>OY987250.1:1820269-2385330 GCA_963920765.1 Ulota crispa | reverse complement strand
TCGAAGGCCGCAATTCCTTAAATGTATTTGGAGGTGGCGGCCCTCAAGGAGATCGAAAAGAACTTGGAGGGCAATCTTGTGGTTATTGGAATTTACATTAGAAAGTGCTATGACACAATCGATCGGCACCGCTTAGTCTTCATTCCTTTGTAAGAAATCCAGTTTATTGAGTAGATATTGAAGTTATTGCAAGTCAAAGGCACAGGTCGCAGGTATATCTTTTTTCATATTAACTCAATAGGAAACCCCGCCTGAAGTGGAAACTCCAAGGTTGTGCCGTACCACTCATACTTTGCAATATTTACCTGAATAAATGAGCGCTAAAAGATGCAATGTGACTCCGAACCTCTCAAATCCCAAATCCAAAGTAGAAAATAGCTATTGCTGTATCAAAAGCAAAGACAGAAGCTCATGGCAAAAACAAAACAATGCTGCCCAAACTAAAAGCTCATGAAACTGAGAAAGTTGTTGAAGGGGTGCAGCAATATAGAATAGAATATATGTTGTGCCCTTGCTGCCGCATTATTCTCTGACTACACTAGCCAAGCGTACGAGGGTCTTCAGGGCACAAATCTTTTTTTCTAAAAAAGAAGTAAAAAAATAATGCAAGATATGAAAAAAGAGGAGCCATATGATGGGCAACTATCACGTACGGTTCTATTGGAAGGGGGGGAGTTGTGCATCATAGGTACCTTCTTATTGCTGCAAAGGGCGATATGAAAATAACCCCCCTATCCAACCTCATTTTGTTGCACGAAATCCATCATTGGTTAAGCAATTATTTGGTTATGCCATCTTAGGTTTTGCTTTAACAGAAGCTATTGCTTGTAGCTATTATCTTTGTCAACCCGCCCAGCCTGTTCAATGCTTTCTAAGCCTAACTGACATTAGTTGGCAACCACAGGTCATTCATTCCCCCCCTAGAGGCTCCCTTTCACCGCCGATTTTTAGTATACTTAAGTAAGGGCGGCAACCTGTGATGAGAATAATCCCCCCTAGTTTATAAGAGCGGCTATTGTTGAGATTCATCCGCCTACACTTAAACAAGCCACTTCCCTAACTCCGCGGCTTTGCCAGCTCCTCGTGAGTTGGCAAGAGTTGGATTATTGCCTAAAGCCCCGACAGAATGCAAAGCGTCATTGGGTTTCAAATGAGAAGCTCTGCACATCAAAGAATTTTGATAGGGTGCTTTCTCCCCCCCTCTCGGTCAGAACCACACGTGCAAGTTTCTTTGCATGTGGCTCGTCCATGGCAAAATTTTCAGCATTTGCGGCTTCTTGCCATATAAGCACTACTAGTCCTCTTTGCACAAGGATACACGGCTACTATGCAATTCCATCCCTCCTATTCCGCGTGCACCTCATAGGCATTTGCAGCATGGTGTGATCTATTTTCTAGATTTGGCTATGGCTACTTTAACAAGAGCCCTTTGGTCTTTGGGTCTTAAGTGATGTAGTGCAAGCTGGTTTGTGCTATCGCACAAGTCGGATTCATCCGTGTATTGTGAGTAATCTACCTGGTTGTAGCCACAATTCACTCTAGAATAAGGTTCTTTGAGTGTAGTTATCTTACTAAGTAAAGCGGGGGCTTTGATTTTATGTGAAACTTTTTTCTATTTTTTGGAGAAATGAATAGTATAGTGACGCTACCTTTTGTACAGTTTTGGTAATTTGCAGGTTCAGACCAAATTTGTAGAAAGCAGCCTTGGCCGGCTGTAGGCTACGCTATCTGGCTAAAGAGCGCAGGAGGCGCCACCGGTCTGCGTGCGATCTGCCGCGCTTTTTATTGGCGTTAGTTTTAGTAGTTGCTTTTGCTGATTCTTGCTTCACTTTACAGACGCAAGCATGTCCGCGTCTAGAAAGGGTAGCACATTACCATTTACAACCCTTTCCTCAAAAAAATTCACGTTATGGGCATTGTCGCATGCACGACTTGCTTTGCCTAGTGTATCCCCTAGAGTACTTATAACTGATCTGTCACCCATTTCTTTTTAGTCTATACCTCACCTCTTTGGCTAGCATGTACCCAAGTGTTAATCTTAAAGGGTCCATTTGGGTGATCTCTTGCTTTCACGTTTGGGTGCTTGCTTGTGGTTTAGGTTAGTGAGCGGTTTTTCATGCTTCTTGTAGTTTCCCCCGGAGGGTTGTTTGCACCAAGAATTTAGTTGGGTCTTGGAGCCTTCCGGGCCACCTTTGCTGGAAGGGGTAACGCTTGACCCTGACGCACTTGTGATAACCATGCCACAAAACTTAACCAAGCCCCATGCTATGGTTCCTTGCTGTCTGTTTCCGCCATGGGTTTGGGGACCACCCAAGCAATAATCTATTAACCTTCATTGATCCAAACGCGCTCTAGTGAGGCGCACACTAAATACGTTTCCAATACCTATAGCAGATTCCGCTAAAGAAATGGTAGCTGCGTCAGCAATAGATGGGTGTTGCTACCTTAGGGGTTAAGAGGATGCAACCGGTGCCTGTTAAAAAAAAAACGGTTCCTTTTGTGGAAGGAGGAAATCAGCTGGAGGTGCTCCAAAAATTTCCCAAACACTAGTGGGATCAACTTGAAAACTCACTTTCTAAAAAGCAACAAAATATCCAAAAGCTCCGTACCAGCATTCCTAGAATTGGTTTTGGGTTTTTAGCCAAATGGCTATAATCATGGGTAGCAAGGAGCTATTAACGCAATATGGAAGGAAAATGGTAAAATCACGGTAGCTAACTCACGAAAAAAAATGTAGAAATTTGGATATATATTTTTTCTAAAGTAGAGTATAACTTGCTAACTCGAAGGAAATTGTGGAGCTGATGGCTACTTTTGGTTAATCAGATTGGTGGAATTGCTAACCAATCTTGGAAAATGTAAAATAATGCCAATTGTGGTGCAAACTTTCAAATATTCTAAGACAAACATTGTAACAAATATTGTGTCACTAATTTGGAAGTTGAACTCAATTTGCGTAGCAATACTGCCTATTTTGCAGCATTAGTGATTTGCACAATACAAAGATAAGCCACGTTAGTATTGGTTAGAATTGACAGAGGTAATGTAAAGTTGCAATTGCACTCGCCTTAGTCTTTGTGCTCCAAATTCCCTTGCAAGTTCAAGTAAAATCTAGTGGAGGTTGTTGAAGTTAAGGTTCAACTTTAGATATGCAGAGCATGCTTAATCTCTGCTGCAATTCAATTGCGCATGCTTGCATTCCGTGCAATTGAACCTAAAATGCACAATAACAAGCAATGGAGCATTGGGCCACACATTTCTATGGACAATGGCAATTACGCAAGTAAAGAGCTTTCACAATTTGGCAGTGATTGCCATGAATGAGAGGGCTAGAGGAGACATTGGAGGCATTGCGTCACTGCAAGTTTGCAACAAAGATCAATGCCTAAACAAGTAAATCACTAAACCTAAACTCCATTGGTTCAACTTTAATTCCTCTACTAACTTCAACTTGCTTTTTTTGCACAAGAGCAAAGTGGAGGTTGCAATTTGGATGGTGGAGATGTTACTACCGCAGCAATATGTGCATGCTCAAGATAGCTAAGGAGCTACATTTGTGAAGTTGATGGAGGGGATGGATGCTAATTATGGAGCAAGAGGAAATAGCAAGTCGCTATTCAACATTTTCTAGGTGCAGTTTCTTGCTCAAATCTCCATTTTTTTCAAAATTTTCCCCACACAAGTTCAGCGCACAATTTAATTTTGTAGAAATCCAGCTAAATTTAGCCAGTTTAGGGAATGCTGCTCCGTACTGAATTGTAGTGGAGGTAAACTTGCCAGCAGCAACCTGAAGCAACCTGAAAACAACAGGAGTGGGCCTCACAATTTGAAACTAGAAGGATACTCTGTCGTTGGGGCCTCCAACGACTCTAAGTAGCCAAGCAATGAGTCATGAGAAAACAGCTGAAGGTTGCTGTTATTTATAATAAAATAAGGGAAAATTTCATGGATACCCTTGATTTGCAATATTTTCATAGATATTCCTGCTTTTTCAAAAATATCACAAATATTCTTGGATCAAAAAATTTAGGTGTTTATTTAGTTATGCATGTCATTACTTTCTCCCTTTGTGCAAACACTATTAACATCATATTCTTTAAATTGGGAGAAATGGAGGTACCATTTTGTACTCCACCTTAAACCCAAAAAGTTACCTTCAACCAGATTTGAAGGTATCACATTCAATTTGAGCCGCTAAGATTTTTTCTCTCAGAGATTTGTCTTCTAAGGTTAAAGCACGTGTACCAAAAAAAATTGCAAGCTCAATTTTAGGTGATCACCTAAAACCTTCAGAATTCCCAAAATGTACTGTTTTTCCCAATTTAACAAAGACCAAAATAACTTCTTTCTTGTTATGCATGCACACAAAAGAAGAACGGAAGTGACATGCACAATAAAACAAATGCCAAAAACTTTGGTCCAAGGATATTTGTGATATTTCTGAAAAAGCAAAGGTATCTACAATAATTTTGCAAACTTCAGGAGTATCCATGAAATTTTCCCATAAAATAAAACATGAAACTTTGAGCATAGTAGAAATGCAATTAACTTCTTCAACCATTCCAAACAAGCCAACTGGTGGCTGGTGTGGACTAAAAATATTTTGGATGAAGTAGCCTTAGTTTTTTTTTGAACCAAAAAATGGATGAGTAGCAAAGATGGCTACATTTCTTTTGCAGGTGTAAAGTTGGATGCTTTCAACGTCAAGGCTAAATTTCATGATAGTTTTGTGAAAAATATCGCATCAAAAGATGAGCCGACATCAAGTGGAACCTTGAACACCGTGCTAGTACTCCCAAACTTGTGTATAAAAAGTTGGCTAAATATTTCACATTTTTTCAAGAAATATTATAGAACAATTCGCCAC
This sequence comes from Ulota crispa, assembly GCA_963920765.1. NCBI lineage: Eukaryota > Viridiplantae > Streptophyta > Bryopsida > Orthotrichales > Orthotrichaceae > Ulota > Ulota crispa. Next base: position 2,380,463 of record OY987250.1, on the reverse strand, counting down.
ACCAATTTTCGTATTGCAGGAAAGCGATAATTAGCACAAAATAATTTCACTGCTTCGGATTGTGTGGCCCTGCCATCAACAAAAGAACAAAAAAAAGAGATGACTCCGGGAAAGACGAAGGCAAGCTCTGCGACATCCAAATTGCTCTGTTGGGCGACGTATACGAGACACTTGGACGGCCAGCAAACCCTTCTCTCTGTGAGCCACTAGCTCTCACTCTCATTAACACCCAAACACTGCTCACTCATGGCACAAAACCCAAGCACTGTAAAGCATCACAGGCAACGGACAAGTAACAAAAAGACACCGCTCTCATTATTGGCGAAGAAAACGAGGAGAGATTCCGACAACAAGCACATGGAAACACGCAATTTCAAAAGCACACTCACAAACTCACAGTTTCTACCAGTAAATTCAAAGAAGCTGCATCATTTTGATCACAACAAATGAAAAATCTCTACGAACCGTACTTGCTGAGGACCTGCCGCAAGATGATCGACGGAGCAAACACCACAAAATTCGTCGACTCAACTATTCTCAACTACAAGTAAAAAAAAGAATTCAGTTCTACTATGCAAGTAGAACAAAAACTAGTAACTACATCTACAAAAAATTCAATTGAGTGTACCCTAAATTTTTCTTCCTTATCCAAGCTTTCAGTGCCCCTGCCTTGGTGGTAGCTCCCAGCCAGAAGTAGTCACTCGCATCTTCAAAGATTGTGAAGTCGTCGTTTCGTTTCCTCTCATTCCTGGTGTGTCTCAATTGCAACCTCTGTTGAAAAGTGAGGAAGAAAAACCAAGTATGGCCTGAAATCTACGAAATCTATCACCTCCTGATTTTAAACTCCCATTCCTTGGGCTTAGCGCCCGTGTTATTGTAGCTATTATGCAGGTTTATGCTATCCTGCAATAGAAGTTACTATATATTGAGTTTCTATCGTTTCTATTGTTTCTATGATTTGGAATTGGCACTTACTATTAAGTCTCTGTTATTGTTTCTATGGATTGTAAAGCAAGACTAGACGACCGAACTAGAATGTTTCAACGGAAGAAGAGGGAGTTGAATTCAAGTTTCATTGTACAAGAGCAGTGCTCATTAGCAGGCAAAAGTCTTGAAAGGTAACACTCCGCCGCTCCGACCCGGTCGCAATCTGCAACATACCAAGCACCTCCTCATGCGACAAATCTTGCCCGAGGGTTTCCACGGCACCGCTCAAATCATCCTCACTCAAAACGCCATCGCCGTTCCGATCCAACACACGGAAAATCTCTTCCAAGGCTTGCGTCTCGAGCGACGACGGCGACCTCGGCGCACTAATGCGCGGCTGCACCAGCGACAGAAACTCCTCGAAGTCCACGGCGCCACTCCCGTTCCGATCAGCGAACTTAATCATACTCTCCACGTCCTCGTGGCAGAGATCGCTCTTGAGAGAGTTTTGTAAGAAGAACATCAAGTCCGAGGGTTTAATCGTGCCATCGCCATCACGGTCCATCAAATCGAACGCCTCCTTGAACTGCGCATCCTGCCAGTTGCAGCTGGATGAAGCTCGCGAGGATGCGCACGGGTGCAGGTGGATTCTCCGGTGTTTGCTGCTCTCGCCTCTGCTGCATCCGTCGTAACACATCCTCGCTCAAACACACGCTCTCCTCCTCTCCTCGCTCTCTCGCTCTTCTCCTCTCCTTGCTCTCCTCGCTCTTCTCCTCTCCTCGCTCTCTCGTTCTCCTCGCTCTCCTCGGTCTCCTCGGTCTTCTCGCTCTCTTCGCTCTTCTCCTCGTCTCGCTGTCCTCGCTCTTCTCGATCTATTCGCTCTACTCGCTCATTTGCTGTCCTGTAAGCTTCAAACCCTTGAGCAAACCCTTGTCTAAGCAACTCTTCCGGATTTCTCGACAGATTGCGAGCAATTGAGCAGGAATTGAGAGCTGGTGTGAGACCTAATGCGGAGACGAGGGGGATGCAAGAGGTGGTATGCACGAAATGCGTGCAGAGGAATGCGTGCAGCGGAAGCTGTGAGGCCGTTTTGTACAGTTCCGGGGAGTCCGGGAGGTCGGGGTTCTGCTGAAACGGTCGGACCGTCGGACGAAGAAGCAGCGCCCGAACGTTCGGCTGGCCTTTCGTCGGTATCCCAAGCTTCTCGTCCGTTCGTCCGTTAGATGGCGAAAGTCTGAGATTCGACGAAGAAAGGACAACCGGAACGTTCGGCTGGCTTTCCGTATAAGGCAATGCTGGAGGAGGGGATTGAGCAAAATAAAGAGCTGACTTGACTAGGTGGGTGGAACTTGACTAGGAGGCCTTTTATTTTGTGCAATCCCTTCCTTCTTCGGCATTGTTTGGCGTAGATCATTGTAGGGATTTGAATGAATTTATGAGTTCTGGATGAAGAATCTGTAATCTCCAAGGAAGAATCCATAATCCCTAATTACACGGGTTTTCCTACTAAATGCTTCAAAAATCCTATTTTTGTAGTAGAATCTGCTAAGGGAATGAATGGGAAACATCTTTGCAATGGTTTGCAGTGATTGATATTGCAAGCTTCTCGTCTGCTGAACAAAAAAAGTCAGATATTCAATGAAGAAAGGGGCACCAAATCGTTCAGGTAGATTTGCGATGTTGTTGCAAGCTCCTCGTCCGCCGATTGACAAAAGTCTGATGCCGAGGCCACACAGGCACAAAATCAGCAGTTTGAAAAGGATGAAGAGTAACTTGTATTTATGGAAAACCAGGAGACAAATACTTTTCCTTCTTTTCATCTATTGTTCACCTAAAGATAACATGTCCACCATTCTAGGGCAAGAGGTTTGAGATGCTGGTTTGTGAATTCTCAAAATTGACGTTTTTGAACAAACCAGAAAAATGGGCCCTCTGGAAGTCAAAGAATCTACTTTTCCAGAAACCAGTAACTTTGCTCCCTCTTTTTTACAAAATACTGGTTTTCAACGCTCGTTTTGGCTTGTGTGTAGCGTTTATTTTATTGGCAAAATTCTGCCAAAATCTTACCTAAAAGTCACGCTGGCTCCCAATACACTAAGAAATTTGGTGAAAAAAGTGGATGAAATTGCCAAAACTTTCCTATAGCAAACACCTGATCTGCCGCATTTTAGATGAAAGTAGCTTATATTAATAGACTTTTTGAATGAACATCCACACATCATTTAATCTTCCCAATTTTAGCTAACTTTTCCTTACTAGCGTGCAGTCCAAGGTGCGAGTCGCTCTACCTTGACAAATACCAAAAAAAGACCCTGCCTGTGTGGCCCGGCCTTGAGATGTGGCGAAGAAAGGGGCGCTGGAACGTTCGGCTGGCCTTTTGTCGGTGTTGCAAGCTTCTAGTCCGTCCGACTAACGACGAAAGTCTGAGAATCCGTATCGTGGTACTGTATTCAAGGAACCTCCGTCGGAAGTTCCTCCAGTGATTCGTCACTTGCCTACACGTCGAGGAGGACGAAAAACATGCTCCAGCTCTGAAAAAAGATTGTGTGATTCAGAAAAAAGTCCTTTTTCATCTAATTTTTTTCAGAAGTGATCATAAATACATGGTTCATCATGAAAGACAAAAAATAATCTCTTGAGATGTATTTTTTTTTTGTAACCCAAATTGTGATAAGATTCAAAAACATGGTGTTAGCTCCCAAGTTGCCTTTCTTGCAATTTTCATGAGGGCATCATGCACTGTTGACTTTTCCAACGTTTTGAAGCAATACTACTGGTGCCCATGTGCAAAATACTATAAACTACTACAAGCAGGGCAAACCACGGTGATCCATCCATCCTTTAAGGGTTAAAGTATAATTTTTTCATTGGTTAGAATCTTGTGGTGTGATGAGTTTTTTTTGTGATTGTAAGGTTGCCACATCCATAAGCGTGAAACTATGGGTATTGGAGTAGGAAATTCAATTGATGAACTTTGAAAGAAACATTGTTAGGTAAGAAAGAGGAAACCAAAAATATTGGCACCAATTTTAAAGTTCCAATTGCAAGCATTTGTCCATAAAGATTTTTCAAAAGTCTTAAATCACTCAAAATGTATAGTTGCATGTAGGACTTGCTAAAGAAGACGCTTAGTGAAATCTTTTGTGTGCTCATACGCTTGTAATACTAACATGAGGGGTTCTTAAATAGTGAGATGGGGCACTCAAAATTGTCATGTCAGTCACCCAAAACCATCACGTTGTCACCCAAAACCATCACTTTGTCACCCAAAACCATCACTTTGTCACCCAAAACCATCACTTTGTCACCCATAACCAAATTTTTTGTATATTTCAATCACTGGCACAAAATTTGGCCTTTAGACAAAGCTGATGGGGACACTTACAAAGAAGGGTGTCGCTACCTTACAAGAAGGCAACTTGGGATGGAAATATAGGTTATTGCAAGGAAATTTTTATAGGAAAAAAATATTTGGATTGCAATCTAGCAAATGGTCTAACTAAGTGGTTAAACATGAGATTTGAGATGAAAAGAAGATTATAATTGATTTAAAAAACCAATATGAAAGATGGGTCTATTGGGAATGATTTAATTCTCTAAGCCTCATGGACCTAGATGATGATTTTCAACTTTGATGCATTTGTTAGGAGGTAGATTTCACAAAGGATCAATATGTTGTTTCCTTTGAGAAATTCTTAGGTTTCCATGTGATGAAAAGGCCATTTGACTCCTCAACATAGTTGGATGTATTATGGTGGTATGCATGTTTTAACTGAGTCCAAATTTGAACTCATGACTTCCTCATTGGTGTGCCAAGGCTAAAGCCATTGAACTAAAGGTATAATCACCTAAGAAATAATTGGATAATTATCTACATGAGTTCAAGTAATTGATGTTATCATTTATAAAACATAAAAATATGTGCCTTGATGAGGGCTTTTTGTTAACACCAAAGTCAAATCTTTACCTTCAACAAGATTTCTGGTGCCTTAGACATTTAGGGATTAAAATATCCATCTCCCAATGTGCAGCACACAATGCTTTGCACTAGTTTCCCATAATGTTTTGCATTTTGATTGTTATTTTTGGGTTTTACATAGCCCATTATTAGTTAAATGTGGCATTCTAAATAAATATTATATAAAACAAAACTTTGAAAAACGTACATGCTAGTAAATAACTTATCTAATATGAATAAATGTGCGACGTTTCCAATTGAATTTGCAAGAATTTCAAACATATTTTAGTGTATATATTAGAGCCAACGTAGGTCCAAAAGAGATAGTCTATGGGCTCTAGAGATACAATATCAATCGCAACCAATATTCAGAAGTTTGATTTAACTAGAAATTAAGTGTTACAATCATACATATTGAAAGATTGTATGATGGTGGGTGCATAATTTTTTTTGGAAAGTCTTCAGAGCAGCTCAAATACGACTGTATATATGGTCAATGGGCCGTTCAGGGGTTAAGTACAAACTCCAGGCCAATCTCCCACTAAGGTAGCAACACCCACAACCATCACTTCTAAAATCAATCTTGGAAAATATGTGGGAGTGAATAGATGTAATTACAAGAATATACAACATGTGAACATGAAACCTAGTGTTGGCATTAGATGCAATTGCAGTCGGCTCTTTAAAAATTCACAACTTACTCTCACAATATCCAAATAATACATTCAAAAGTGCAAACTCATCATTTTTCTTTTGATAATAGGATCCTATAATTTGCTAGATGTTTATTAATAATCATCATGTTCAAAACCCTTACTTTGACAGTTATGGGTGCTGCTATTGGATTCAAAAGGGCAAAAGAAAATATCAATAAAACGCTTCAATATTTTATGCAAAGGAATCATTAGGAATTAACTCTCAAGTCAAGTTTATGTTTTTGCTACAAGCAGTTCTTAAAGCAAAATCCCACTTTCTTATTGCCAAAACTTCCAAGATGCTGCAATATAGGCATTATGTAAGTAACCCAAACCTTGGAACATAGATAGTATGAAGCTTTAAGTCCCCATTGTCAACCTCTCAAGCAAGCACATCTTGAGAACTCAGTAGGATTTGGGACATAGTGTGAACAGCCTCAAGGGACCCCGCATTGGTATACAATACTACGTCACACAAATCCAGAGGGTAGTACAAACAATCCTACATACCTTTCTGTAGGAACAACATAAACTCTGAAGCAAACGAGAAATGGCCCAGTCAGGGTAAGAACGAGAAGAAGAATGCCCTGAAAAGGCAAAACCAATTGAATGATACTCCACAACTAGCGAAGTAGTAGAAGCACCAAGCCAAACATCAAAGAGTACAAAACCTGTAGATGCCAAAGGGAATCCAATTAATGATACACTAGGGTTTACCCAACTACAGTCAACTTCGACAAAAGGATACCTCTCTACAAAACAGGTCTTAGATGTACACAGTTCGAACATCACTCTGCCCAAATGGAATGCCGCAACCAGGACATTTTCGATGTCTCAGTTCTAAGTTCCGCTGTATGCAAGGGCTACAAAAAAGATGGTAGCACTTGGTGATAACCACCTGTTTCAATCCCCCCAACAGAAGTTTGGTTTCAGTACAACCATCACAAAATGTACTACCAATAAAGAATAAGCAGCAACCGCATAACTTTCAAATATTCCAGTTCTCACAAGTGTCCAATTTAACTCCTAAGTAAAAATAAGATTTTGGGACAATGGAAATTCTGTTTTGGAGGTTATTGTAATCGCTTGCGAGCTTCCAATCCAGATTATGGTTGTTAGATTGGGCACTCAGGGGTTAGAGGGTTTAGAATGATGATGTACCAATAGAACATTTTAAGAAAAACAGTCCCAATTACGTTTACTCGACAAACAAGAAAATAAGATGCGCACCTCTTTGGGTCGATCATGACAAACACTGCATTTCAATATGCTTTTGTACTCCTGAACTTCTTCTTGCAATCGTTCTACCATGGGCCCTCCGTCGTGAACAGCATGAAACCGAGCGGCCTTCACGTCTAAACTCTCCAATTCCTCTTCAGCTCTTCGCTTCTCAAATCTGGAGCATACCAGCGTATAAATCCATAACAACATCAGAACTTGAGAAAATGTCAGGTTGAAGGAGAAAGGAGAAGAACTCATAGAAACGAAAAGAGCAGTCTCGCTACAAAATTGCACAAATTGTTATGTTATAAGCCTTTTCCTGATTTAGTTTTTTATTTACATGCGAGAAGAAAAGCGTCCACTAACCTCTCCTTCTCTAGCTGCACATTTACATTAAGCAATTTCCGATTACGCTCCTCTAACGCCTTGTCAGCAGCAGCCAGTGCTGCTTTGGTAGAAGACAGTTCTTTCTCTGCCTCAGCAGCTTTCCGTTTTGCATGCTCCGTCGCTGATGATTGGTGTCGACAATCATCTGTAGCTTTTGCAAGTTGATCAACAAATGCTCTAGCCTGCAGCAAAAGGTTTGTCTAACTTCAGCATTCTTACACAATAACCTGGTTAGTGGTTCTTTATCACAAAGAGTGCATACGTGACCTCATAAAGTTAGTATGAAAACAAAAGATTCAAAGACTTTAGTAAGCTTACATCCTACCAACTTACTGATCTTTAGGGTTTAGGTCATTCCAATCTGTAGACTAGATCAGCATAGAATGCAGAGAGTTCGTACTTGTTCTTCTAGACGAGTAATTCGTTGTTTGTGAAGGTCTGCTGCAGCATTTGCATGTTGCATACGGGCATTCAACACTTGCTTCTCAGCTTGCAGTGAAATCTGCAGCTGTTTTGTCTTGAGACTCTCTGACATCAACTGAATCCAAACACAAAAAAGCGTAAATGTGAGTTATATAATGTCCGATAGAAATGTGCATTCCTTCTCCACAGATCATAACAAAACATGACCAAAGACTTGAGGAAGTTGATATCACATGAGTATCTCCGGTAATATCACATAAGTATCAGTAAACTGAATTTATGAGTGAGAAATTACTGTGCACATCTTGGGTTCCGTTCAAACAGGCCTGTACAAACTGACAATCGCTTGCTCTAAAGTAATGATATAATCTCACCTGCGCATTATACTCATCGCGTTCTATGATTTGTTGAAGTAACCTCTGATTTTGGGTCTGCATATCTTCATAGGCTTGTCCAATGGCCTGCAATGTCACAGGTGACAGGCGTTAGAAGAGAAACCAAACGGAAATAAAGGATTTTTATGGTGGCAAATCCATGAAGGAAAGGACACCCATCTCATCGCAAAGGCAGGGAGTTCAATCAACCCTTGATATTGGCAAGTACTAAAGAAAGGAAGAGGAGTTAGTGTCATACTTCTATTTCACTAACATATGCATCCCCTTCCTCTTTCTTGGCCTGCAGAGCCTCCCTTAAATCTAGAGCAACCCTGCAACCGAAGAAAGCATCAATAACTAAGCGTCTAAGTATTTTATTTTATTTTTAGTTCGATTAAAATAAGAAAGAGAAAGAATAAAGCAAAACATTATTCAGCTTCACATAGAAAAACGGCTGCAAGGGAAAGAGACAGATGTTTATTGGTTCTAAAATGCCGTAGAATCTCTGGGTAGCATTCTTCGCAAGAGCCAAAAACAAAGGCGGTGGTGCGCAGGTAAAAGATTGACGTCGAGTAAGAGACTCTCAGCTCTCAGCTCTCACTAGACCTTGAATTTTCTGTTCGTTTTTCATTGAAGTTTGTAGTTGCGATCCATGGCAATAAAAATTTGTAAAGTTCATACTCTTTACCTGCTAGAAGCCTCTAAACTCTGCCGCAGTTCAGCAATCTCAGCTTCCACCGTAGTAAGCTTCTGCTGGCATGCGGCCTCAGCTTCAATTGCAGCTTTCACACGAAGTTCCAAATTGTGTTCGTCTAGAGCCAATTGCAGTCGTTCCACTTCTGCTCGAGCTTTGCAATCTGCTTGCTGCAAATTCCTCAATTCCCTGTCCAATCAGTCATGCCAATTTAGATGCATGTACAAACTTGAGACAACTACTAGATTGGATAATTGCATGCGCAAATCATGGACAGAAAATATACTAAATAGTTTAGTACAAATTGTATATGTATTCTTCACATACTCTTTTATTGAAAACGACGGAGGCCTAATCATAGAGTCGACTTAACACACTCCACAGCTTCACATTTATCCCTAGAATTTGTTCTCCATATCGTCCTCACATACGATCAGCAACCACAGCTCCAGGCTACATGGTCGCTGGAGCCCTAAAATCTAGTAATGAAGTTGAAGGACGGCGAATTAGTGAGAATTAGCTAAAATTGCAACACCAAATCGTCATAGGTAATTAATAATTTACCTCGAGTCATTTGACTCCCTGTTATACATATTCAAGATAAGCTTCAGCTCTTTCTCACTACCTCGCAAAACCCTAACCTGCATGTTAAGAGCAATATTAGTTCGGTGGACGACTCATAGCTGGTCATAAATACTTACAGGTATGGAAATTTACATTAAGGCTTGAAGAATCTAAACCTTGGAAAACTAATGTGCATGATCTACTACCTAAGGGCTAGAAAACAACAGAAAGAAAGTGGCCCTTCCACTACTGTCCAAGTTTGAGTTGTGGCACTACAGAACCTCAACGGAAAAGATACCTCGTCCTGAAGGAGATTGAGTTCCCCAACTTGACTGCCATACTTGTCAGACAGGCGCTGGTATTCCAATGTCTGCAAATGCACAAACTCAATGTCAGCAGCAGTATAACAGTACAGGCAGGCGTGATATGAAGATTCAAAAGTAAGCATAAAGCTATGCAGACAGAAAATAACATTTCAAGCATAGCGTTTTGGCAGCTGCAAACTTTCTACACCTGTGACAAAAAGGATGACGATATATTGTACGCCAGAAATACAATTTGGTTGACAAAACAAAGATCCATCCTATAAGCAGATGTAAAACAGACTTACTTTTCTTTCCGAGATTGCACGCATAGAGTGAAGCTCTGCTCGCAGTGAATGAACAGCTGAGCTTGCTTCTTTGAAATCGTATAACTGAGCTTGCATCATACTCATTTCTTTATGGAGGCTGGTTATTACCTTCTTAAGATCAGATACAGAATCTTCGCTTCCTACAAAACAAATAAAAAACTGCTCATAAGTTCCTCTCCAAAACTGACCAAGTCATAAGATGCTCATGTGATTACACTCTAAGGTTAATGAGAAGTCACAGAAAACACGCACCTGCAGCTTGAGTAGCATCTTCAACTTTTAGTTGCAAAGTGTCACAATCAGACATGCATTGCTGGAACTGTAATTCTAAATCTGCTGCGCGAGCATCCGAGATGGTGCCTGCCCTTCGAGCAGCATCACCAGACTCAGCCTTCAATGTAACCTCTTTCTCACGACGCACAAGAAAGACGCGATCACCCTGCACAAAGAGAGGTTTAAACAAGCATGAGTTTTATCCACCTTACTAAATAAACACAGTCAACTCCACCAAGCACTCTACATACCGGCATGAGCCCACCTACTCCTTATCATTCACCTAATTTCGACGCCAAAGAAATCCAACAACTGTTTGAATATTTCCCTATGCATACAAATACACTAAAACCTAAGTAATAATCCACTTACCAATTAAAACATCAGAAAAACAGAATCAAGTAAAAAAAACTGTAACCAGTACACATCATTGTCATTGTCCCATTTAGGTGACCCAAATGCATTCAACATCCAAAGCGGAACACAAATCAATAGGACAATTCAAACTTGAATTCAGAAAAGAGAAGGATTATCACATAGCAACCATACCTGTAACTTGTCTGCCATACCCCGAAATTTCTCAACTTCAATCCTCAAATACTGAACTTGTTCATTCAGTGACTGATATTGCCGTGAAGACACAATATATTCTTGATTATCCAGTTCATCCTGTAGATCAGCAACAAGCAAAGTCACTCTAAATCAATGCTGCACTAAAAATGCATTGCGAGACTATCACAAACCACAAACAAGGCTATCCAAAATTACAAAACATATAATAACCTCATTAACGTTTACAGCAAACAGACCTGCATGAGCTGGATTTTTTGGATAACATCCAACTGATTCTGCAGAGCTTCTTGAAGCTCTGTAAGCCTTTGAGCTGCCAATGTCTGCAAAATCCAACAGCAGCTCAACATGAATCTATTGTCATGCTTTGTTTGATTTTCAAAATGCAACAGTCATACCTATTCTCAGCAAATTAAATAGAAAATAAGGTAAACTCACGATGCTCAAATATCAAGTCCTCATCAACCCAATTTATAGGGGTACTTGAATTCAAATGATTGATTTCACCAATGAAACAGAAACTTGCTTAACAAACCCTATTTTATTTCATTTACATTGACAACAGGAGCATGCTCTGAGCATAATAAAATGACTTTCATATGATTCACGAAGAAAGTACATCCACATTGCACCGTTTTAGGATTTAAAGCATGAATTGAGTACTAAAATATCACAATTTTTAACGAAGTCAATACCTTAGCCTCTTCCAATCCAGCTTCCAGTTGGAAATTTTCTTTAGAAAGCTTTTCATCCGCGTACTCAAAGCCTTTATGATTTGAGGTAGCACTAGGTGTAAGCGGGCCAGAAAGTGTCGCATCCTGAGAGCGAAGGGCAGCCAATTGGCGCCTAACAGACTCTATATCAGCACAAGCTTCTTCCAATTCGCCTAGAACATCAAAAATATCGTCAGCATAAAACATAAATCCTGCAGCAGCTCCTGGCTGAGGTCATAAGTATAAGCACATAGTAGATGTTAGCTAAAACCATTAATAGAAACTATCGAACTGCTATGATACGGTCACTGCGGGAAAAGATAAAGTGTACCTTTTAGTCTTCTGACCTCAGCCCGGTCCTTGGCCTGAAGATCATGACAAGCTCCTAGTTCAACCGAAAGCTCCCGGTGGTTTAAATGAAGGCCATCCATAAGACTTCGTAACTTTTTTGCCTCTGCATACAACTCCTCGTCTGCCTTTGCAAGCGACCTGATGATACCTGCTAGATTTTTTCAGTTTATCATACTGACCTATAAACTCCAAATCATTATACGCAAATAACTTCTTACCAAAAAAAAAACACACTTTGAAAGACTGCCAAACAAAACTTCAAAACAAAATCAATCTGCTAAAGCCGGGACTAAGCCAAGCACACCTATCTGCAAACTTATCCAAAAAGTCAAATGATTGAGAACTTTCCAGTTAAAACGAGAAGCACATCCAGACTGGCAGATCCTCGCATCTTTCAAGTAAATATAATGTTAATACGTGCTCTTATCCCAGAACCCTGTCCTCTTAATAAAAGCTTCCTCACCATTAGACGACAAGCCATTTCGGAAAGTGCTCACAAGCTCTTCATTTCGAGCTCGCTCTGCGTCGATACTTTTCACAAGATGCTTCATGGTTTTAGCAGTAGACGCCTTGCGGCTGCTGAATCCAGATTCAATTGAACCATTACTTCCATTGGTTGTGGAACTTTCAGTAGCTCCCTTCTCAAGCAACCGCTGCAGAAAAGATTGCTCAGGAGGAACTGAGGAGTTCTTTCGATCTATTAAACACCACAAAACCACTACTATATCAAAATGCTGCGGTTAAAAAAAAACTCATAAAATGAAATGAGCAGGTGATAAATCTGATGATCTACTCACTCAAAAACAAACACAACCAAATAAGTGTAGAAAAGGAAAACTGCACTATTATACTGCAGTGTCAAAAAAAAGAAGATTCTAAACATACCCTTGGGAGCAGATACCAAAACATGATTGCCATTGGTTGTAGAACTACCTCGTACAATAAGCAATTCCAAATCATCCACAACCTACAGAAGGAGATGTACTCCCCTAGATTAGTGAATGCTTGAAAATTTTCAGATTGCATTTTTTGATTGAAATACAGGTCGTACAGTCAGATCTTAACCATTCTATTTTCACAAATACACATGTAAAAAATTTACACAAAAACATAATTTGAAGAGAGTGAGATATAACACATCCTCAAAACAGATGATAAATGATCGACTGCAACCGGCCAGCTAAGCGGAATATTCCGATAATTCTGAGATATGACATTTGAGGTCTAACCTGATTCCACACGCGATTGACCGTTGAGAGATTCTCATCGAATGAAGCCTGCTTACTCCGTAACTGACTCACTTTATCCTCCAAAACATCTATTTCACTGCGCGTAACAACCAGCTGCTGGGCAAGCTTATGGTTCTGGAACTGCAACATTTGAGCGTCCACCTGTAATTTCACCCCACCATCCTCGTAACTTAGACCCAGTGCGTTCACCAGAGCGTCATGAGATTGCCTCTCTGAAAAAACAAGCAATGCTCTTCTTTCCATGCCCTTTCCTGAACAAGGGAGTAGCGTTTGCCACTTGAGCACCATCAGGTTCAAAGAAAATGTTAAACATGTATAATGTACCTTCTTCTCGTCAGATGACGGTGTAAGAGGTTGTTTCTTGACTGGAGGGGACTCGGAATGATTGTTACTGAGGTGACGACGTTTACGGTCCGGTTCCTCTATGCTTCCCATGCTGCCTCGACTATAACTCGACCATGCATTCTCAAGACCTAATTTTTGATGGTCTAACTATTAGACTGCGTGGCATCTGCAAGAGAAAACAGGCGGACGTTATTACCAGTACTTCATTATTACTGGTACTTCACGACTCTATAATCAATCCACCCACGGCTCCGCGTAAGAAAGAGCTGGAAAGGTTGATTAAGTCACAAGCTGCAAATTAGAAATAAATCCCTGTCTAGGCGACATTGCAAAGACTTTGAATGAGCATAATAGATACATAAAATGTAATAATCCCACAGCACACTTCAGACTACCGACGCAATCGCAGAGAGAGGGTTACAGTACAGTCCAAATCAGAAAAAAAGTATGCATATGAGCTACTTCTGCGCACTCAAGCTCGTACAAAACGTAAAACTTCGCTGTGAGGCAATACACAAGGAATTAGGACTAAAAAGTTCCTACTTAAGGAAACCACGTCGCCTACAAGAGGATAGCTCATCAGCTTCTTCCTCCACCGATATACTCGCATCCGTGCCTAGACGCAAAACTGAGACTTCAGGAAAAAGGCTATTCTACTAGCACCTCACCCGAACCCTAAATTCTTGAAACAAGAAAATCCTACAAACGAAACCTCGTACCACACGAGAATCTTTATACAAAATAATTTCTGTTTCACTTTCAAGCACACTCATCTTCTGCTCGAAATCTCAAAACAAAAAAAAAAAAAAAAAAAAAAAAAACAGAACTCACCAAATCGTCTAGTCTTACTTTGCAGTATAAGTACATAATAATTACAGCATATCCACCGGAATTTACAGAAAACAAAACCTCTCTTCACCTTCCAAGACACTCTTCTAATCAAAATCGCACAAAAACAAACCAGACTCACCAATAGTCAACTCCTAGTTAGCAATACATGCACAACTTAAAACCTACACAAACGTCTCATTCAATTTCCTAACGCCAGTCATCACCAAACTACGCAATGCAATAGCAGTAACACTTCAAAAACATTCTTTCTTAAAATCCGAACTCGCAACCAACACAATACGTTACTAAAAAAAACCCTTAACAGTCTCCAAATCTCCCGCAACACGATAATCTCTACATATTAACCTAGATGCTAACACACAATACTTACAACTAATGCATTCTTACAATACAATATCTACATCAGCCATTACTCATCATTCTTCAGTTCTCGTTCGCATTCAAATGTTGTAACGTACCTTTGTATATCCAGAGCTTGAACCGCAGAGGTTATTGTTCAACGAGGGGAAACGAACCTCAAACCCTGCCGCACTCAAACTTTTCCCTCTGCACGAGAAAAAATCACGAAGAAAACGGAACTAAAAGATTCACTGTGTTTTCGACAGTGGACAAGAAGAAAGGGGATATTATGGAGAAGAATTGCGTATCGGTGTAGAGTATGGAAAAGTAAAGGAGGAAAAGGAATCGAGAGAAGGGATGAGTGAGAGCCGGAGCGGAGTGGCTCGCTCTTCTTCCCCCCGAGGCTTTAGCGAGTCGTCGAGAGTGAAGCTTTCCTTTGGGAGAGACACCCCTTTCTCCATGCACGGGGACTGGTTGCCGTGCGCTGTGTGCGCGGGGTTCGGAAACCGTGCGCGGGGTCCGGTTACCGTGCGCGGGGTCCGGTTACCGTGCGCGGGGTCCGGTTACCGTGCGCACGGGTATCGGTCTCACTGATTCTGAGTACTCTCGGAATGTTAGTTTTGGTTTTGATGTGTTGGTAGTGATGGTTGATTTGATATGTATTGGAAAGGCAAAAGTTGAAAGCACAACTCTTGATATGAGAATTTTGTTGCTTAGGTGGGGAGTGGGGACGTGGGGTTATTGGGGTCAACATCCATATTGCATCACAATTGGCCTACTCTAAATATTTCATTTAGGTTGCGCCACATTAAGTTCTAGACATTTTACACTAAATAAATACTTATTAATTCTACAATAATTTTCTTCAATAAGTACTATAATAAAATGTATACATATTAACAATGAAGATTTGGCAGCAACAAAGACAGTGTTGCTTAAAAACAAACTTGCAATGTCAAAAGCATAAGTCATGTGAAATTTTGATATTTAGAGAGTTGCACGTGCCTACAAGTGTTTAAGCTATGAGTCATGAGGTAACTATGGAGGGAAAACCAGCTTAGTTATTGAGGCAAACTAAATGTACTATTTAGGGTAGGTGATTAACTTTTTCTCAAATTTTAAAAACATAGGTCTCCAAAAGAAATTGTGTTTCTAACAAGAAACTTGTTGAAAGTTTGTTTTTATTTCTAGATTACATATTTGCGTGCATAGCTCCCTAACTTTCTTGTCATTTTTGCCATTCTTGGATTTTGGTGAAACATGAAATTTGACTTGAATTTTCATAAAAAAAATTTACATTTGTTGTATGGGACATAAAATTCTATGATTGGACTTTGTTTAGCCCTTAAACGCCAAAGAGGACAATTTTCATCCTCGCAAATACACGAGGTCCCATGTACCTACGCTGACACTCGGCGCTTAAGGGTTAGTCATGTTCAATTGAGGATCTAAAAAGAGACATCATAATGCTAGTACACTCTATGATAAGAAATTTAGCACATCTCCTTATCTCTTCTAATGTCATTCTTGCCTCCTTGAAATTGTGGTTATCTTTTGACATATTTGTTCGATTGGACAAAAATTAATTGTCTTTGCACACTTGATGTTTTATCAAAAGGAATTTTGTAGATTTCTTTTATATGTATTTACAACTTGCCCTCTCAACATTATCTAGTGAAGAGTCTACACAATAGAAGAGGTATTGGTACTCAAAATTATAAAGAAAATACACATGTGCAACAAAAATTATTACTTGGTTCTATATGTTGATAATTATTAAAGGGAATTGATATGTATACACTAGGGGGGTAATTTTTTATATTTTTATCATCGACAAGCTGAATTTGGAAAGTTTGAAATTAGGTTTGGGTTTAGAGACATTGATTTAGTCTAGAACCACAAAGAATAATACAATTGAACGACACCTAGTGGAAAACTTAGGTAGGGGCCAAATTATTACTTTTACCCTTGTAAAAAATACCAAGATTTTTTATTAGGTGTTTTTCAATTGTATCATTCTTTGTGGTTCTAGACTAGATCAAGGTCTCTAAACCAAAATCTAAATTGAAGCTTTCCAAATTTAGCTAGTTGATAGTCAAAACCTAAAATTTTACCCCCAAGTGTGCACATACCAATCCCCTTATTAAACTAGATATTACAATTGGAGCATCCTACAATAAATATAGAGATCAAGTATTTTTTTGATTGTGACCTAATTTTTGTTGAACAAAATCCTAAAGGGATTCAAAGTATATGAAAATTCCAATCTCAAAGTCTCTTCAACAATTTTTTAAAATAAATTTCTAGTGTAAATCTTTCTCCAAGATTTAGTGAATGTGAGGCTCATTTCCAAGAGCTCTCAACACTATAGAAAATCAAGACCCTTTGCACAAAATCTTGAATAGAAAAATTATATCGGCCATTTTCAAAACTAGGTTTTTTATGCTAAACCTAGACTTAACCCCTAAAGGACCAAGCCCCCTTTTGGGGACAAATGGGATTTCGGGCATGTACCTATGGCTAAACTACTTTGTGTGATTTTTTGAAAATTTTATGGATGATGGGGAATTCAAAGATTTACGTGGGCATCTAATTTTTTCTTCATTCTAACGTTTATTGTTGAAGTTAAAAATGAATTTATAGAAACTGGGCAATATTGGGCAGCCTAGAAACTTCTTTAAAATGTGCATATAAAAAAAATAAAAGTATGAAATAGGTTCTTTAGACTTATATATACATAAGGAGCTTTGAATCATTCAATTTTCATTGATGAGATGAAAGATATGAGAAGTTTTTGTTTGCAGGTGGGTGTACTTTTGAGAAAAACCACACCTACCTGCAAACAAAAATTTCTCATAACTTTCATCTCATCAATGAAAATTGAATGATGCAAAGCTCCCTATGTATATATAAGTCTAAAGAACCTATTTCATGTTTTTATTTTTTTTAAATGCAATTTTTAAAGAAGTTTTTGGGTTGCCCAATCTTACCCGTTATTTGAAATTCATTTTTAACTTCTTCAATAAATGTTAGAATGAAGAAAAAATTAGATGCCCAGGTAGATATTTGAATTCCACAACTTCAATAAAAGTTTCAAAAAATCACAAAAAGTAGATTAGTTGTAGGTACATGCCCAAAATCCATTTGTCCCCCAAGGGGATAGTTGGTCCTTTAGGGGTTAAAAAAGAATAGTTCAAAAATATAATCAACTAAAAATAGCAACTTAGTTAGAAATATTGAACTTCAAAGTGTTGCCAACACCAAAATTTGGTGCTTCAAGCATTTTTAGGGGTTAAAAAGCAATGAAGTGTGATTAAAAAAGAAGCAACAAAATTGAAGCCTCCTTGATATCACTTTGAGCGCCCTCTCTTATATCACCTCAACTTCAAAAGTTATCTCCTCATTTTCTATAATATCACAGAGATTGCAGATGTGATATTACAGAGGCCACTCTGAGCTCTTCTTCAGTGTATGTTATCAATGCCATGAATCTGACCTGGTGAACCAGTATTTTTTCCCAAACCCTAACCGGATCAATTGAGTTTCTGCAATCAACAACTAAACACAACCTCTAAGTATATTTCCAGTTGAACTCTTGGGTTTTCCTGCATTCGAGACCATACACGGGATAAATCCTTGTGGACGATAAGGGATTATTAGGTTTTTGAACACGAGAATTGTTCGAATAGCTTGTTAGTCGGAGGAGGTGAGTTAGGTTTGCGTTTTTGTTCCGGGAGGTTGGAATTTTGTTTGTTTGTGATTATCAATCGTGGAAGCATTAAGTGCGCAGCTCGAATTAGGTGAGATTACTGGAGCTTGACGGACTGTTAGTTAAAAGTATCCTCTCTTGGCTTGAATATTCTGTTGTAGTTGACTGTTTTCGATGTCACTAGGGTTTGAGAGGAGTGCATAGTACCATTGGCATTTTTTGCCGTTTTGGAGGAGTTTTTCTGCATGTTGTTCTAACTGGTGGCCTATTGTTTGATTTACCTCTAAACTGTAGAAGGAGGAACACAGGAGAAGAGCTCGAAACCCTAAATTTCTAAAACCCTAAACCCTAAGACATAGAGAAACGCAAAGTGGTTCCAATCCCGAATCTTAAGGGGATTTTTGTTGGAAGAGAGGAGGACCTTACCAAAGATGAATTTTGTGTTCTCACCGCTGTAGAGATGGGCATGAAAAACGTATGTCTTTGCCACTCTCTTTTTTTGATTAATTTTTTTAGACACGCGCGCAAGTTGTTCCTTTAGATTGAATGCTTAGACTTACGTAATATTTACGAGTAATTTCATGTTTGCAGCACGAGATTGTGCCTGCGGAGCTCGTGGATCGAATTGCCGGTCTCAAGTACTTCCTACACCTACCTCACAAAGTTTTGTTAAACCTCTTCTGCAAACGAGACTGGTGCAATTATAGTGTAATCGAATGCAAGGACGGATTACGCTTACTCTTGAATAAAACATGCTTGTTGTGGAGCTCCATTTTGAGTTTAGGGTTTAGGTTTTAGGGTTTCGTGCGCTGTGAGTCTAAAGTCTCCTTTCATCCATTGCAGGCATGGAGGAGCTTACAAGAACATGAAGACACTTCTGCAACACAAGCTCACGCATCACGATTCTTCCAAATGTACGCAGACCTTTGATTTTATCTACTTGATTGGAGACTTCTTCGTGTGCATTGTTGTGTTTGAGGTATGTCTACGTTTTAGGGTTTAGGCGTAACTTAGAATAACTGGAGGCAATGTGCAGATGATGGATTCCGGCTTACAAACCTCGGCTATGATTATCTGGCTATAAGAGCAATGGTTAGTGTAGGGCATATATCTGGTGTGGGACGTCAAATTGGAGTTGGCAAGGAATCGGGTATTCTGTTCTTATTTTGTGCAAGATTTTAGGGTTTAGGGTTTATCCTACATTTTCTTTTCTCCCTCAACCTTCAACCGTACATTACCTGTATTCTGAGTATAAGATGGTATCTACTTCATAGCTAGTTATTATGAAGATCTTGGAGGGGGAAATCTAGCATATTTTAGGGTTCTTTCCCTCTAACCCTTTCGTAATATCACAAAACATATGGATCTTGATGAAAAGGTTAAGTGATTTTGGGAGAATGGTGAGACTTGTGGAGATTGTATACACCGTGTTGTGAATGTAAAGGCATATTTGAGGTGGTGACGCCAGAAGGGGAGACCATGGCGTTGAAGCTGCACAGGCTAGGCCGCACATCCTTCCGAGCTGTCAAGACTAAACGAGATCACTTGAAACACCGCAATAGCTAGAGTTGGCTGTACTTGTCAAGGCTGGCAGCTCTAAAGGAATATGCATTTATGAAGGTGCGGTCCATTTTCGTTTATAAATATATGAGTTTTTTTCTTCAGGAAACTCATACAAGGTCGATGTTTTGAAACTCTAAATTCTTTCAGCATGCCCATGTCTTTATAATGCAACCGTTTTGTCAATGCTACTGGATATAGTGGTGCCTCCATAGGATGAACCTATGTAACAAAAATGCTTGCCTAACATGACTGTCCCTGTACCAGTCAAGCTAGGAACACGTGTTCTTTGCCTGGATAAGAAAAAATGTTTCCATAAGAAAAAAACACCTCTTGCATTAATGTCTAGGGGCTGCTTTATGAACAAAACCTGTCTACATAAGAGAAATTTGCCTGCTGGCAGGGAGGAAGTCTAGAAGCATGGCTTCCCTTCTCCGCATGGTGAGTTCTGCTACGGTGAATGCTTCTGTAAGATGAAAAAAATTCTGTCTGGATGCCTTCATGTTAACCAGGCACTACTGTATTGGTTACTGGATACAGGTAACTAAGAGGCACCAAGGTTTAAAAACTTGCTGTTTTTTCACTTGTCAGTAGAACTATTTCAATTTACTCTTCATAGCGCCAATGTTATTTTCTTTTGCAGCTTTTTTGTTGATTTCACGAAGGTGTCTGGTTGCTCTCGTTGTGTATTTAAAGCTCATATACTTGAAGTTCTTTCTTCTAGGCACTGGGAGAACAAGGCTTTCCTGTTCCAAGGGCCGTAGATTGGAAATGGCATTGTGTTCTTATGACTCTCGTCAAGGGATTTCCTACGTAAGTACCTTCATCATAGAATCCGTCTCCTTGTCACATTCAGTAACGTCATATCTAGATAATTGTGCAAGATCTACAAGTTCAACCTTGGCTTGCAAATTGCTTTTTGTTATGAACATTTTGCAATAATTCACTTTGGGTTTGGGCTTAGACTTGGGGCAGGGTCCAAGTGAAGGAACTCTCAAATCCTCCAAAGGCGTTTGAGACTGTTTTAGGGCTTATCACTCGGTTGGCACAACATGGACTCATTCATTGTGACTTCAACGAGTTCAATCTCATGGTATGCATACGAATTTTCTTGTTGGCCATTCTTGCATTGAAGCACTCTGAACTGTTAGTCTGTAGTGTAAATTTCTCTGCTGTATTTGGGCAGACTTGGCTAAAATGGGAACTTGCAGGTTCATGATGACGAGAATATTACTATGCTCTTATGCTCTTATTATGAGCTTGTAGAGCAGCGGGGGATTCATTGTGTTGCCGAGAAAGCATAAAGTTGGGATACTTCTGCTCACAAAGTGCTTCTTCATCTTTGGGCTTCTTAGCTGCTGTCTTCAACTCATGCACATCCAAGTTCTTCCATTCTTTGCCCGGGATAAGCTGTACTAGTGTAGGAGAGAAGTAATATGATTCCGACCGTTGGCCTTGCGATTGTTGTAAAAGAAATCCAGAGAGACACTGAACACCTCCAATCACAGTATCACCAGTTACCGAAGCAAATCTGACAACAATCGCAAGGCCAGCGGTTTCCTCATCTAAATTCCAACTCGTCAGAATCATATTACTTCTCTCCTACACTAGTGCATCTACATCTCAAACACGTGGAAAATGCTGTAACCTTATCCCTACCCCGTCAAAAACAACGAGAAAATGAACTGGAGGAGTTTAGTGTCTCTCTAGTTTTCTTTGGAATACTGATTATGTCCTTTTTTGCATTCAGGAATGACTTGTTCTGATAGTTAAGATTATTTGTTGGATAGTCTCAATTTTTGGATGTCGTATGTGTGTATGTAATACTTTGATTTACGTTCTTGATACTTAACAACGATCATTGTTTTTCAGCTTATCCCGGGCGAAGAATGGAAGAACTTGGATGTGCATGAGTTGAAGACAGCAGCTAAGAAGCCCAAAGATGAAGAAGCACTTCGCCAACAGAAGGATCCCAACTTTATTCTTTCTCATCTTGGAAGGATCAGAGGTGAGGTACGCAGGCAACTTTCCGGTTTGTGTTTTAGTTTTCTTGTTTCTTGTTGTGTCGTGCAATCTGCTCAGGTTGAGACGCAACAGGACGGGGACCTGCATCAACCACGGGTTAGTAGTTTTGACTCCCGCCGCTCCCGCTCCCGCTCTTGCCCTCCTGTGAAGACAAGGAGAGAGGAGAGAGAGACGTACCTTGAGAGCCGATAGAGCGAATGAGAAGATTGATTCTGGGCTGGTATTTATTGTGAAGCGCTGCATCGAGAAACCAATGGAATGACGTGACAAGCTTTGTAGACACGATTGTACTGGTGCAAATTCTCTTGAGTTCAGGTGTCATGTCCATGTGGCGGCACCTCAGCCGAGTCCTGCAATTTCGAGTTCCTAACATCATTGGAATTGCTTGGAGAACAAGGCATTGTGAAATCATCCATTCTAAGTAAGAACTAAAATGTCATCCATGCAAATGCAAACTAAGAAATGGGAATAGGCCATTTAGAACGTTAGAAGTATTCATTTTGGGGAATTATTACAGCGACATCACGACATTATCACCTCCTTGAAAGAAAACATGACAAATACAAATAAAAATGAAATATTATTGCACCAATACTATTTTTTGATATATTTTTGCTTTATGTAACTCAAAAGTCTTATATTTTTAGTTTGAAATTTAAGTGCACCTACTTTTTTATAGTATAGCCTTAGAATGATAAAGGTGAAACAAATCTTTTGATCCAAATAAAAAATTCAAAAAAATCAGCATTAAAAATCACATTTTCATGCTCATAGGGGGTGTCCCATTAACAATTTAGGATGTTTTTGTAGTAATTCCCTTCATTTTATTGATTCCACTATACATTAATTTGTATATTGTTTCTTGTAAAACTACCAAACAAAAACAAAACCTCTCCAATAACTTTCATTGCATTGAATGAAATGATTTAAAATTGAGTTTCTAAATATATATAAACTTGAAGAACCAAATTCAAATTTGTATTTAATTAGAAATGCAATTTAAAAAAAAAAATCTGGGTTGCCCAAGTTACCCAATCTTCCCCTTTTTTTGATAAATTCTTGCATAACTTCTTTGTCAATTGTTGGGATGAAGAAAAATTTAGTTGCTCATATTGGCTTTTGAATTCCCCACTTTTAATAAATGTTTCAAAAAATCACACAAAATAATTTAGCCATAGGTATATGGCCAAAGTTCCATTTGTTCTCCAAGTGGACAACACTACAACAGTTCTTTTAGGGGTTAAAGATACTCTAATAACGTTTTTTGACTCTGGTCTTTCTGAAAAGAGGTTTAATAGTTAAAATAAAATTATTGTACTTGAAAATCATTTCAATCTAAAATTTGTAATGTTTTACGTGTTTTTAAATATAAAAATAGACTACTCATCCATAATGGTAAATATTTTTTTGAAAAAAGTGCTTATTAACCCCTAAAGGACCAAGCCATTTTTTTTGCCAAAATTGTTGAAAATTGCCACTTCTAAAGGATGAGTAAGAAAGTCGATGTTTTTTTTTTGGAAATCCAATCATAGGATCTTGCCTTAGACTAAAAGAGGTACTTTTGGGTAAAATATCAAGTCATTCAAGGAGAGGAGAGAGATATTTACATCTAAATTAAAGGGAAATTTTTTTTCTCCGCACTGTTTGTGCCTTTGACCACTTGTACATGAAAAAATTGCTCTATGCAAAGTCGTGCTTTTATTTTACCATGTAGGAGACCAAATTATGTATATGTGGGAGAATTTTCAAATAAATTGGAAATACACAACACATGGGAAAAAAATAGTAAGTAAAAAGAAGTAGAAAATTAGTCAAAACATTAAATTGTTAAGAATCTAATTATTGAAACAAAAAATGCAAATCCCAATGGTCATAATGTTGTTGTCATAATGTTGTGATAAATAACATTCTTCCTTGGTGTCATGACCCTTGATGGATGAATGGTTGATGAATGAATGATTGATGGATGAACTAATGCTCAATGAAATGTGAATTAGTAGACAAAGAGAAAAGCCTTGAAAGCAAACATCTTTGGATGATGAATTTGTTCATTTGAAGTTAGACAACTCCACTTGGATGACAAGGATACTACACTTGAGGACAAAGGTACGGGATGTACCTTTGAGGACAAGTATACATGCACCTCTAAGGACAAGTGTACGGGATGTACAACTTGAGGACAAAAGCATGGGATGTACCTATTATGACAAGTGTACGGAATACATCTTTGAGGACAAATGTACGGAATGTACAACTTGAGGACAAAGAACATGATATGTACACTTAATGACAAAACAAAGAGTGGAACTTGGAATTAGACAACTCCAAGTAAAAGATGAGACAAAGAGTGGAACTTGGAGCTAGACAATTCCAAGTAAAAAATGAGATTTGATATGAGTTACATTTAGAATATTTTTAAATGTAACTAAGACTTTTACCTTAGCAAAAGGTTGGAGATGAATGTTAAAGATAAAATGATAAAGTAATCCTATTTTTATGAAAGGATTCATAGTATAAGATGGAGCTTAAAGGGTGAGGAGAAAAATTCTTGTTGGGAATTAATCTCTCTCTATGGTCAGGTGGTTGAGTTCCTTCTAGGTTTTATAGTTTATTGTGTATAGATTATTGTTTTTGTATGAATGTTTGGATGATTGAAGTTATGGACCTAAGGAGGTTCGTAACACTTGGGTTTGATTTTATTTCCAAAATAATGAAAATTAATTTCAATAAAGAAATTCAAAGTTTATTTTAGAGTAGAAAATCCATAACTGCCCGCAAACAAAAACTCTTTATAATTTTCATCTCAATGACGGAAATTGAATGATTCAAAGGTTTCCTTGCATAAAAATTCTAGAGAACCATTTTTAAGTTTCTATATTGAAACAAATACGAATTTCAAAAAAAAAAAAGGTTCCCGGACGGGCAATCCTCTCCAAATCGTCATAGATTCTTGCATAAAATTTCTATTGAATGTGAGAATGAAGAAAAAATTCAATGCCCTTGTAAATCTTTAGATTCCCCATCTTCCATAAAAGTTTTAGAAAATCACACAAACTAGTTTAGCCATGACTACAAGCCCAAAATCCCATTTGTCCCCTGAATGGACATTGGTCCTTCAGAAGTTATTATATTATATTTTATTATATCTCTATTTTTTTGATAAAAATACCTTGCAAATTGTTGAGTAAGTTGTTTAAAAAGATTGTTTTGGCAAGAATGTTAGAGTAGTGACTACTTTTTTAAAAGAAAACTTTACAATTCAACAATACTTGTTCGAGCAGTGACTTTAAGTTTTTTACTTTGTTGAGCTTTTTATATTACAAATAACTATGTATGTTTTTTTGTATGTTTTTTATTTTTATTTATTCACAGCAAATATTGACACTTGATATAAGATATATGAAGAAATTTTGTTTAGTTTTTACATTATTTCTTACAATCAATAGAGTTTTTTATTTCAAATAAATGCACAGCTTCATAATTTTATTGGTATCAGACTTATTGAAATCTTTATTGTATTTAAACAAATCCTCTCCAATTAATTGCAATAATTACATTCTAGAATTGTGCATTAAAAGAGAAACCATCCTTCTCCTTAATTTGAGCATAAGATTTTCTCAAAATTTGAATCAGCTCTATCTTGAGTTTTAAAAGGTTGAGTTATGATTTTTGCTTATTGGCATTCACGTTCTTTTTTATATTTACATGTTTTTTATTTTTTACATACAATGAAATGTAAATACTTTTCTCAATAATAAATTACACAACGTACATTGGATGTATAAAACTTATATCCATGTTTTTAATCATTTTACGATTTTTTCCTTTTTATAGGTAACAGTTGTCACAATATTCACATGTACCGATATATTGTTAGAACACTTTTTTCAAATCAGTACAATTTTCTTTTTATCCACAGGTTTACATCATTTTGAATTTTGTTCTAATCTTTTAACAGATGGAAGTTGATGTAAACCATTTGTTTCAATCCTCGTCTAAGCATTGAATATTTATATATATTTTTTTCAAATATCAACCCTTCAAAAAAGGCTAATGAGTAAAATTTGAGTTCCCTTTTATTGACGCTGTCCTCTACAAAAAAGAAAAATCTTATATTAATAATAACTAGTGAACCCTTGTACCTGCTATTCCGGCGGAGGGCCCTTACGGGAGGGGGTCTTTGCAAAAAAGTTAACATGATCTTTCTCATAATCACATTCTTTAAGATTCTTCTCCTTTCCGTTCCAATGAGCTTACCTGTACTATGCCTACCTACACGTTTTGACTCCTTCTTCAAGCAACCACCCCCTATTCTTGTGTATACCCCATCCCCAAGGACGACCATAACCGCCACATAACCATAGAAATAAAAATATTTGCCACATAACCATAGAAATAAGAATATTTGCCACATAACCATAGAAATAAGAATAACCGCCACATAACCGCCACTTTATCTTCTTGGAGCAACACCCAACTACCCAACTAATAGAGGTTTTATTCTATTATGACACCCAACTACCCAACTAATGGAACCAAGCCTATTATTACACTAGAAGAAAAATGGCAATAAACAACTAAGTAATTTAGTTGTTGTGCAGTTATTGTGACCATATGTAGTCATTTTATAGTTGTTATATGGTCACATATGGTCACAATAACTACATAACAACTAAATTACTTAGTTGTTTATTGCCATTTTTCTTCTAATGTTAGTATAGATAGATTAGTATGTCTTGAAACAATTTTAACCATATTTTAACCCCTAAAGGTTTTTGATTACGTTTTCACCAAAACCGCTTCAAAACTGCCATTTCTAGTACAAGTACTAAATTTTAGATAAAAATCATTTTTGGACATATCTAATCATAATATCTTGTAGTACACTAATATCCAAAGATGTGGACAAAACTTCAGAAATTTTTGGCATGTAGATTGTTAGAAAATTGAGTTTGAATTGTCAAAAAATCATTAATTATCCTTGTTAAAATCCGGGCAATTGCAGTTCACAAGGTCATATTTGTATGAAAAGGAATTCAAGATGGCTGTAATTTGTTGGATTCATTCTTCAAGGCAAGTTACGTACACACTTTAAAAACTTTCCAATCATTTGGAATTGTAAAACACATGGGAAAAAATAGTAAGTAAAAAGAAGAAGAGACTGAATCAAATCACTAAATTTTTGAAAATTTATTTATGAAAAACTAAAATTCCATTCCCAATGGTTATAATGTTGTAATAAAAAATATACATCCTTTGGCTTCTTTTTGCTTTTCAAAATATTGAAAATTAAGTAAACCATAGGACTTCAAAGTTTGCTCTAGAGTAGAGAATCCATGAGTGACCACAAGCAGAATCTCTTGATAATTTTCATTGCATTGATCAAAATGGAATGTTTCAAAGCTTCCCAAGTATACGTAAATCTACAAAAAAAATTTCAGTTTTTGTTCCTAATCTTTAAATGTTAAGTTTGAAAAAGTTATTTGAGCTGCCCGGGCTACCCAACAAACAAAGAACACTACATATCATGCTATAACTTTTGAACCATGTGATCAAAAGTTATGAAAATTGTTGGGCTGTCAATCTATTCCTTGGGAATATCAAGTGTGACATTAGAGAAATTCTGAGCCCGAAGGCCCGTAGAAATGGCAGCGCGTCACATTACAAAACACGGAGATGAAATAATAATAATAATAATATTAAAACAGCTGTGGCACATGATCTAACAGCTCGCAGATGTCAGCATTTGCCATTTCTAATGCAGCTTTTTTCTCTGTATGCACATCTCTCATGTAATGGTAGGGGCCTACTTGACGGCTCAAAATTTTTCTAATGAAGTTTCCAAAGAAAATAAAATAAAAAATCCATTTGTAATGAGCTGCCCAAAATTGCTATGTTGCCAAAAAAACTGTTTGGACCTTTAGGGATTAACATTTCTTTTCAACACTAATTTTGTCAAATTTTGTCATTTGAACGACATATGAAAATAATACGGATATAAAATGTAATCATTAGAAACAAATTTGATTCTGAATGGTGGTTAGGTTTTATGTGTGCAAAGCATGTTAATTATTAAACATTTACTTCAAAAGTAAGAAATGTAATGGAATTTCTTCTAACAGAATAAGGATTCTAATAAAGAAATGAATCAAAGTTGATCATGTGCAAATTCCCCAAAATCATTGAGGCTTTCTTATTTTTTCCAATTTTAACCTTTAATTAGAAGTTTTTCCCACAAGTTGAATGTCTTCTTCTTACCAACATTGAAAAACAATTTTATGATAACCCAAAGGGAATTGATATGTGTACCACACCGTTTCAATTATTGTACCACACACTAGAGTAAATTTTAGATTTTTATCATCAAGAAGCTGAATTTGAGAATTTGAAATTCAGATTTGGACTTAGACACCGTGATTTAGTCTAGAACCATAAAAAAAATTGCAATTCAACAACACCCAGTGAAAAAGTTTAGCTAGGGAGAATAGTATTAATTTTGCTTTTGTTTGTTTTATAGATAAGCTTTTTCATTGGCTGTTGTTGAATTGCAAATTTGTTTGTAGTTCTAGACTAAATGACAGTCTCTAAGTCCAAATCTGAATTTCAAATTCTCAAATTTAGCTTTTTGATGGTATAAATCTAAAATTTACTTTGCGGTGTGGTACAATGATTGAAAGGGTGTGGTACACATATCAATTCCCTAACCCAAATTATTGCTTCCTTCAATTAACCCCTTAACCCCTAAACGCCCAAGGGGGTAAGGGCAAAACATAGATGCATAATAAAACAATACTTACGTAACTTTTGATGAAGTTTGCTTCAAAAGAGAAAACAAGAATCATGATGTTTAGTAATTATCCATTTAGTCAAACATTCAAAAAAAGGTTTTGGATTTTTATTTTATGAATTTAGAAGCATTTACCATTTAATATTCACCAAAATTACAAATTTTAATCATAGATTTTAAAATTTGGTATGATTGGTTAAAAACAAACATTCTATTGTATACCTCAAAAATGCAATCTTTTCAAAGGAGAGAACATCAATAGTTTCCCAAAATAGTAAATTTTATAACACTAGCAAATACTAAAGTGTTTGTCTTTGAGAAAGTCCCCTTGATGGAGTTTGACTTGGATTGATAGGATTCAAGTTGAGTTGGAAAGTAGATTTGATTTTCTACTTAATGAATCTTCTAGTTTCAATTTTTTTTCAAGTCAGGCAACGCGCGGAAAACAAGCATCGACCAAAAAATGGTCCATTCAGCGCTCCGTGGTTAAGGACCAAGGAGCCCACTTTGGGCTTTTGGGATATTTGGGCAAGCATTTCTCAAGTAAATACAAAAGATAAGATTGTGAAAATAAGGGAGTATGTGCTTATATTGAAAAGCTTGATACCTCACAAAAAATTGTGGAATTGAACAAATTTTTAGTGAGATTTGGTCCAAATGTGACTTGGATGTCAACACGGGCATCCTCAAAAAAATTCACAAACAAAGGAATGAGGAAGGGTGTTGCCTAAGTAGTGTTCAAAAGCACTTTAGAATGGCTTGGTCAATGGGTAAAATTTGTAGTCAACCCTCCTTGACTATATAATAGCTTCTATGTTACTTTTAATTTTAAAAAATAAAATAAAATCTTTGGTCCTAAACTAAAGATTTGTTCAAAAACAATTGAACACTTTAGAAAAATCAAGCAAACAAAAGTTTACAAGCCAAATAAAATGTGTTGCACACAATAAATTTGTAGCTAGACATCACTATTCACTAAGGCATACTCCTGTCCCAAAATGATATTCTTGTTGACCTTTATTTAGTGTCCCAAAATGATCTTCTTGTTGGAGGAAGGGAGCTAACAACACTTGCACATAGTCCAAAAGCATGCGCGTGCTAACCAATCCCATGCCATCAAGTGAGTGGCCACCAGTGCTCTTCAAAAATGCCTCAAAAATACAATTTTCAAGCATTTTGAAACCATACTTTGAAAACCAATTTGAAACTCAAAATTTCAGAACTATAGGAGGACATCAAACTCTTTTCATAAGTCCAAAAAAATTGAAAAATGGTTCTTTTCGAGCTTAATCTATAACATTTTGTGTAACAGGAAGATCATTTGGGACGGAGGGAGTACTTGATAAGTACAAGCATTCACATGCAAAAGAAGTTTGTTGATCTTTGATTGATGCAAGTAAAGGTAGAGCTAGCAAGGTGCATGCGTTTTTGAGCAAGAATTAAACTAATGCTGAACTATACAAAGCCTACAAATAATAATCCATATGCAAAACATTCGGAGATCTTCCAATGTTTTGCATGTACTGTACAAACATAGGAAGATCTATACAAAAACATCTACAAACCTATATCCCTCAACATCAAGAAATCTCCCAACAAAGTCCAAAATTAAATAAACAATGCAGATTCACTTTAAAATGTATTAGTGCTACAAATGCACTTTTTTCAGTTTACCAATCACATCATCCAAGATTGCAAGCAAGCATTATACAGTTCTCAACGCATAGTTTTGACAATAGTAACTGTACATCAAGCTACCGCTAAGAAGAAGGTCAACGACAGTGCTCATCCGTAGTATTGTCAAACTAAGAATAAAAGCTGCTACAGAAGTACAGAAGATCGATTCAGGGCTACTTTTTTTTTGCTTATTGTATGAAGCCAATCCTAGGAAACTGTGATCACGGCCTCTGCAAGAGGAACCACTACTAGTATCCTAAACACCATTCAGGACCTTCACTGCGAAAATGATTGCGAGAAAAAACTCTGAAACATGAAAAGAATCATGACGAACACGATGAAAGTGAAGTTTTTTCATCACTCATGGTAACGAACGGGTGTATGGAAGGTCGGACCCCAACTCAGCATGTTCCCTTCGTTCTTCCTTTACCTGCAATGAGAAAAAGGAATAAGATGCTTGCACCTGATTTCCGAATTAAATCAATAAAACCGTTAAGTAACTGTGAAAACATTCTTAATATTTCTCTATAGAGATGTTAACCAGAGTTTTTGAGAACCACTCACCAGTTGTAAAGCATCTTGCAAATAGGGCTCATAAGGGGTTTGCTTCTTCTGCAAAAAACCCCCCCAAAAAGGTGTGATTAGAATAAAATGCAAAATTTGAGCTTGAACGTGAAAATAATTACATACACCAAATCGCAATGTTAAAAATTGTCATCATCCAGTTCAACGATTCAATTAATACTTATCAGAGAAGAGGACAGTAGAATACAGTAGACGACCTCCTGTGTAGACTCAGCGTTCTATAGGATATGGAAGGCAACAGGGTCACATGTTGAGTGAAGAGGACTCTAATGTATCAAGGAAACCAAGGGTCAACAAGAGCAACCCTCACGGGACCCCTTTATGAAAATAATTTACTTCAGATTGGAAAGTGGACGAGATTTAGAATCCTCATATTGGCCAGATTGAGAGTCTTGTCCACTGGAGCTTTCACAGTGAAGTAAATGTAAACACCATGTCATCACACACTCCCCGCCAAAATTGGAGAGGAGTTCACTTGTAGTGAACCCCAAATCTTGTCAACTGAGCAAAACACTCCCTCTCACTTCATGTGAGGTAAAGACAAAATCATGTCAAGTGGGAACAACTATATCTCCACCAAATGTCTAGTTCCCAATGTGAAACCTTCCACCGGACAGACAAAATTAATGATGACATGGCAGTTTCAAAACACTAGACAAAGCATTTCGTGCACTAGGACGTCCACTTCAAGACTGAACCGGGCCTTAAGCAGAACAGCCTAGCAATTATTCTGGCCTTATCACACACCCTTCCACTATATAGGGTGCGTTATCTTCAAAGAGCACCCTAAACCCTGGTGTCTTCAAAGTATCGAGCCTAGATGAAGGGTCCTCTATAGTAAGAACTAGCAGAAATCTCAATGTTATAAATCAGTATTCTCATTTCCATCCAGTCCAACGCTTAAAACTAGCATATGTTGCAGAAATAACTCTAATTAACAACAAGAAAGCGGCTCTCGAAGGACCGTCAGCCCGCCACATCAAATATTAGGGCACGAAGTTCACAGTTCTTAATGGTAACAGTCACAGGTATGTTAAGAACATAAGGCCTAATGAGCATCAATAGTTTTTCGTCACCGAAAATACCGGTGCACCAGAAGGCCTGTAAATCAACATAACATCTGAAGAAAAGCGACGGTCCAAACAATGAGTCTAGAAGTTTCACTACAGTGCATATTAGGGTAAATCGCTGAAGGTGAACAGAAAAATAGTGCCAAGCTCATTAGAACTGTGAAAACAACACCTATCCTATGAATTAACCTAATTTAGCATTACAAGAAAGACAACAATAAAAAAGTACAAAATCTTAAATCCAAAAGCAACTGCAATTCCAGAGCTCAAGACCGGCAACCGCACTAGAAAAGTCCCAATCCAAAAAAACACAGAATACATAAACTAATGTTACACATCACACCTCATTCAACTTATAAAACCATTCAATCTCCTACCAAATCCACTTCGCAAGTTTCTTCTAATCATTTTCGGATTTCCAAAACAGTTAAACAAATCTCAAATTCCACGAAACAATTCAGTTGAAGAAAAAACGACAAAACTTCGCAAACCTCCGCATGCAAATGATTTGCTCCAAATCTACGCATCTCTCCACTCCAAAAAGCTTGCCAAGCACCGAAAGAGACGCAGGGGTAAAGAAAAGAAAAAGAAAAGAAAAGATGAAGACAAAGAAAGAACCTGTAAGTCCTTGGGTAAGTAGTGATGCTTCATCGAGTAATCCATGGCACGCTTCAGACGCTGGTTGCGGAGATCCACCTCTTCCTGCGGCAACCGGTTCAAAGCCTCCTTGATATCCATATCGTACAGGTCGTCAAGCAAGTCATCGTACCGCAGACCTGGAAGCTCAATTTTATCAAATGATCAACCTGGTTAGCATCGATCATCGCAAGGCTTGGGGCATTAGGAAGTGAGGAATTAGGGTTTGGGGCGAGGGAAGGACTGACCGTACCGTAATCCTGGAAGCTCAAATGATCAACCTGGTTAGCATCGATCATCGCAAGGCTTGGGGCATTCGAATGTGAGGAATTAGGGTTTTAGTTCGAGCGAGGGAAGGACTGACCGTACCGTAAACCTGGAAGCTCAAATGATAAAGTGATTAACCTGGTTAGCATCGATCATCGCAAGGCTAGGGCATTACGAAGTGAGGAATTAGGGTTTGGTTCGGGCGAGGGAAGGACTGACCGTACCGCAAACCTGGAAGCTCAAATGATTAACCTGGTTAGCATCGACCATCGCAAGACTAGGGCATTAGGAAGTGAGGAATTAGGGTTTTAGTTCGGGCCAGGGAAAGAACTGACCGTACCGCAAGCCTGGAAGCTCAAATGATCAACTAAGGTAGGAGGCTCATGAATGTACCATCTAAGGGCTGAAACTGAAATTTGGGGAGGTGAAACTTCTTGAACTATTTTTCAGTAAATTTTCCTTGAAAGACAAGAAAAATTGACATCTAACCCAAGTTGTTTCATATTTTTTAGTTATAAAATTTTGAAATGAAAAGGCCACAGGGCTCTAAAACGGTTCACCTCCCTCAAATGTACTCTGCTTGTACATTTTTGAAACCTATGCAAAACAGCGTATACACATGAAATACATTTGAGAAAGACATTTGAGAAGGTGAGAAAGACATTAGAGCCTGAGCGGAATATGAGCCTCCTACCTTAGTTAGGAATCATCGCAAGACTTGAGCATTACGAAGTGAGGAATTAGGGTTTTAGTTCGAGCGAGGGAAGGACTGACCGCACCGCAAACCTGGAAGCTCAAATTGATCAACCTGGTTAGCATCGATCATTGCAAGACTAGGGCATTAGGAAGTGAGGAATTAGGGTTTAAAGAACTGACCGTATTTCTTGAGCTCCTTGGCAACGGCGGCCTGGTAACGACGAGAGGCCCAGTTCCAGACGGGCTCGAAAGCCTTCTGCAAGGCCTGCTTGGTGGCCATCGCGGAGAGAGATGCGGAAATGGAATGCGTTGCGAGGAGGAATGGAGGTGGAGGTGTTAGAGATGGGGAGTGTGGCTTTGGCGTGGACGGGGTTCTTTGTTGCGCACTCGTTCCACGTGGAGTCGAGGGAGTCCGTAGGAATCGAGGTCCCAAACGAGGTTTCATTGTCTACAAGGATGTGCTGAAACTCAAGGTTTAAATTGCTGGCGAATTCTGACAGGTTTCTATCAGGGTAGTCACAGTTCAATTTTTATCATTCTCAATCTTTATGGAAATTAACGTGGCTGTCAATCCACGACTCGTGTGAGAGGTTTTCCGTGAAGATTGAGAAAAAAATTTATTCTCGCCCAGGTGTGGAGAAATGGCATCCTTCAGGTTTTCGCGAGAGAACGTTTACTTCTTGTAATTCAAGGTTCATATTGCGTTACTCCTCCCATCGCATTGGCTCATACTTTCATTGTGCCTTTTCTCAATCTTCATAAAAATCTGAATCTCAGACCAACCATGACTACCACTACTCATATCGCTTCCCTTCGGATATTCTCCAATCTACGGGGGACAAAGAAGCACTTGTTCGCCATCAATTTAAACCCTAGCTAAAAGGGCTAAAGCGAGGGGACACCAGGCCCGCTTGTCTTCATTTGGGGTCAGGTAGTATGCTCTAAAACTACAGTAGTGAACCCAAATATGATTTTCACTTTTAGCACAAGTGGTTAAAAACACTGCCAAAAAGCTAAAATTTTCAAATTTAACAGTAGAAAGTTTACATATTTTTTAGCTGCATGAAAATTTTGATAGCAATCCTACAAAATTAAGCTGGTTTGAAGAATGTTGCTTTAAAACCATCACTTCAAGGGTTGGCCTACTTTTTCATGGGCTTTTTGAGACATTAAAAAATTTTGTCTAATTTTAAGACAAAGAGAAATAGGTGTCAAATGTTACACAAAATTTGTCATGTTTTTGAAGCAATATTGAATTGTTGATGAATTTTCAACTTTTTTTGTAGTAGATACCTATTTGTGACCCTAGGTCTCCCGTAAACCATGACCTTGCAACTTGTAAAGAGATGAGGTGAAATAGAGGAGTATGATTGGTTCTTATAATAGAATACACATTCTCTTCTATGGCTTAAAGAGGTCCATTCAAAGATCACTTCATATCCATTCTTGAGCTACTTATGGGATGCTTTATGTGAGAGGGTTGCAATTTGAGCTACGTATGGGATGCTTTATGTGAGAGGGTCACGATTCAAGCTACCTACCTTACATAAGTTCTTCCATTTACTGCCTCGTACCAATAACACTAACTGTACTAATTTAATAAATAGGTGATTTGCAAGGTGCATATTCAAAATTATTTGAAGTAACTTAGTGAGTTACAATATTTGAAAATCATTTCATACAATATGACTCAATTGGCCAAAATTTTGAGAAGATTTTGTGAGGGGCGGTTTAGACTATGTCCCACATCCCAAGTCCCAATAAAATCTGATGAAATCTGAGAATGTGATTGGCGGAGAGGCAAAAGATGGGACTTTGCAATTCAAACTAAGTCTAAAGTCTCACATCCCACTTGCTTACATGGAGCCTACATGGTAGCACTTTTCCAAGTTTTGATGCCAAAAAAAGTGGAACTTCACTCCAAGATTGAGTTGGACACTTTGGTAAACCCATCTTTTAGCCAAGTCCCATCTTTTCTCATCTTTTCTGGCATACAAAGATAAAATTTTGCATTCCCGTGGGACATCGTCACATGGGACGTGGGATGACTTCAGTCACATGAGACGTGGGACTTAGTCTGAACCGCCCCTTAGTAGAGCTTGTGTGAAGGATGTCAAATTATGAAGGTTGCGCCACCGGCACACTCAATGAGTGATATTTTGGGATTGCCGAAATATGGATACTGAGCAATCGATGTCCACCCGGTGGAAGCAAAGCCATGAACCTAAGCACAAGGCTTAACTTAATTGGTGGAATGCCCTTGTTGTTTGTAATGATTTTGTGAATATAACCCTAATTTGCTCCGCGCTGCTGCCACAGCATTAGTGTTGTTGCGGTATCCGCAGCAGCTCCCCCATCGCTCTTCCCCCTCGACCCTCATCTCTTTTTCTCACAGTTTACATTTCCCAAGCTGCTCCTCCGCCTTAACTTACAACGGGGCGATGTTGGCCAACTCGCCTCCAACTCGATATGCTTTCTCCTTCGGCCATTCCTGCTTTTGTCCAGGTGCTCGCTCAGCGCCCTTCTCAGAGTTTGCTTGTGTCTTAGTTCAAGCGCATTGGAACTGTCTGACTTTTGGTGTGTGAAACCGAATGCAGTAAAAGCATTGAGTGTTGGCGTCTTGCATAGTGATCTTTTTCAAAATAATTGAATTGCTATTGTCCTTAAAGAATATCGCTGGTGGTGTGCTTGCCATTGTTCACGATAGAGCTTTATCTGTTTTCAATTAACCTGTGAGCGCCTGAGAGACAAAAATAATGTCTCTCAAAAAGTTGGGTCAACTCAATTTTGATGGATATAATCTCGTTGCAAGTTTGGTGAAACCACTTCCAATCTAGTCCAGCACGATGGAGACGCTTTCCACTAACAATTCATATGGTCCAATCTTGTGAATTGTTTTTTTCAATCCACAAGGGCACTTTGATTGCACACAAGTCAAGCTTTTTTTGTTTCAACTCTGGGTGCTCAGGGGTTAAGGTAGGAAGCTCACGAATGGAGCATCTAAGGGCTGAAACTGAATTTTGGGGAGGTGAGACTTCTTGAAATGTTTTTCAGTAAATTTTCCTTGAAAGACAAGAGAAATTGGTATCTAACCCAAGTTGTTTCATGTTTTATGGAGCTTTGTGAAATTAGTTATGAAATTTTGAAATGGAAAGGCCATAGGGCTCTAAAATGGTGCACCTCCTCAAATATACATTGCTTGTACATTATTGAAGGGCTATGAAAAATAACATGTACAAACAAAATATATTTGAGGAGATGCACCATTTTAAAACCTACATGCTTTTAGAACCTTCTATGTTAATGTGTGTTTTGAATTTGTGCAAGGCTGATTATTGACATTCAAATAGTTCTGTCGACTACTTAAAGAGTGTGATTGGTATATGATACGATTTGAAGGTCTTGAGCTTTGATGGCAGGAATTGGAGGTGGCGGTATGTGATATTACAAAAGTGCTGATGTGATGTTACTGAGGTCGTTGTGAATTTAGTAGTATGATTGCTGCAGTATTGATCTAAAAGGTCTTTCTCCTTTCGATATGTGTCTAAGCCAAGCTGCGATCTTGGAGGCAGGCTATCTTTGATTGGCTTTGCGAGATTATAAAGCTGGATTCCACCGCGTAGGAGAAATATTGTAGCATTAGGGTTAGGGTTTTAGGTTGTAGGGTTTAAGTGTTCTTCATACCGTAGTCAGAAAGTGATCGCAACGTGCTATATGTTCCTTCTCGTGTCTGGATCAATGCATTTGGTTTGCATTGAGCTGCGTGTTGTTTTTTATGCCCCCTCTCTCCCTTGTTTGAGGGGTGGTTCACACTATGTCCCCACGTTCCATCTCTGCAAGTCGCTGAGTGCCAGATCCCAATTGGTGAGACTTGGGCTGACAGCTGGGTCTAGCAAAATGTTGGACCCAACTTGGAATGAAGTACCATCTTATGTGGCACCAAAACTTCAAAAAAGTGTTGCTATGTAAGCAACCGGGACATGGGAATTTGGATGTAATGTGAAGTGTCAAATGTCAACTTTTGGCTTTACACCAATTAGATTCTCAAATTTTAGTGGGACTTGGGACGTGGGACATAGTGTGAATTGCCCCTTATTGTATTTGGTTGTTTTGAATGTCATTAGTTGGGATCAATGGTGGAGTTTTTTTCACAGAGATGGAACTATCTCTTGGATGGTACACGTGTTATAACACAAGAAATTGTGTCCTAATTGACATGTCCAAAATGACAAAAAGACTGTCAAATTGGACAATTTTTGTAGATTTAGCCATGTTGATTTGGACATGTATTTTCATTTTAGACAGTTTCCCTTGTAGTGGTTACATGTAAAAAGAAAACCAAAAGAGATCTTTGACGTCTCTACTTTAGCTACAGAAAACACAGAAGATGAAAAATATTCATCAACATGGTTGATTATCATTAATTGCAGGCCCTACTCTTGAAAACTTGCAGAAGCTCCAACTCTGACGCCCCTATTGTGTCGGAAAGCTGAACCTCGAGAAATTTCTAGATTTAGAGACGATTAACGTGAGATTTGTGGTCTTAGGATTAACATGAGATTTTTGTGGTCGTAGGCTTAACGTGAAATTTTTTTGGTCTTAGGATTGACATGAGTTTTTTGTGGTCTTAGGATTGACTTGAGTTTTTTGTGGTCTTAGGATTAACATGCGATTTTTGTGGTCTTTAAATGAACATGAGATTTACGTTTAGAGCGGATTAATGTGAGATTTTTGTGGTCTCAGGATTAAGATGAGACATATGGTGGTCTTAGGATTAACATGAGATTTCTTTTTCATTAACATGAGATTTTTGTGGTCTTAGGATTAACGTGAGATTTATGGTCTTAGGATTATCGTGAGCTTTGTGGTCGTAGGATTAACATGGGATTTTTGTGGTCTTAAGACTAACATGAGATTTTTGTAGTGATAGGATTAAGATGAGATATGTGGTGGTCTTAGAGATACACAACAATGGGAAGGCACAAGAGAATTCTGGAGGGTAATGCGGATGCGGTGGAGTTCTGCTCCACACCAGGCTACCACAACCTTCTTGCAGCTGCCTCGTACACTCTCATCGAAGGTCCAACTCCGACCCGTGTGGGCGGGGTTTACCTTTTCACTCTTGATGACACGGACGACAACCTTCATGAGCTTCAGGCAATTGAAACCTCGGGAGTGTTCGACATTAAGTGGAGAAAACCGAGTCCCGGCCTGATGCCGTGTTTGGGTCAAGCAAGCGCCGACGGATCGTTGCGCCTCTACACGCTACAAGATGATGGTATGAACACGTGACGACGCTCTCTTCATAATTGACATGCTTGATATTTGCGTATATAGGTTAATAGAAACTGGGTCTGTTCTACGGTTATTATTTTGGGCAAGGTTAGGCCAAAGGACAGGTGAGCGGTTTGGAGACGTGGTTGTCCATGTTGGAATTAGGGTGCAGACTTTCTGGCTTGGATGCATGCAAGGTTGTGTCTATGTCTCAACTTAATCCTTAAATGCCAAGGTGGCCACTGTGACTAGTCCAGCTACAATGTACAGCGTAACATTGGCAAGTGCCCAGCAATTATAATATAGTTTTTTAAAATTGCAACAGTCAACAATGCATGGTGCCCTTATGTAAATTGCAAGAAGGGAAGTTTGGGATTTGACACCGTGTCACTAAATCTTCACAATTTGGGTCAGCTTAAAATTCAAGTGCATCTAATGAGGTAATTTTTTGCTTTCCATGGAGGACCATGTGTTTATGATCACTTCTGAAAAATATCAAATGAAAAAATGCCTTTTTCTGTACTGAAGAATCTTTTTCAGAGCCGGAGGACAAAAAACGTCCTCTTCAACATTTAGGGGTTAAGAAGAAAAAAGAAAAAAGAAAATTACATGTGCCTTTGCACGCACCTTGACCATTTGTGTTTGCGTTAGATGAGCAGGCAGTTTAGGGTTGGTCTAAATGTGACAAACATGGTTTGTTCCTCACCTGATTTCTTTGTTTTGTCTTGGAAAGGTCATGGAGACTGTGTGGCTGGAACTTGGTCACTCAGTTTTGTCACTGAGATTATGTGGTTGGTAGATTCAACCCTAGCCATAGATACACACCCATACCTCCCCCTCTCTACAGTGAGCAAAGCAAAGCTAGCAACTACTGGTTCTAGGGGCAGGTTTTGTTATTTGTTTCTTGGTTCTTTATAAGTTTCTAGATCCTATCTGCATCATCATGAACTTGTATCAAAGTGTAGCTTTAATTGGCAAAGTAGTACTCAGCTGTAGAGAGATCACTTTGAGTGTAGAAATTAACGCTCTTGAGATCAGATTTTTGTCACTATGTATGAATTTCTTCTTACATAGTTCTAGACCACTATGAAATGGATAGTATACAACTCCATTTCCATTCAATGATCATAGGCATCTACTAATACCTCCAACTAACCCTACTACAAGAGAGTAATTTCTAATGAACAAACAAGCATGAGGTCCCCAACAGGCTTACTATCCTCAACCTTACGTTTAAAGACTCAAAACAAAATCAAAAGATTTTTAGCTTATAGTTCTATTGGATATGTAGGTTATCTTTTTATTGGTTTTTCATGTGGAACTATAGAAGGGATTCAATTGCTACTAACTGGTCTTTTTATTTATGTATTAATGACCATCAATGTATTTGCCATAGTTTTAGTACTACGTCAAAACCGTACCAAAACTAATCCTATTTTAGCTTACTCTGTCTATTACTATGCTTTCCGGATTTTGTAACAAATTTTATATGTTTTTTTTTGCTGTGTGACCTGCAGATGTCAACAACAAGCCTTCACTACAACAAACATCCAACCTCGACATCAACGCATCAATGTGCCTCTCCCTCGACTGGAGTCCAACAGAGCCTCAAATAGCCATCAGTCATTCAAACGGAACTCTAACAATACTCGACGTGGGACAATCCAAACCTCAAATCTCTGATTCCACCGAAGCACACGAACTAGAAACATGGATCACTTCCTATGACTCATTTCAACCCAACGTGATCTACACCGGTGCAGATGACTGTCACTTTTGTGCTTGGGACATTCGACAAGGCCTCACAACTCCCATATTCCGGAACAAAAAAGCTCATTCCATGGGGGTGTGCAGCGTTCAATCAAACTCTCAAATTCAGCATTGTGTGATCACTGGGAGCTATGATGAGAGTTTAAGATTGTGGGACATGAGGATGAACTGTAAGCCTGTTGTGAAGCTGGGGATTGGGTTGGGTGGTGGGGTTTGGAAGTTGAAGTGGCATCCGTTAGACCGAGGGCTTGTTTTGGCTGCGTGTATGCATCGTGGCTTTGTGGTGGTGAGAGTGGACGGAGATGGAGATGGAGCTATGGAAGTGGTGGAAGAGTATGTGGAGCATGAGTCTTTGGCGTATGGGGTTGATTGGTATCAAGGGGTGTGGAAGTGCGGGGGTGGTAGGAGTTTGGTTGCTACTTGCTCGTTTTATGATAAGGCGCTTCATGTGTGGGAGCCGTCTGTGGTTGCGTCTAATACACGGCTCTGAGTTAGGTTCGACAGATTTTCCTTGTATTATTTTAGGGTAAACTTTCTTTCAACTAGCTCCCAAATTTTGTAGTGCTTTTTGTGCAAGAAACTTGTTAGGAGCACCATTTCCAGTATTGTTTATTTTCCAGCACACTTCCATGACTTCTCACAGTTTTTCAATTCCAATGCAATATGAAAGTTGGTTCTTAACCTTTAAAGAACAGATGGATCACCGTGGCTTGCCTTGCTTGTAGCAGTCTATAGTGTTTTGCACATGGGCACTAGTAGTATTGTTTCAAAAGTTGGAAAAGTCAACAATGCATGGTGCCCTCATGAAAATTGCAAGAATGGCAGCTTGGGAGCTAGCACCATGTTTATGAATTGTGTCACAATTTGGGTTACAAAAAAAATGAATGCATCTCAAGAGGTAATATTTTGTCTTCCATGATGAACCATGTGTTTATGGTCACTTCTGAAAAAAAATCAGATGAAAAATGATTTTTTTTGAATCACAAAATCTTTTTTCAGAGCCGGAGGACATTTTTTGTCCTCCTCAAAGTTTAAGGGTTAACATGAAAGCCGGTTCTTATTTAGTACACTTGTGTAAGACTAGAGACTCCTGTTTAAAACATGATGAATAGCATTGCTCAAGCAACTCTTGTTTGAATCTGTGAGGAAAGTGATAATGAAAAACAGATTACTGTATTAACCCTTAAAGGACCATAGGGCATAGTATATACGTTGCCGTATAATCGGTATTTGCTACCAGTAAGAAGTTTTAATTTGGGATCTTAAGTAGCTCACTAGAACCGCTTTGATCTATTCTCCAACTTCTTTGTTGATCTCAAATGTAGTAGAGGTGTGGATCCATTCCAAATACAAAAAAAAATTCCGTATTGTACTGGTCGCAGCGGCACGCTCAGTCCTTTAAGGGTTAATGGCACTAGCAACATGGTGCTTGCAAGTTTA
Organism: Ulota crispa; assembly: GCA_963920765.1. Taxonomy (NCBI): domain Eukaryota; kingdom Viridiplantae; phylum Streptophyta; class Bryopsida; order Orthotrichales; family Orthotrichaceae; genus Ulota; species Ulota crispa. The sequence continues at coordinate 2,338,400 of OY987250.1, read as the reverse complement.
GAGAAGAGCGGCTCCATACAAGACTTGCCCTTGCAGAGCCATAAGTTAATACCGCTAATTCTCAACAATCGTTCTACTCTCGAATTTTGCGGCACTCAAACTTTCTATATCCAATAATATGATATTCACTCAAATTGGATGTACTAATCATGAAACCCTAAGACTCAGAGACCATACCGGCAGGTGAAAAACCCTAAATCTCCAAATCTGATCTCCATACTTCTATGCTTACGTTGCAAGAAGTGCAAAGAGCTAGAGAATAAGAGCAGCATCAAGGTTTCTCTGTACTGCTCTAAACCCTAAAACTCCAAACCCTAAACCCCAAAACCCTAAACCACGAAGTACAAAAAAGTAGTACCACCGTGTCAGCTTCATACTTTCACAAGAATACCAAGGTCGCACAATTCAGCAACAAGGGAGATACATTCATCCCCCTCCACAGCGAGAGACGACACCTCCACAGGCTTGGGAAACGCGGATAAAAGCTCTTCAAGAGCAGGAGCCACTTCCCAGGAGAACACGACGCGCTTCCCAGGCTCCAGGTCGTCCTCGGCTTCCTCCTGGTCACCCTCGTTATGCGCATCTCTGGAGTTTTTCAACATATGGTACACCACCACAGAGTCCCCTTCCACCACAAGCCTTGCAACATCAGGAGCAACAAGCCTCACCTTGGAATTGCCAGTAACCTTCACCTTCGAATTGCCAGTAATATTCACCTTTTTCAACCCTTCTTGCTCCTGCTGCTGCTGTTGCTGATGCTGATGTTGTTGTAGAGGTAATGGCAGCCTGGCTTGGAGGAATTTGACAGCGAGTTGATCGGCAGCGGAGTCCCAAGGGATGCTCTGGGACACAATGGCCATGCACTCCATTACTTTTTCAAGGAATGCTGCTCGGGCGGGGTGGTCCTGTTCGTCCGAGTGTGCCACGCCCATGTAGTCTGCGTAGCCACGAGGCAGGCTCTCGCGGAGCAGGATGTGGTCTTCGCTTGCAAGCTCCAGAGCTCTCGGCATGGCCAGCTCCAGGAAGTCTCCCCAGCAGTTGCGTTGTCCTACGGAGACTGTGACGTGGAGGGAGTGCGTGTCCAGTGAGGCTTTGGCTTGGTGAATGGTGCCTCTCGGCATGTACCTGCCACATCCAGATTTTTCAAAACTACTAAGGGCCAAGTTTTCATGTTGTTATCAGAATCGGAAAACTGCAGAAATAGGCAAAAAGAGTTGCGGAAGCATGCATGGTAAGTGCGTTGGAATACCATTGGAAATGGTGTTCTGGCAAGTACTTTGCAAGAAGGCCATGAAAGTTGGCCCTAAAAGGATCAAAATAAAAAGAAAGGCAAAAGAAGGCTTGGTATTCTGCACATACATGTTTGTGGGGCCAGGGTGCAAAAGCTCAGCTTTTCTTAACAAACAAAAGTCAAATGTGAGAACCTCCCCCGCCCCCCCCCCCCCCCCCTATTTTTATAGTTGGTCAATATTATCTCCTTCCAAGATTCTTGAGTACATGACGGTTTGTTGCCTAAGACCACACAGGTCAAAAGACAACCTCTCCACCAGTGAAGGGCAGGAGGTTGGAGACGTTGGTTTGTGAACACACTCAAAACTGCCTGTTTAAAACAGACCAAAAAATTGGAAGTAAATATTCAGAGAATCTACTTCTACACAAAAAATAAAATACTGCCAACTATTTTTTACAAAAAGCCGTTTTAGAATGCCAGTTTATTTCGGTGTGGCCTGGCCTCATGAGTCTAAACATGAATTCAAAATTATCAAATTCAATTTCCCGGTAGTTAATTTTTGAACTCCTACGTCTTCTGCATGGTGAAAATCTGCACTTTTCTACCCTGGCCCCACAATCCCATATGTGCAGTATACCAAGCCGCAGAAAAAAAGTCCTTACTTAGAAATCTAGCGCTCTGATACCCCTGTTGGTATAGATCTCAAACTACACAATTCAAACGTTGCTATAGACTAAGGATTGTTTGGTGAGTTCAATGACGTTATGTATCATACCGTCCTTAAGTTTTTGGCGGTAATTGAACCACCAAATACTGCCTTAAATGGCCAAAACAAGCTGCGTTGATCTCTATAGGAGTTGACATTAACCATTTACGACGCTCCAAGTACAAAACGTAGAAAAAAATGACACCCCTCATCTATAGCCAAAAGAAAGATGCTTTGAAAGCTATCGTAATGACATATGAGCTTCCAATGTGTACTTTACGATTTTAGGATTAACCTTAGTCCAGACAGCAATTACCATGATAGCTTTCACCAGAATAGAATTATCCTTAAAGTCAAAACTATTTCAGATTTGTGACTGACCCACTACGCAACATTAAAACAAAGTGTTGTTCATTAGAGATGCACCCGAACTCTTCCACCAAAACAAGGGTCAGCAACTTCACTTTGCAAGATTCAAACTATCCCTTCCAAGCTCTTCAAAGGTGTGAAAAGATCCAACACAAAAAATAGTCTCAAAACATACTCCCTCTGTCCCTCTAAAAAGCTCCAAAACAAACACAGTTATTTTACCACTAAAAAGCTCCCTTTTGCTAATTTCAAAAGCTGAGAAAGCGTTTGCCATGTTCAATAATCTCATGGGGGCAAGTTAAGCAATTAGAGAGCATTCCTCTCCTAAAAAACTTGGCCTTGCCCATATGAGGTACCATTGTTGCTACTAATCTTTAAATCATCAATAATAAGGAGCTGGCCTATGGTACTTTTTGCATGGAATTTGGGTGCCCAAACAGCAATATCAAAGCTGGAGATTTTGCATACACTTGGTAGATGGTATTATTGACTCTAGAATGCATGTGCCACTAGCACAAAGACTAAAAACATAGTTCATCCTTTGCAAGGAAGCTTTTTGGACGTTTTTAGAGGTACAAAGGGAGTAACAAGCTTCCAGAGTGATGTGCAAAGAGGGAAAACTTACAAAATGTCTCCAGGTTCCAAATCCACATCCAGAATGGGCTCGCCAATGTCACCTTGTTCGAAATTGGGGCTGGAGAACCGGGGAAGAGCTTCAACCGGGTTCCGGGGCTTGTACACTTTCCATCGTTTCTTCCCTTCCGTTTGGATCACAAACGCTTCAATGTCGTCGTAGTGTGGGCTAAATCCTTGGGAACCAGCGGGGGTGAGATAAGCATTGCAGCCTGCTACAGAGCCCCAGTACCGCTCAAAAGCAGAAAGGATCATGAACACTGGGTCACACCACCTTTGTGGATGCAGAATTCGCACTGACCACCCGTCCGAATATTTCGACCATACTTTAGATGACGTGGCGGCTGTTTCCGAGGAATACGTCGATCGACCACCATCAATGTCGTACTTAGTCACATCTATATTGTGTCCATATCTGTTAACAAAACACAAGAAAAAAACAAAAGAATCAACTCAGTATAGAAATGCATATTCCATTCACAATAACAAAAAACAGCATAAATCAGAAAAGGGAATTGATATATGTACCACACCCTATTGACTACTTTACCACACTTACTATATTTGACCAATACTTATGATATTATAGTAGGTGTGGACCACAGACAGAACATCACTAAATTGAAAATAGAATCTGACATAGAAATTGTAACTTCAACTTTGGTTTTCAACTCTAGATCCTGCTCATAGTATTGATTAAAAGATTTAAATCAAACTTAGCATAACTTAGATATTTTAATTGATACTATGAGCAAGATCTAGAGTTGAAAAACGAAGTAGAAGTTACAACTTATATGCCAGGTTGTGTTTTCAATTTAGTGATGTCTTGTCCGTGGTCCACACCTACTATAGTATCATAAGTATTATTAGCCAAACATAGTAAGTGTGGTAGAATAGTCAAAAGGATGAGGTACATATATCAATTCCCATCAGAAAAATGTCATCACTTTTTAAAAACTTCTACACTACATTGAGCTCAGATCTAAATAAGTGCAAAGAAGAGGTTCATAGATATCAGTGATCAAAAAATAAAATGGATAATCGTCACATAAGTCATGTAGATTATGCTGCCCAGGTCCAGATGTTGGACGACTCACAGATTTGGACTTACTTCCTGGGCTTTGTTAGTCACATGTTTCTTCGATCCCAACTTTTTTCTTTATACTTTCCAAGGTTGGTCAACGTATAAAACAGTTCAGATTATAAAAACTACTTTGCAATAGTATTTAAAAAAGCATCAAATATATTTCAGTAAAAAATTACGGCTCTTTTCATTCATAACCGGACTTGCAAAAATGAGTTCATGGATGTAAGCGTTATAACGATTGCAAAGCAATACGTTGTCACAGTTCATAGAAACACCAACAAATGTCGTTTAATTACTCTCAGTACATTATCTGAAAGTCTAGGTTTCAGGTTCTATATAAAAAAACCGATGATAGAAAGTAACCGTAAAAACAAAATAAAAACTTCAAAATCTGATTATGTTTGCAGACCTCCTTCAACACATTCCTCCAAGTTGTGTTATATAACGAATCTATGTAATATTCAATGGAAAAGATAGGGTTAAGAATGTCACATTTCAAAATATTCCTCTGCCCCAAATAAAAGTCGTGGTTTCCTTCAGCCTTAAAGCTACAAACCACAACTTCGTTCTGGGCCAGAGCAGTAATATTTTTTGAGATCAAATTTATGAATAAGTGTTGCTATCGAACAATTAATTTGTAGCGCAAAGTAGGGAGAATTTCATGGATACCCCTAAAGTTTGCCATATTTTCATAAATACCCCTGTTTTTTCAGAAATATCACAAATACCCTTGGACCAAAATAATTTAGGCGTTTGTTTTGTTGTGCATGCCACTTCCCTTCATCCTTTGTGCGCACGCATAACAAGAAAGAAGTAGTGTGCGCACAAAGGGAGAAGGAAGTGACATGCATAACAAAATAAACGCCTTAATTTTTTGGTCCAAGGGTGTTTGTGATATTTCTGAAAAAGCAGGGGTATCTATGAAAACATTGCAAACTTCAGAGGTACCCATGAAGTTTTCCCGATTTTTTAAGATCAGATTTAGCAATAAATGTTGCTATCAAACAATTAAATTGCAGTGCAAAGTACTGATGACAGCAAAGGTGAATCCAGAAGAAAAACCACAAATGGCAAGTGCAGAAGCGAGAAGCCAAAAATACATCAAGGGGACGTACTTCAATTCATGACTCTCCAGAAGCTTTTCAATGGTATCTTTGTTGAAGATTCCATTGTAGTAGTTCCGATTCTTCGGCCTCAATTAAATTGTAATGCAAAGTACTGATGATAGCAAAGGTGAATCCAGAAGAAAGATTACAAATCGCAAAAGAAGAAGCGAGAAGCCAAAAATACATCAAGAGGACGTACTTCAATTCATGACTCTCCAGAAGCTTTTCAATGGTGTCTTTGTTGAAGATTCCATTATAGTAGTTCCGATTCTTGGGCCTCTGGATCAGAAACGGCCTCCGCTCCCAAAACTCCTCCTGGAAACGCTCGAGTTTCAACGGACGCACCAGCCACTCCAGGAACCGCTGCGGTGCTCCTGCACTCAAATCCTTCGCCATCGCCACTCCTTTTGCGTCACATTGTTTCCCAGAATCCTCCATCACTTCAATCTTGAACTCTTCGATGTACTTCACAGCCTCCGGATCAAACTCCTCCTCCTCCTCTTGCACGCTCATGGATCCATCCTTGTTGTCCTCCTCCTCCCCCTCCATCTCTTCCTCCACTTCACTGTCCTCTTCATCCTCCTGTGGAATATCCAATGGTGGCAGAACTGGTCCGTGCTTCGCCTTCTTCACATTCCGCATTGTGTCAAATTCGAAACAACGCAGATCGTCTTAAGATACCTAAAGTTCAAATCAAGAGTGCCACATGAACAGATGTTTAGCTGGTGTATGTACATCCATTCATCAATTATCAAAAATACTGAAGCCAAGAAAACATTGCGTTTGCATACGGCAGCCAAATAGTAAATTCCTTCCAAGCATTGATATCCATATTCATTCGCCAAAACAGAAAAAACCTGACTACTCTCTTCACAAAAACTAAGCTCACCCCGACCTAAAAACCTAATGGCAGAAAATTAGGTTAACACCGCATTGTGTCAAATTCGTAACAATGCCGATTGTCTTAAGATATCTAAAGTTCAAACCAAAGTGCCACATGACTAGACATTTAGCTGGTGTACGTACATCCCTTCATCATATTGTCGAACACCAAAACCAAGACAACATTGCGTTTACACATAGCATCCAAATGGCAAGTTTCTTCCAAGGACTGATATCCTCCTTCATTCGCCAAAATAAAAAATATGACTAATATTGTTTTAGGAACTATGCTCACCCCGACCAATCAAACCTAATGGCAGAAAATTAGGTCAGTACCGTATTGTGTCAAATTCGTAACAGCGCGGAGATCGTTGTAAGATACCTAAAGTTCAAGCCAAAGTGCCACATGAACAGAGCTTTAGCTGGTGTAGGTACATCCCTTCATCAAATTGTCAAAAATACCAAAACCAGTAAAAAATATTGCGTTTGCATACGGTATCCAAATAACAAATTTCTTCCGTGCATTGATATCCTTATTCATTCACCACAACATATAAATCTGTCTACTCTCGTCATAGGAACTATGCTCACCCCGACCTAAAAACCTAACGGGCAGAAAATTAGGTCAACACCGCAATGTCTCAAATTCGCAACAACGCAGATCGTCGTAGAATACCTAAAGTTCAAGCCCAAGTGCCACATGACCAGACGTTTAGTTGGTGTATATACATCCTTCATCATATTGTCGAATACCTAAACCAAGACAACACTGCATTTACACACAGCATCCAAATAGCAAGTTTCTTTCAAGGACTGATATCCTTATTCATTCACCAAAATAAAGACAATCTGACTACTCTAGTCACAAAAACTATGCTCATCCCGGACCTTAAAACCTAATGGCAGAAAAATTAGGTCGACACCGCATTGTGTCAATTCGCAACAACGCATACCGCCGTAAAAAATGCCTAAAATTCAAGCCAAAGTGCCACATCACCAGACGCTTAGCTGGTGTCCATCCCTTCATGCACTGTCGGAAATACCGAAACCAATAAAAAATAGGGAAAATATCAAAAATGCCCCTCCATTCTTTCAAAATATCAAATATACCCCTGGTTTTGTGTCAAAATATCAATTATACCCCTAGTTATCTTCAAAACAACTAATATTCTTAATTTTGTTATGCCTTTTTGCTGAAATTTTTGTAAGTCACATTTGCACCAAAGGCAGTGAGAAAGATTAGTCAATACATGGCCACAATAAACTTAAATGCAAAAACCCTATATTAAACTTGCCACAAAGATTTTACTTATGGGCAATTTGCATGCAGATTTTGTAGTTTTCATTGGCATCCCAATATTTACAAAAATTTGTTCTAAAGAAGTACAAAATAGTAAAGATATTAGATGTTTTTAAATACAACTAAGGGTATAATTGATATTTTGACACAAAAGTAGGGGTATAATTGATGTTTCAGATAATACAGGGGTATATTTGATATTTTGAAAGAACTGAGGGGCATTTTTGATACTTTCCCTAAAAAATATTGCGCTTGCATACGGCATCCAAGTAGAAAATTTCTTCCGTGCATTGATATCCTTATTCATTCACCACAACATATAAATCTGTCTACTCTCGTCTTCGAAACTATGCTCACCTCAACCTAAAAATCTAATGGCAGAAAATTAGGTCAACATCAAGAACTCAAAATAAAGTAAAATGGAAGCCGTCATAAAATGCATCGATTTCAATGTAGAGAATGCGCGGTCGAGATAGAGGAAGAAGAGTATTCGAAGAAAGAGGATTTTTTTTTCCAGATTGATAGCTTATGAGAGATGGAACAGGACGAAACCCTAAACCTTCTGCGTCCACTTCTGCTACATGAGGTGAAGGGAAAAAAAATAAAAAGTTTCTGTGTATATGTATCTTTACTCACCTGTACAGACGCGCTGGCTTTGATTTTCACAACCTTGGAGGTGTAAATTGATAATGCGGATTTCTGAAGTAAAGGAAAAGTTGGTTTGTTTAGATTTGCTAAGCAAATGGCTGGGCGTGGGGAAAGGCAACTGAGGTCTGCCAAGAGAGTGAACCAGAGAGATCAGGTGTTTGAGAGAACCGGGTGAGGGAAGAGGGTATCAATCCACGGGTTGCAATCCGGGTGTGTTTGTGTCAATGGTGTGGGACACCTGGAGAGTTTATATCCCTTGTTGGATATCAGCAACATGCTGAGGGTCAAGGTTTAAATTTCTGGTGAATAAGTGCTTCTCTGTCCCCTCCACATAGGACAATATATGGAGGGAAGCAATTTCAGTGATAGAAACTTGTTAGAATTTGCCAGAAATTTAAACCCTAATGAGGTACACATCCAAATTAATCCCTAAGTCTGTTCAATTGTAGTTGGGGAAGTTTTTGAACTTGACTTGTTAGTATCTAGCATTTTCCAATAATTTTTGGTGCTTCACAAGCCTGCACCGGTTATTATCTATATTTATAATGTAACTATATGTATATTTGAAAAGTTAGTTCATAAATGACAATAGGGCATAGTACATACGCTGCCGTAGAATTGGCATTTGCTACCAATAAGAAGTCCTGGTGGAGGAAAGAGGGTGACAAACCAAGGGTTGCAATCCGAGTGTGTGCGTCAATTGTATAGGACACCAAGATAGTTGATATCCCTTGTTGGATATCACCGTGATGAGGGTACACATCTAAGTTAATCCCTAAGTCCATGCAATTGCGGTTGGGGAGGTTTTTGAACTAAGGTAGGCACACCCATACCTAACCATTTAAGGGTTTAGGGGCACATCAAGGTCTTGGAAAATTCTAGAAAAAAATCCATAGGGTTAGCCTTTCAACAAGCTATCATGGGACGTAATTTTTGTGGAAAAATGTATTGTAAATTATTTTATATACTACAAAAAATTGTGTCCTAATCGACATGTCCAAATTGACTAAATGTGTCCAAAATGACAAAAAGACTGTCAAATTGGGCAATTTATGCAAATTTAGCCATGTTGATTTGGACATGTTCTTGTCATTTTGGACAGTTTCCCTTGTAGATATATTAAAAAACAAAGCTGCAGCTCATAAGGTCCCTATTAGCAACTCTAGATTAACCTTTATATTGCTTGGATGTGTTCCTATAATGACACTTGATGGTCCCAATCCCAACCCTCCCAAAGCAGCCTAGCAAGTGACATGTGACAAGATTTGCATGTGCAAGTAGTGTTCATTGCTCCACTATGGGTTCAAAATAGTGTGTGGTGAAAGCATCAAAAGAGGGTGTGGAATTGGGGACCGTATGGGAATGGGTGCTTCTATCTTAGACTTGCTAATATCTAGCATTTCCCAATAAAAACCAGTGCTTCACAAGCTTGCACCAGTTATTGTCTATATTTGTATTCTAACTATATGTATAATTGAAAGATTAACCCTTAAATAACAATAGAGCATAATATATACGTTGCCATAGAATTGGCATTTGCTGTCAATAAGAAGTTTTAATTTGGAATCTCAAGTAGCTCACTAGAACCACTTTGATCTGTTCTCCAACTTTTTTATTGATCTCAAATATAATAATTGTATGAATCTATTTTAAAAACAAACAAAAAGACCTCATGTTGTACTAGTCGCAATGGCGCGCTTAGACGTTTAGGGGTTAACTTGTTTTTTTGTTATTGCCACTTCTTGCACAATGCCAAGCATAATATTGCAAAAAAAACATGCCATAAACAACTGCCTGACTATGTCATAACAACTGCACAGACAACTACTCAACAATTGCACAACAACTGCCAACAACTATAAGACTACAAAATGAGCTCATTTAGTAGTCTTATAATTGTTGGCAATTGTTTATGACATAATTAAGCAGTTGTTTATGGCATGTTTTTTTAGTGGTACTTTTGCATTCAATTAACTAACAATACAATAATTGACACTTCTCTCCACACATTGCCATGCATTATTTAAATTAATTTTAAGTTTTAATATGTGCAAGGCTAACCTCCATCTTTTTCAAAACCTATTGTGATCTAGTATGTGGAATGTGGACCAATGTTGAGAGACGTTGGAAGAACAGATAGGTTGAAAATGAAAATACTACAATATGCTAGTGGGGCTCAGAAATGTTCTCAAACAATAAAATGTACCCGAGCAAAACATATTTAGATTTCTTATTTAGAAGAAAAAAAAGCAGGAATGTAGAAATTTACAAATAGAAAACCGATACTGAAAATTTTGATTTTATGTTTGAATTGAATTCCAAAAACTTTGTGCTTTTATATGAAAAAATATAAAAGTCACGAAATACAAACTTTAGGGCAAGTTTTTTTTTAGAACCTGGATTGTGAAGAATTGGAAATTTTCTAACAAAGAGCTAACATAATGGCATGAACACTATATTGAACTTAGAAATATTTAGGTTTCAAAAAAATATCAAGACAAGGCCGCAATGTCCACTACGCAAATTAAATAGTTTGAATCCAGATTGATTCTAATACACGGCCAGTGTGACAATAGTCGGAGACTTGGAGTTGGTGAAAAGTGATCAATAGATGCAAAAGTCCAAATACATAAGGTTCATATCTATAAATACAAAAAAAAAAAAAAAAAAAAAAAAAAAAAAAGTTAGTAAGAGGAAATTAAAAATGAAATGAGATTTCATAAAAAAAACAAAAAACCATTATTGTACAATTAATGTATTGACTAAATATACTTCTAAAATTTAAGTAACTCATATGTTGTAGAAAATTTACAATTTGTAGTCTTTGCTATTGACCTTTGTAGATCCCAAATTAAAAAAAACAAGATTTTTTTTATAAAATGGACTCTAATGGACTCTTTCTACTAAAAATAAAAGCAGAACTCATTCATAGAAAGGATAAGAAGACTTGCTTTGTAGCCTTTGTCACCGTGCCCTTTGCAAATACCTCAAAACCTTAAAGAGAACCTTCAAGATTGCATTAAAAAATAAAAAATAAATTGTATCTTGCAATCAAGACCATACAAATAACTATAATTTTAGAGCTACATAATCATCCAAGCCTACATGACCATCCAAGAGTTGTGCAAAAAATAAATAAAATTAAAGAGACTATATAAGTCAATAATTTGTACATTATTTTGATTTGATTGATTGTGGAAGTTTATAAATTAACTTAGTAGGTTTGAGTATAACTTTATTGCCAACTAATTTTAGAAAAACCCTTTTCAAAAAATAAACTTGCATAGATATCATATTTTCCAATGAGTGCAACCTCCTTGACATATTTATAGCCAAGTTCTGTAAAGTTGCAATCTAATTTTTCTTGTATCCATCTTCCAAAGTTTGTGATTTTAGAGTTACGCAACCATCTAGGCCTACATGGCCATCCAAGAGTTGTGCAATAAATAAATAAATATAAAGAGATTACATAAGTCAATCATTTGTACATTATTGATTGGTTGTGGAAGTTTATAAATAAACTTGGCAGATTTGAGTACAACATTATTGCCAACTAATTTTAAGAAAACTATTTTCAAAATATAAATTTGCATAAAATAATGTTTTCGAGTGCATGAAGCTCCTTTGACGTATTTATAGCCAAGTTCTTCAAAGTTGCAGTCAAATTTTTCTTGTATCCATATTCTCAAGCTGACCTTAGTTGATGATTTGAGACACTCATGTTCTTTGACTTAGCATATGTGTTAGTCTTCATCTACACATGTTTAACAATAGTGGATAAAACATGGGCAATGTCATTGTGATTTGCCTTGTTTCTTAACTTCATCACATGCGATATATTTCTTTTTGAAACATTTTAGCATCCATAAGATTGTGCTTTTCTCTATAATTGCTCAACCTAATCACTTCTTTCCCATACTTTCCTTCTATAGTTTTCATGGCATATTTGCACCATTGTCTTTCTAATTGTATTTCTTAATCATGTTGGAAGTCTCAAGCGGTATCCTCACGATTGAGACAAACTAAGTGTGCCAGTCCGAGAGAGAGCTGATGTTTTTAGGCAGCCATGTACAGTATATACTACATGGTATTCTGATTAAGTCTTGGAAGGACAAACCATTAGAAGAGATGAACAATGATGAAACCCTAGTTTGATTGATATGCTACCAATTCATCCCCCAAATATTTTATGTATTATTACATAATGAATTATATAACAAATCATAGGCTCCAACACCTATTGTAAAAAGTCCAAAACACACTTCATCCTCTCTAAATGTTTCCCAAGAGTTCCTCATTTCAGAGATGAAATGTCAACCTCATGAGAAAGGTCTTCAACAAATTATGAGCTGTTGGTTCTTTTGGCTTGCTAAAAAACTTGTATAGCCGCAACTTCAAAACATCATTGAAGGATGCAAATTGTTATTTCTATTGTAATGCACATTTTTTCAAAATATAGCAACAAGTTGCTAGTTTGAACTAGGAGAAGAGCGTTTAAAATTTAAGCATGGAACCAAAAATCAATCTGAGAGGAGGTTTAGAGCAGTTATGAGCGGAAGCAGCCAAAAATTTGAGGCGCTATAATGATTTTGAAGTTAAACTTTGGCAGACACGTACAAAGTTGGAAGATGAGAAGGTGGCAAGAGAGGATGCCGAAAAAATGATTGCAATGATGGAATTGGTGGTGGAAGCAGAAAAGATGCGTCAGCAAGATGCCCAAGAACAAATTCTGCTTAGAGAATCCCAACTTCAAGCATTTCATTCCTCTTCAAAGCCTTTGTTAATCAAAATCCCGACTTTTTCATAGCAAGCATATGCATATGACATTGATAGTCTTTGTTTAAGTAAATATTTGTGTTATTGAGAGTTAAATTATTCATGAGATAAAATTCAATGAAAGATGAAGTTGTCATAAAATCAAAATTTTCACTCTAATCTTGACTTGAAAATCATCAAAAGAAAAAACATTAGAAATGTCATTGACCCAAACGCTTTGCAATTATAGTTGTTTCATATTACTAATCTACAGACACAAAAATTTCAAAACATGAATCATTTCAAAAGTTAAAGTTTACAATTACCCTTCTACAAAACAATACTATACAGGTAGATTATAAAGCTAGATAAACAAAAATGATTGTAGAATAACTACAAAAACAAGACTCATACAATATCATTACAAGCTCTACATAAATCTAAGAACAAAAAGACGCACGAGAACAGACAGTCAACAAACACGCTACACATAACCTGGATAATTGAGCTAAAAATAGGCTTTTATCTCCCTTGTCATTTGTTGTCAAGGGTTTAGTTGGATGATCAAACAATTGGGTTGTGTGTGAATGTATTAGATAATATTTATGCATCTTGTATCATAAAACTTTTGATTGCTGTATCACAAGACTTGTTTTTATGATGAGACTTTGAATTTTACAAAATTCGGTATTTGTAAAATGTACATTATGATTTTAGAATTTTGATTATTATTGATTATTTTGTATATCTATTTGTAACTCAAAGTTAAGCAGATAGTATTTAGAGAATCAAAAAATATAACTTTATTGATTCAATTATTGCAGTATTCATTGAATTGGTAAATTTGACGTTTTGGATTATTTGGATTTTATATTTTTGTAAAGCATATTCAATGAAAATTGTTTAACCCCTAAAGGCCCAATGGGGTAAGGGCAAAATATAGATGTGTTATAAAATGGTATTTTTGTAACTTTGATGAAGTTTGTTTCAAAACAATAAACAAGAATCATAATGTTTAGCAACTACCCATACGGTCAAACACTAAAAAAAAAGTTTTAGATTTTTATGTAATGAATTTAGAAGCATTTACCATTTAATATTCACTAAAATTATCAATTTTACTCATAGATTTCAAAATTGGTGTGATTGGTTAAAAATATACATTCTATCCTAAACTTCAACATGCAATCTTTTGAAAGGAGAGAACATCATTAGTTTCCCCAAATAGTAAATTTTACAACACAAGCAAATATTAAAGTGTTTGTCTTTAAAAAATTCTCCTTGGTGAAATTTAACTTGGATTGACATGGTTCAAGTTAAGTTGGAAAGTAGACTTGATTTTCTATTACAAAAAAATAGTGTTTTTTTGGAATTTTTTTTTGTCTTGGGCAGCAACCAAAAAAAGGTTGATTGGGCGCTTAGGGGTTAAGAAACATGTAATCAAAAGTTCCAAAATATTAAATTTTCCCAATTTAAATAATGTTGCGTTTAAAGTTTTAGTTAGTCATTTGCTACGATGCATGGATTTTTGCTATTTACTGATTTTTTAATTATTTTTAACATCTTTACCTACACTTTAGATAAAACAAATTATTATTTATATTTAAATTTGAAAATATGATTTATTTTTTTATTTATTTTTCTAAGGGGAAATTACAAATATGGGCATGAAAACATAAAATATTACAAATAGGGGAGCAGTTTCAAAATACTTACATATAGGGGCACAATTTCAAAAAAGTTGTAATTTTTTGTACTTTTTTTTGGTTTGGACATTGGTTGACTAAGACACATCACATTAAATGTTATCTAACTTCCAAAAAAATCAAAAATCTCTCCAAATCAAGCCTAAATAAAGAAATTTAATTATAGGAAATGGCAATTTTTGAAAATTTTTGATTTTTTTGGAAGTTAGATAACATTTAATGTGATGTGTCTAAGTCAACCAATGTCCAAACCAAAAAAAAGTACAAAAAATGACAACTTTTTTGAAATTGTGCCCCTATTTGTAAGTATTTTGAAACTGCGCCCCTATTTGTAGTATTTTACGTTTTCATGCCCATATTTGTAATTTCTCCTTTTTCTAAATCAAAATATTAAAAATAAGTTGAAGTTTGGTGTTGTACCCATTATTTGTTGTAATATAGTTTGTTACTTTGTTTATTTGTGCTTTATCCTTTTGGTGCTAATATTATAATCTTTAAAATTTAGATTGTGATTTTTCAATGTAGCTCTATAAATTGTGGATTTTTTTTTTGTCTTCAAGTCTAACATACTCATTAAGATGAGGATGACTTTACCCACCACTACCAAAGTTTTTTTTAAAGTACATCATGATTCATAATTTTGATTTTTTGCAAAATAACTTGCTACACATGCCATTTTTAAAGACCATATTTATCTTCTATAGTTTTTTTTTTACAAATATTATCCTGATGGAAATTTTTATTTTAAATTATGACACCTTCTTTTCAACTATGTCAAGAAATGGTTGTTGAGGTAGTAGTGTACTCCATGTTTATCATGTATTCCGTCAATGTGTCCATTAGTATGGTCATGGCTGCATCAAAATAAACAGTACAAACAAGGTAAGTCAACAATCGAGATGTATTAAAAAACAACAAAACATAAGACTACGACAAGAGACAAATTAGAAACCAAAACAAAGCAAGCCACAAAACTACACGCATTGAGAAATGCACTAAGCAAGCGAGAGCCAAGTGCAAAGCCAATCACATAACTACACTTGCTTGTAGAGAAACATCAAGGAAAAAATGCAGTTCCACTACGCCCATTAGTGTGCTTGTCAAGGAAGAAACGTGTAGCCAAAATTTGTCCTTAACCCCTAAAGGACCATGGCCTTTATTTTGTCAAAAGACACTCAAAACTACCACCTCTATGGCAAAGAGTAAAAAAGTTTGAAAATCAGGCATTTTGCATATCTGACCATAGGATCTTGTGCTAGACTACTATAAGAATGTGTCATACAAAACTCAAAAACTTTGATTGCACAGATTGGAAGATATTTGCATTTAAAAAGTAAAAAACAACTTTTTTTGCACCTTGCTTGACTAGATTTTTTAACTTTGAACATTTTTGACTTAAAACTTTTGCACCACATAGTTTGGAATTCTATTTTTTCATGGTGGGAAGTTGAGTTGGGAATCTTGGGAAAAAATTTCAAAAAAGAATACTTAATTTTCATTCTTTAAAAAAACATTAGGTAGAAGAAGGTATGACATTGAAGAAAAACTTAAATTGCTAATAACCGTGCAATGGAATTGAAACGCAATAATTCCAATGGTGAGATTGTTCTAGAAAGCAAACTTCACCCTCTCCAACAATTTTTTTTTGAAAAAATGTTAAATCTGCATTCAAAAATGAAGTTTATAAGTTACTTTTTCAAGAAGATGCTTGAGTTGCCCAAAAAACAAGATTGTCCATAACTTTCTCATAACTAGTCCAAATGGAATGAATCAAAGCTTCAAAAGTAAATAAAGATAGAATCTATGAGAAAAAAAAAAAAAAAAAAAAAAAAAATTCAAGTTTTTATAAGAACTTTTTTTGCTGCCCCTAGTCCCCAAATTTGTGCTTATTTGGGCATAACTTTTGCTCTCTGGCATCAATTGGAATAAAAATTATATTCCTCAAAAGCTAATGTGTTTTTCTATCTTCAAAAAAAGTTTCAAAAAATTAGGACAAAAATTGAGGCCATAGGTACCTGCCCAAAATCACATTTGTTCCTCGAAGGGACAATGGTCCTTTAGGGGTTAAAGGGTTGCAATACTAAAGAAGGTGACATTAGAGAGGTCCACGTACAAGACGTCATGCTCTTCAATTTCAAACGCCCACTTTATACAAAAGCATTTATGGAAAGCTTTGTGTTCTTACCAACAAAAGGCAAAAAAGAGAGGATGCTTAGTTCTGGCACTTATTGGATTCTATGACGCTCTAGCAACAAAAAATCTTCTAAGCTAAAATCTTAATAGATTATTATGTCTTTAGACTATGCCTGCCTTCAAACCTTAATCAACACAACAAATCCGAAGATCAAAAGCAAAAAGATAGAGAGATAAAAAAAAACTTAGAAACTAATTGTAGGTTGCATACCTACAGAAATTGGTCAACCAAAAGAAATCTCTTGTCCGTTTGTGGCCTCTTTCAATCCACTCACAAGCCTCTTTGTGTCATTAGCTCTTGCTTTTCTAAGAGAAAAAATATAAGTACGCACAATCAAAAACCTAATCCTTGTAGAAGAATCATGTGGTGTAAAAAGAATTGGACCATTAGTGAAAGGAAGAGCACCAGTGTCCTTTGTCAAAGATATAAAAGTTGCGTACTTGTTGCAGAAGAGTGAGCTTGAGCCGCAAGCGTAGTGTTGTCTAAATTGTGGGGACTTAACAAGAAATCCAATTGTAGATATTGTTCATGCAAACCCTCAAATCTTGGAATCCCGTTCACACTTGCACATAGACACTCTTTGCTCATTGGAATATTTAATGGCTAATGCAATTTATAAATTTTTGTCTTAATGAAATTAGTCTTTCAACAAGCAGTTGAAATAGAGAAAGAAGAATATCTAAACAAAGAAATACTTTTTCCAAGATGAATAGCTTATGAGAGATGGAACATGACAAAACCTAAACCTCTTGCATCCATTTCTGCTTGATGAGGAGCCGAGAATTAAAAAGAATTGTACGTGCACGTGACTTACTCACTAGTAGAGACGCGCTATAGTTGCAAGCTTGATTTTGGCAACCTTGGAACTATAAACTGGCATTGCAGATTTCTGAAGAGCTCCAAATGTTGGTTTGTTTAGATTTGCTAAGCAATGGCGGGGCGTGGGAAAGGCAACTGTGGATGTCGGTGGCAAGAGTGTGAACTTGAGAGATCAAGTTTGCGAGAATTGGGTGGAGGAAACACTAGAAGAAAACTTGCAATAAACAATTGGTTCACAACGACTACAATTGTTCTAAGCGACTGTAATTGAGTCACAATATAGTTGTTTAGGATATTTGCAATTGTTGTGAACTAATTGTTTAAGACACTTTTTTCTTTTAATGAAAGAGGGTATCAAACCACGGGTTGCAATCTGAGTATGTCAAGTGTAAAAGACACCTAGCTTGAAAGTTGATATCCCTTGTTGAATATTAGCAAGATAAGGGTATGGATTTAAATTTAGGGATTTTTTTTATGGATACCCCTAAAGTTTGCCATATTTGTATAGATACCCTTAGTTTCTCAGAAGTTTCACAAAAACTCTTTGTCAATAAATTTTAGGCTTTTGTTTTGTTATGTACGCTATTTCTTTCATGACCATTCTTAAAATACGGAGTGGAATAGAACAAAAAAGAAACAATGCATGCACAAGAGAGATAGAAGTGATATGCAATATAGAACAAAGGCATGAAAATTATGGTTCAAAGGGTATTATACTATTTTTGAAAAACCAAGGTATATCTATACAAATATATGGCAAAATCCAGGGTATCCAATAAATTTCTCCTTAAAATGATCTCTAAGCCCACACAATTGAATTTGGAGAGTTTTTTGAGCTTCACTACACTAAATATTAGGGGGCTTCAAACATGAAATCTGGCCTTCAAACTTCTCACCTCACGGATCTCCGCTCACTAGTGAATTGTTTTCGTTCCCTCACATACACAAAGTTTGAGACACTCGTGAGTTTGCAGAAGTTTCTACAAGAGAAGTTTCTGAGTTTAAGGATGCACGAGAATGAGCCGCGAGAAGTCACAAAGATGAGTTTCTGAAATTCACACCCCACGTGGATCACCTTAGGAATGAAGTCCAAAGATGAGTTACGACGAGGTTCATGAGTGAATTCACAAAGGTGAATTGTAACATGAATCACCTAAAAAAGTTGATGTTTGAAGCCCCCCATAGCATTTGGGTTGCACCACATTAATTACTTGACATTGTACCCTATATAAATCCTCAATACGTGGTCCAATGTTGGGAGCAGTTGGGAAGAACAATACCATACGTTAGCCAGTGCAGCTCAAAAATCTTCCCAAACACTGAAATGGACCAAATGAAGCATATTCAGATTTTTCATTTAGGAAAAAAAAGAGTGAGAGTGTAGAAGATTACCAATTGAAGACCAATATTGAAAATTTTGATTTTATATTTGGATTCACAGTCCCTAGAACTTGTGTATGGATGAAAGGAGATAAAAGTAACCAACTAAAAAATTTATATCGAGCCCAGAAATATTTGGGTCTCAAAAAAATATCGAGCACAGTCGCTATACCCATTACACATACTAAAAAGTTCAATTCCGGATTGATTCTAATACATGGCGTTAGGTTAGACCATACAAGTTCCAGTTGGAGTTGGTGAAAAGTGATCAATAGATGCAAAAGTCCAAATACAGGAGGTTCGGTTCATGTCAGTAAGTATTAAACGAAGGATGCCAATATGCTGAAACTATAAAAAAATGAGATTTCATGATAAAAGAAAAAGGAGCAGTTATTGTACAATTAGCATATTGGCTAAACATAACTCTAAACTCCTAATAGGTCAGATGTCATAGTAAACATTACGAACTGTAATCTCCACTATTGACCTTGATCTAAGTTGCTCTCCCTAATATTTTAGCTCTTTATTTCTGCTAAATCTAGGGGGTTTAGAAGTCTTCGTCTAGTCTGAAAACATGGTTGTTTGTATCACCACCATTCAAGTTAGACATAACTGAAGCCTTCTGGTATTCGCCAACTCTCTTCTCAAAGAAGTTGGTTTTCCCTCTGCACAGAAAAAGAGCAGCATATTATTACATACAGCTCAACATCATTGTGCTGTTTTAAAAAAGCGAACATAAAGAACTAAATTGATGAAGAAAGGTAAACAAAACTGGCAAACTTACTGCAATGAGATGAGCTCCATAAAGTCGAAAGGGTTTTGGGCATTATATTTCTTGCTGTAACCAAGTGAAACCTGCAAACAAACAGTACATGAGATGAAGAATGTTAAATACAAATACTATGGTTATAGAGCTTGTGAACAACGAGCAAGGTACAATAGTTCAGGAGTTCTGTGAAAGGGATGTACCAGCAAGCGGTCGGCCACAAAATCAATGTAATTGCTCATCATGATTTTGTTCATGCCAACAAGGTCACAGGAAAGAGCTTCACACACAAACTCCCGTTCAATTTCCACAGCGTCGCAAACAATTTCATAGACTCTTTCTTCGGAGAGTTTGTTGTTGAGCAACCTGGGGATTTCGACACAGCAACCCTTATTCAGACCGAGTGAAAATTGAACAGCATCACACAAAACAAACCAGAAAGAAAATCGACATGGTCTGGTGAATCAAAGGCTAAGCAGATGTATACTGGCAAGGTCACCAGCCTACCTAACAAATAAATCAAGAGAGTTCATCTACAAAAAGTGGTTAGTAACGTACGTGTATAGAAGACATGCAAAATCGCAGTGAAGACCCTCATCTCGTGAAATGAGCTCATTCGAGAACGTAAGTCCCGGCATAAGGCCTCTTTTCTTTAACCAGAAAATGGAGCAGAAACTGAAGCAAACAACAGCGTGTCAGGTACTTGTGAGCTGGTTCTCGTAAGCACATAATTTAAGATACATCTCCAGACGATACTAATCACAGAAAACGCAATTAAACAAGTCTTTTCAGGTTGACAGCAACTATTAGTTTTGGAAGAGAGATTGTTACCTTCCGGAAAAGAAGATACCCTCCACACATGCGAATGCAAGAATTCTTTCTGCAAAACTCCCAGAGCTGCACAACAATCACCACAGTTTAGAAACCTGGATCTTTGCTGACATAAGTGTTAAGTACCACTAGAAAATACTCAAGGGCATAATTAACATAACTGTATGTATTATAAATGTCCATTTGGTTATAGTAATATTCTCTACGCTAGATGTGGTTAGTAAAAGTACCTGTCTATCCATTTCAGAGCCCACTCTGCTTTCCTAGTCACGCACGGAATAGTGTCAATTGCATTGAAAAGTCTCTGCTTCTCGGTCTGATCCTTGATGTACGCCTCGAGTAACAAGCTGTACATCTCGGAATGAATGTTCTCAATGGCAATTTGAAATCCATAGAATGCTCTTGCCTGTAAGCAATGGTGATACATAAGGTTAGCTTTATAGGAGACAGTTATCGCCTAACGCCATGCCCAAATTTCACGATTCAAGTACATCGGGTAATTGTCGAAACGATGCTAACCTCGGGTATTTGAATCTCCTTCATGAAGCGAACAGCCAAATTTTCAAGCACAATGCCATCAGATGCGGCAAAGAATGCCAGTACATGGCTAATAAAGTGACGCTCATTGTCAGATAAAGCTTCCCAGTGCTTAGAGTCAGCTGATAGGTCGACTTCCTCGGCTGCATTAAAAAAAAGAGGCTACGTTCCATTAAAGAGAACTTATGCAATAAGTCAATGAGAGAAGGTGCATGCTCCCGGCCTCAATGAACAACAAGAACTGTAACCTAAAACTCATTCAACAAGTGTATCTTAACCCCTACGAGAGCCAGCATGCACTAGATGGACAACGAATGTTTTCAAACGCTTACAGTAGGAGCTGTTATGAAACCTCCGAAGTACATCCAAGTATGCTTAGAGAGCAATTTTTATCTATTCTTCAACTATGTAACAAGTTCAATCATTGGAAGTTTCATAAGTTTTGTGCAAGACTCTGAATCGGTTCATGAAGAGGTGAAAGAAAACAGAAACGTGCAAAAAAGAAGATCTTATTACTGGAACCATCTGTGGCCATAATCTGTTTTGCATCAGAACCTCCAGATTTACATGCGTGAACCCCCTGCACTCTAAGGGGTTATTTGATACAATTTTAGCCAGTAATCCAACAAAAAACCTTCAAGATCGTATGAAGTACCTGTCCAGAAAGAAGCCTCGGCCTTCTTATACATCTCCCATACTTGAGGATATCTGATGGGAAACATACAGAACCGACCTGGATTCTCAGCCAATATTGGTTCGTTTTCGTCGGTCGCCATTTTTCCTCTGCAAAACAAAATATATTAAAAAAATTCAGTCATCCTTGTAGCTATTCAATTACGTATCGACGAACACCACGCTTCAAGAACTCCAAGAGTGGAATCACCCAGATAAACATTCTGAATCCTAGTGTCGAAATTCAACCCACGATCTTGACGAGACAAACGGACTCAAATGCGGTCTATTAGTGTGATGATCCAATAAAAACTTCCAACACGGCATATACCCAAAACAATGAATCCCGGAAGTGTTGGTACCCAAAACTAAACACTACTGTTGCTACTCAAAGATCGCTACCAGGAAAAAAGAAAAGAAAAGAAATTCGGCAAATTGGAGATGCCAAATGATGGGAACACTCCATAAAAGACGACAGAACGAAATTGAATCAGAAACATCAAATAAAAGGCAGGAAAAGAATTAGGCACCTTTTCTCATGATGTTGTTGCTCCGATACTGAAAGCACTGAATAGTCGTCAATCATACGATCAGGAATTTGCGGTGCCATGGGGATTGAACTTGAAATCTGAACAGAATGCGCTACACAATCAACCTCCGATTGCTACTTTAAAAAAACAATGCAGCATCAGAACATCAAAAACGATAATGCCTTAACACAAATTTACTCATATCTGAAAATGAAGTGCCACGAATCGCACACCTACTGGTATAAACGTATGAAAATTTTGACACGGCACAAAAGCACATTAGAACTAAGTTAAACCTCCCACGGTACTCTAATACTAAAGAAGAAATTCCGTTAATGGAAGACATTGTAGCGCCGTCCTTAGATCTCTGTAGCACACTGAATGAGTGAACAGAGAAGATTAAACGACGCAAAAAGAGGTTTCCGAGTGTTTCTTCAGCCGCTTGAGACATCACGTACGAATCAACGGATAGTTTTAAACTCGTTTTTAAAATCCAGCAATTCACAACCAATGGCCATAAAGAGTAAAAATAAAAACTAAGTTCAGAACCTTTGCAGAGATATCATAGCTGCAGCTCAGAAGACACCTATTGTAAATTTTAATATAAAGAATGTATCCGAGGTATACATTTTAGAGGAATGGTCTCTCCTAAGCAGCACTCAACGCGTCTCCGAATCACACAAAGGAGGTACTTCAAACAAATCCAATTGTTGATTATTATGACGAAGATCACGTACGAAAGAACTGAGAGTTTAAACTCCTTTTAAAATTCGACTGTAGAGCAACTTGCAACAAATGGCCATAAAGAGTAAAATAAGATTTAAGAATCTGTGCAGAGATATCTGCAGCTCAGAAAAAGACACCTATTGTAAATTTTAATATAAAGAATGTATCGGAGGTGTACATTTTAGAGGAATGGTCTCTCCAAAGCAGCACTCGTGGCAGCAGTGCACCGTCTCCGAATCACACAAAGCAGTCCTTCAAACAAATCCAATTGATGATCATTATGACGAATGCCGCGTACCTGAGTTCCGTAATTCCACTCCGCCGCCGCCACTGCTGAGGCTGAAAGGTCGTTTGAAGAGCAGAACTCAACCCTATTGAATCTCAACAAGCAATCTGGTGCTGTAAACGTGACGATTATTATGAAATCCGCCTCGGGAGAAGTTGTGAAACGATCTCTCAAATGAAAAAGCTGAAGCAAATGGCCGTTGAAGCGAAGCAAAGTGAGGATTGGGGTCCCTGGCGTCGTGGAGAAGCTCTGGAGGCGGGCCTACCGCTGGTCGTTGGTCTCTGATAGTTGAAAGACCGTTGGTCGTCGGTCTCCGGAGGTTGAAGGACCGTTGGTCGTCGGTCTCCGATGGTTGAAGGACCGTTGGTCGCCGACATCCGACAGTCGAAATACCGTTGGTCGCCCCGGGTGGCGCCAGCGGGAATTTGCAGAAATTGAAAATTGGCGCCACAGTTTGCTGGAAGGTAGCAGCACCCATAACCGTCAAATTAAGGGTTTTTAGCACGATGATTACTAATAAACATTTAGCAAATTATAGGATCCTACTAGGACGAGAAATGGATATTGTGAGAATAAGTTGTGAATTTTTAAAGAGCCACCTGCAATTGCACTTAATATCAACACTAAGGTTTCATGTTCACATGTTGTATATTCTTGTAATTACATCTATTCACTTTCACAAATTTTCCAAAATTTTAAAGGTGACGGTTATGGTACAGAGATGGTTATGAGTGTTGCTATAGTGCGTGTTACCATAAACCAGCAAAGATGCATCAATCATATTAACTATTTATAGCAACCTTAAAAAAATTATATCTCTTTGTAACTACAAGCAATGAGATGTTAGGAAAAAAGTTATGAAGAGAAATTGGAATTATTGTTTGCCAAAAAAAAATTATCATCATTCAAAAATCGTAACTATTGGACATTTTACACTAAGAGGGCAAAGAATTAGCCACCCTAGAACTCATTGCCTCAATATTAATAATTGATTTGCATGAAATTGATAAGTTGACTAACTAAATTGATAAAAATCCAAAGTGAATCATGCTACTTAGTCAACGCATTATGTCCATCATGACAAGTCCATGAGGTGTCATCTCAATAGTGGAGCAAGTCACAACTAAAAACAAATAAAACAAACTACATAGGAATTTGGCCACTTTCCATAGTTTGTAGGTTTATAGTGGCACGCATTGTACCAAATTTTTGACATGTGATCTCTGAGTTTCTGTTTTCAAATTCAAAGCTTGCCTTTGGAATTGTTTGTGTGGAGGGTTTGTTTGCATGAGATGGTGCTTGCAGGGTTATTTATCAACTAAAGAAGCAAGGATTTCCAAAAAGCAGAAAAAAATACAAGAAAGTTCCATGGATACCCCTAGAGTTTGCAATATTTACATAGATACCCATGCTTTTTCAGAATTTGCACAAATAACCTCGGACCATAATTTTTAGGCATTTGTTTTGTTGTGCTTGTACTTTCTTCATGACCAATGTTGAAGAAGGAAATGTAATGAAACAAAAAAGAAGCGACATGCGCACAAAGGAAAAAGGGACAACAAACAACTGAAAATTTTGATCCAAGGGTATCTAAGCTTATGCAATTTCTGAAAAAGCAGGGGTATCTATGTAAATATTGCAAACTTCAGGGGTATCCATGAAATGTTCCTAAAAGATGATCCCTCCCAAATTATTACTGTGGCAGAACCTGGGACTTGAAAATTTGCGTCATTTGAGTTGGACAGTGTAGTTTGTGTAAGTAAGAAAGAAAGGTTCTCATATGGAACAGCTATTGCGACTGCAAACAGCATAAGCATGAAGCTGAAATACGGACTTCATAAGGAAACCTTGCCTCTAACCTTTAACCTTAAAAATCCTAACCCCTAAACCTAAAATCTAAAACCGTACAACCTCGAGAAGCTTAAGTAATAACTAAAGCAAACACCATATTGTTAAAGAACCTGCGCATCCAATCATTGCCAAGACAAAAACACAAGTGGCTCAGGCGAATAGACCTCCGACTCTGAAGAATAAGATTTGTGAAACTTTTGAGTGCAAAATGCGCACCCACCTTGACAACCACGGTTCTGGATTTGGAGTTATAGAAGTAAGGTAACCGTACCCATACATGAGCGGTCCCCATATTCGCACTCTACATTTTGGGTGTTCTCCACACACTCTTGAATCCATAGTGGAGCAGTGAATGCCACTTACACAAGCAAATCTTGTCACATGTCAATTCCTAAGTTGCTATGAGATAGTTAGAATTGGGACCATCAAACACATGTATAGGAACACATCAAAGTAGTTTCAAGAATAGTTTAAAGTTTCTAATAGGAACCCTATGAGCTGCAACTTTGCCCTTTAATATAAAATAATCTACAGTACCTTTTTCCTCAAAAATTACATTCCATGATAGATTGTTGAAAGACTAACCCTACAAAAAATTTCCTGAATTTTCCGAGACCTTGAAGTACCCTAAAAACCCTTAAACGCTCGGGTATGGGTACGGTTACCTTACTTTACAAGCAGGAATGTAGTGGTTGTTGATATACTGCACTCCCTCTGTGCTCTATGATCCCCATACTTGGGTTGATACTAACAATTCCTTGATTTGATTCACCTCCTCCTGGTTGTGGGATTAGGGCATTTGGGTGAGTGGCAAGGTAGGCCATAGATTGGAGCCATGGGATAACAATTGGTTTCCGCATGTAGTCGCTGCTGCCTGCTACCACATCGAATGCATTTTGAAGAGCTACTGAGCGTGCCCGAGGAGGGGAACTTAGAATCAATTGTGCCGTTTGACGCAGCAACTCTGGGAGAACCTGTGAAAGAAAATTGGCGTTTTCAGTCAATATGGAAGAACAAGCAAAAGGTAAAAAGTCAATATCCTTGGGATATAGATATCACTGAAGTTAACCCTTAAAGAACCGAGCTACTATAATACATACTATGTACATTGCTGTATTGCTGTACAACTAGCATTTGCTACCAACAATTTTTTTTTAATTTGGGATCTTGACTACCTCACTAAAACATCATTGATCTATATTCTAACTTTTTTGTTGATTTCAAATGCAATAAAGGTGTGGATGCATTCCAAATACAAGAAAAATACTCCGTATTATATTGGTCGCAAAGGGCTGCTCGGTCATTCAAGAGTAACCCCCCTAAAGGATGTTGTCTACCAAAAATGTTGGCTATATTCATACGAAAAACATTGAGTATTTGAAGAAATGATTTTATGACAAATGTAAAAAATTCCCCAAAAAAATCCTGATTGACCTGCAGTATGTTCACGATTAGACTTAAAATTTACAACAACAATGAAATTCATGTGCTACCCAAACATCCCATCCGTATACAATACAGAGAACGTATACAATACAGAGAACGTATACAGTACATCAACATCCTTTAGGGGTTAAAAGATACTTTGGGACTTGATCCCATATCGTATACCGAGCCCTATTACCAGCAACTCATGTCCTCTAATACACTCAGTTGGACCTCGTATCAGGTGGTCTAAGCATAGCCTTGCTGAAAGTCAATGGGCATTAATCTTTGAATGGAAGTGGGGTTGTTAATTATAGGGATGACTAAGGGGGCACCCTCCCAGTTGCTACGTGGACACCCTTATAGCCCAACTTATTACATTAGAGATTGTTATTACGTTGGAATACGAAATAAAATTAAAACAATATTTTAGCGCACATCTGTATCTACAACCATTGTAAACATATAACAAATATGTTTCATTTGTGACATGGTCAAGAGCAAAACCAGTTGCTCCCTTCATTTATAAATTTAACTCTTGACCATGTCACAAATGAGACATATTTGTTATATGTTTGCAATGGTTGTAGATACAGATGTGCGCTAAAATATTGTTTTGATTTTATTTCGTATTCCAACATAATAATAATCTCAAATTTAATAGGTTGAGCTATAGAGGGTGTCCACGTAGCAACTGGGAGGGTGTCCCCCTAGTCATTTCGTAATTATAGTGGTCAGTTAAAGTGAAATTGACATTGCATAAGGAAACCATGCTTAATGATAAACGTTGAAATACAGAATTGGCTCATGCGCCTAAAGTGGTCTCTCAACAGCTCTATGTTGATCTCCCAAAATCACACTGGTAAGTGTCAAAATGCTTTTTAAGTGCCACATAATAGTATCCTCTACATTATAATATCTCTGCACACAGAGGGCGAGGACGTACCTGCAAGTCCACGCGCCGAATCAAATGCAGGAGCAACAACTGGAGTTTCTCAGCATCTCCAAGATCGTCCAATTCCTGGTTTGCTTCTGTTTGAACACCTTTTTGACGTGTTGTACTAAGGGTAGTAAGTTTCAGACTGGAAGCCTTCTGAACAAGACGGTTTATACAATATACAGTAGCAGGGCTACCTGGAGGGAGATGTTTTGAAACAGCTGCTACTCCATACACAAGGGCATCAAATGGAGTCACTCCTGGAAATGTCTGAACAGACGCCAAGTACATATTAAGATTGTGCAGATGGACTAAAGTATGGCTAGCAAGTTGGGCATAATGTACTGTCAACAGAAGCAAGAGCACATGAGATCGCTTTCATCAAATTATGTTCAGTCGAAAGAACTACAGATATAAACGTATCTTCCTATCTAAGAGCTTCGATGAAATTACATGAATTTCCAACAGACAGCCAAAAAGGGTGAACAACCATATAAGTTATTTGACAGTCTGAACATTTAACCCCCTATGCGCTCAATCGACCATTTTCTGGTCGATGCCCGTTTTTCGAGGGCTGCCTGAGATGAAAAATAAACTTTTTTCAAAAATTAAAAACATTTCTAAATAGAAATCAAGTCTATTTTCCAACCCAACTTGAATCATGTCATTCCAAGTTAAACTCCACCAAGGAGAATTTTTCAAAGACAAACACTTCAATATTTGCTAGTGTTATAAAATTTACTATTTTGGGAAACTAATGATGTTCTCTCCTTTGAAAAGATTGCATTTTTGAAGTTTACAGTAAAATGTCTGTTTTTAACCAATCATACCAAATTTTAAAATCTATGAATAAAATTTGTAATTTTGGTGAATATCAAATGGTAAATGCTTCTAAATTCACTAAATAAAAATCCAAAACTTTTTTTGAATGTTTGACTATACAAATAATTAGGCCTTACCCCCTTGGGCGTTTAGGGGTTAAGTCTCTCTCTATTTGAAAAGAAGCAAAAGAATCCAGTATAAACATCCTACCGCTGTAAAAGACGCGGAACACATACAAGCATCATTATACGATTAAAATTAGATCCAAGAAAAAATAAATATATATACCTCCAAGGCCCTCGTCACGTAGTATATAGAAAGTTTCTCCCGCAAGTCCACTTGCGCTGGTTCAGGTCCAAATGCATCAGATCTACCTGATGATAGCTCCAAGGATTCAAGACCAAGAAAGTGTGCAAACAAAGCATGAGAAGCATTCGCAACCAGCTCCGTTGGGTGCTGCAAATACCTTCAATTTGGGTCAAGGACAAAAGCTGCAAAGAAGAGGCTAGAAGCATTACTGCTGCCTCAGTAATCGTTAGTCCCTTAGAACTTGAATGAAAAGCCAAATCGAGAGTGAACTACATCAGGATTAGGGCTTTACCCTATTGCAATTCTACCTCGAGAACATCAAAAATTTATTGAAGGATACAGAAACATTAGAGGTGCGATATCATTTGAGAATGTAGCTTCGGGTACATTCGACAGAAATGAGGGCAAGACACGTATTATAAATGATAAACGAGCCGTCTGTACTTCATCGCGACTCCAGTCATAAGCCGAGCTGTTAGTTTCCGAAGGACCTGCAAAAAGCCCACAACGTTGAAAACAGTCAATGGTATAGACTGAACATGAAACTAGGAAACTCAACATATATACCGTTTGATTCTAGGGAAAATTTCATGGACACTCCTGAAGTTTGCAATAATTTCATAGATACTCCTGCTTTATCAGAAATTTCACAGATACCCTTGGAGCAAAATTTTCAAGCTTTTTTTGTTGTGCGTGCCACTTTCTTTATTCCTTGTGCGCACGCATAATAAGCAAGAAGTCGTGTGCCCACAAAGGGAGAAGGGAAGTGGCATGCACAAAAAAAAAACGCTTGAAAATTTTGGTCGAAGGGTATCTGTGAAATTTCTGAAAAAGCAGGGGTATCTATGAAATTACTGCAAACTTCAGGGGTGTCCATGAAATTTTCCCTTGATTCTATCAGCTAGACATTAGATAGAAGTCTTTCAGCAGCACCTAACAGTAACGACCGTTACTCATAGGCAGAGCCAAGGACTACAAATTTCGTAAGGTAAAGAAAGAAACAGTAAGCACAAAGAGGAGATACATTTTCATGTTTCGCAAACACACACACTGGATGTTGCCCCATGCAAATATATAGAAGACATATTTAGACCTCGAGACAGGACTACGAATGCATTGAAATAAACTACCGCACGCAACCTCCAGAGCTATGCAAACCTACCAGGCCAATGCACGACATTATTGTACGAAGGCATAAAGCCCACAAACATCCTTGCAGCTGAAGGGTGCGCAGATAGATAAGAAACACAATGCTCTATAAGAGTTCCATAATCTTGCAACTGAACTCGCCTGCAAAATTCAACACAAGCAAGAGAATCTAGTACTCTTGCAGCTTTCGCAGCAGTCACAGGGTTGCCTGCTTGCAATCCTGACTTGGGATCAATAGCACGTAAGGAGAACACTAGTAATGTCATGAAGGAAGAGAGAAGCACTTTCTCTACTGCCTCACTGCCACCTCCTAGAAGTCTTCCTGATACAAAAAATACATAGAATTAAATTTCAACACATGATCCCCAAAATAACATCCTGGGATGAAACTAGAAAAATAAAGGGAAAATTTCATGGATACCCCTGAAGTTTGCAATATTTTCATAGATACTCCTGCTTTTTCAGAAATATCACAAATACCTTTGGACCAAATTTTTAGGCGTTTGTTTTGTTATGCATGTCACTTCCTTATCCCTTTGTGGGCACACTATTTCTTTCTTGTTATACTTGCGCACAAAGGAAGAAGGAAAGTGTCATGCACATCAAAACAAACGCCTAAAGCTTTTGGTCCAAGGGTATTTGTGATATTTCTGAAAAAGCAGGGGTATCTATGAAAATACTGCAAACTTCAGGGATATCCATGAAATTTTCCCAAAAATAAAATAACCAACACCACGGGGGATAAGGGAGAATGAAAATGATGTCACATAAGCAAAGGATTGCTCGATTAGCTAAACCTAGAAAAAATTAGCATTCAGCGAGTAAATTCCAAGCTGGATTGTACATGAAAAGACCTCCATTGTGGCTTACCTCCTAAAACAGTAAAAGTACGATGGCCAACGTACATGTCTTGAGTGAACTGCCAAACAAGGAGTTCAGCAATATTCTGGAAATCTGCAGTAGCGGACACATACTGCTCACACATTGCCCGGGCGATCGCTCCAGCTTCACGGAACAACGAACTGTCTACTAACGATTCCAGCCGCTCCATAGCAAACCCTAAGACACTCCCAAACTGATGCACATCTGATAAAGGCCGTTTGAGATCCTCAATTTGAGCAGAGTAGACATCGTGCAGTGACAGCACGTCGGTAAACAAGGTGACCATCAAGCTAAGTAAGATAGACGGGTGACACGGAAAACCCCTGCTGCGAGCCAATGCTAAAGCAACGCACCGGTGCCTGTGTCTCAGAGCAGACTCAGAGGTTTTCCATCTAATATCTCCTGGAGAGGAATACCTCTTCAATTGCTCCAGATGTTTCATGGCGTTTTCGCATGTCTTTATTACTTCCATCTCCAGAAAAAGTATTTCCTGTTCTGAGTTTCCAGTCTTACTCTGAACCAAGCCTCGTCGAAATCCAGCAGCGGCCATCACAGCCGCACATTGCATGGGCAGGGGAGACATGCCAGAAATCTTCTGTACAACTTCTGAGATTATTGCCCTCTTCGAGTCAATCGCCACAGCTTGATACTCTAGAAGATGAAAAATCATTAACGCAACTCGTAATGGTGGCCCTTGATTATCAATAGGATTAAGACCTTCATTATCTGAACTCCATAGTGAAAGTACTGCAGATAGAATTGACACACTGCCTGTCATAGCATAACCTGCGCCCGCAAGCACAACAGAGAGCTCGCCCTTTACAATGACATGCTTCCGGGCAAGCAGCTCCACTAATACCACATTTCGACATTGATCTCGTCGTCCATCAGAAATATAAGGGAGCGTGGAAACCAACCCGAGGAGAAGGATCGTCTGGCTCAGATAAACATCTGAAACTGGACGTTCTTGTAAAGACTTGCATGCACTTTCAATAAGGACAGGTAATAAATCCTCGGCTTGCTTCAATGGCTTTGCAGCGGTGATCAAGAATGTTTTCCTCACCCACGCAATCACTACACGAGTCGAGGAAGCTCGCGCCTGTCCTAAGAGTTCAACGTTGTTATCGCATCTTACTGTTGTCAAAATCGCAAAGAGGAGCTTGACATGAGAATCTGCAACATGAATTGACTTGTGGTGATGATCAATAAGAGACAGAGCTTCTGCGTGAGAAACGTCCAGCCAGCCTTGCTGAACACATGTGCGTACTTTGCTCCAAGCCTGCCAGATACAAAACACAGTTGAACGATTCAGCTGCTTCAATCCGGCTCTAGCTTGCCAAAATCCTCATCGCAAAAATCAGCTTTGATCTGGCTCTAGCTTACCAAAATCCTCATAGCAAAAATCAGGCAAGCCTGAACTTATTCCTTCTTACAAAATTCCAGATAACAAATGCAACTAGGCCTATTCTCTAACACTACCTTGAACCGTCGGATTGAACAACGACAAGAACAAAATTGCTTCAAACACGACCACTTTCTCTACCTGGACAATAAGCATATAACTTAACTGATAACTATACTTCTAAATTAACACGAAATCAATTCGATCGACGCTCTTCATCGACATAAATAACTAAAAGACACAAAACTCTGCATCTATTCTCCAAATCTCAATAAAAAGAAGTCACTACAAAACCTTATGCAACATAATTCAATTGACTTAGAGATTGACTTAGAGATCGGCTTTTCCAGAAAATCAAAACGCACCTCTGCAACCTGGCGAGCTGCTCCGAGCACAGGCCCTAGGACTTGCTTTTGAGATTTCGAGTTCGAAGAAGGCGGAGCTGATGCGATAACCAGCCAGTCTTCTAGAGCTTGAACATTCATCTTTCATAAATTCGTAACCCTAAGCATGAAAGAAACTCAAAAAACAAATCCTGAGCAGGTTTGGTTTAGGATTTAGGGCTTAAGACAAGCTACCAATCGTTCGGAGTTCCATAATAACACGAGCAGCTCGAAACTCAACTCTCAGCACTTGATCTCAAATGCGGTGACAATTGTCAAGCAGCACTCTGTGACCAGCAGCAGCATGTGAGACCATGCCGAATTTTGCAAAAACCTCTCGAAAATTAGGAAAAAACCACCCCCACAGCGAAAAAAATAAGGATTTTCTTCTCCTGTAAAAAGGAGCAGACAAACAAATTTGCGTTTCGTAAAGAAAGATAGATAAATTCTGAAATAAAAAACGCTCACAAACCCTAAACTTGCACAAGAAGAGTAACACTGGCACCATCCTAAACCTGAACCCAAAAATGAAACGCATCAAGAGATCTCTCAAGACTCGTACACTAAAAAACGTCGAACCTTTCCAAAGAAAAATCACGATCCGAAAATTCCAAGCACACACAATGTAGAAACAATTCGAAAGATATCGAAAATCTGAATACGAAGAAGATACGAAAAACTGAAACATAACAATATGAAGATAAACCTGATCTATCTTCGCAGGAAGAATGCATGCCTCCCTCTGAGGAATTTCAAATGAGAAAACAGAAGTTCAATGAGGTAGTTCGAAAAAGCATACCCTAGCTCAGGCAGGCCTCAGATTACTGTACCGCGACCTCAAAAATAAAATATGTTCACCAGTGGTGAACCTTCGATATTTTTTTCGATAACCAAAAAGGCTCAACAAAACCCGTATGACACTCCTGCCACAACAGAATTAATACCGCAACTCAGGCGTCATCGTAGATCTCTCGCTCGCCGCATCGATTTCCAAAAAAAAGACTAGGCTGGCCATAAAGATGACATCGACGACCGCGAAACTTAAGGAAGAGAAGAAAAGGAGGGAAAGAATACTAAATTCTCTCTCGGGCTAACAGTCTGCGCTCACTCGCTCCGTTGTGTAAGCTTACTGCTCTGGTGGGCCCGTCAGGACAAGACCGCGAAGGAAGTGTTCCTTGCAAATCTGCTAGGGGCGGTTCAGACTACGTCCCAAGTCCCACTGAAATTTGATGAAATCTTAGAATTTGATCGGCGGAGAGCCAAAAGATGGGATTTTGTGTTTCTGACTATGTCTCAAGTCTCACATTCCACTTGTTTATATGGAGCCTACATGGCAGCACTTTTCCAAGTTTTGCTATCAAAAAAAGTGGGACTTCACTCCAAGATTGAGACTAATATTTTGACAGATCCATCTTTTAGCCCAAGTCCCATCTTTTCCCTTCTTCTCTAATCCAAAAAGATGGGATTTTGCACTCCCGTGGGACTTTGTCCAATGGGACGTGGGACGTAGTTTGAACCGCCCCTTCTCTCTTAGGCTAAAACAATCTGAGCTCACTAGCTCCGTTGTGTAAGTTTACTGCTCTAGTGGGCCCGTCAAGACAAGATTGCGAAGGAAGTGTTGCTTGCAAATCTGCTCACCCATAAGCATTAGTTTAAGGGTTTTGAACATGATGGCTATTAATAAACATCTAGCAAATTGTAAGATTCAATTAGCAACAGAAAAATAATGAGCTTGCACATTCAAATGTATTATTTGGAAATTGTGAGAATAAGTTGTGAATTCCTAAAGAGCTAAGTGCCATTGCACCCATAATCAACACTAAGGTTTCATGTTCACATGTTGTACATCCTTGTAATTACATCTATTTACTTCTACAGATTTTCCAAGATTTTAGAGGTGACGATTATGCGAACACTAACGCTTATGGGTGTTCCTACCTTAGGCCTGATTCAGACTAGCAACAGGTCAAGACACTGAAATCTACATTGCGTCCTGTGTTTTGCCCAATAGAAATTTTTCCTTATAATTGTGTGACATCTAAGAGTTTCTCATTCAAGAGTGTGCTCCTGCTGGACAAGTTTGGTACCACCCTTGGAGCAAGCCCCAAAACTTCACTATCTTGGCTGCTAACGTGGTTATATTGGTTACTGAAGATGGATGTAAAAGTACTAGACAAACCCTCAATCTGAACCCTACAGCGGTTGAAACCCAAATTTCAACCAATCACGTTCAAATTTTTTTGGCCAATCATTAGTCTGAACCAGACCTAAGTTTACCTTGGCTCTCTGTATCTCTTGGGCCTCGCACATGAGCACTTATTGGCTTGTATAGAACCTCACAAAGTAGACGCACCTTATTCCTAAACCTTATTCCGTGCATCTATACCCTTGGTGGGAATTTTGGGCCCAAATCTAGGGACATCATAGATGCCCTATTTTTTGGGACCCAAAACATAGGGCATCTATGGTGTCCTTAGATTTGGGCCCAAAATTCCTACCAAGATATAGATGCACGGAAAATGGTTCCCGATCAAAATAAGGTGCGTGTGACAAGTAGTGAAGCCTTTATATTGATAGCACTGACAAACACATTAGAATTTCATCATGGTGTTACCATGCATGCACACAAGTAGCTTGTTTTATGTTAAATTTCTGTATGGATAATTGTCCTCTCACCAAAAGTCTTATAAAAACATTTAGAAAATTTCTGATAAGTCTAGGGCATCCACAAAAATATCCCAAAATACAGGGATATGTACTCAATTTTCCCTTGAAAACAACATGCGTAGGTAGCATCTAAAAGCTTGCAAGAACAAACCTGCAATCGAGAGAATTTGAATGGATGAACCTGTCAAATGAGCCAACTTTCATTCATCCAACAAACTCGCAGAACAAGCCCCACTCCACGTCTCCACCAGCCCATGCTTCGGCGACTCCGGCGTCACACTTCTTCTGCAAAATCATGGCAAGCTCCACCAATTCTGCCTCGTTTGCAGAGCCTCGACTAAGCTTAGGAATTGACAAACATTAGCATGTATGTGATACTCTGATATTCGCATTGAAATCCTCACAATGGCGGCGAATTTGTGGAGATCGGGGTGGTCGAGATCCGTGCAGCGACAGAGAGTGTTAGGTTTTTCTTCTTCTTCCTCGACTGCATTCCGTTCTGCTTCTGCCACCTCTGCTGAAATAGCAGCAGCAGCAACAGCAACAGCAACAGCGCCACCCGGTGAGTTTCTTTCATGCGTATTTATACCTTATAGAGGAGATTTGTTGGCTCTGGACCGTAGGGAGGAGGAGGCTTTGTGTCGAGCTACTTTGAAGAAATTTGATTAGGTATGAGCCAGAGTGTTACAAGGTGCTACCGAGACACAGCCTCACTTGATATTCTTGTGGTGTTTTTGTTGACCTTAAGTGCAAGAAGTGAGGTTTTTTGTTTCTTCAGATGTCTGTCTAAGCTAATCGAGATCGTGGAGATTGTCGTAATTAGCTTTTGTGATATTGTGAGCAAGCATTTTATAGTGTAGGAGATTTGTGTGGCGCTAGGGCTTAGGGTTTTGCACCTTATAGAGAAATGTTTGTTAATTTTGTGGTGTTTTTGTTAAGCTTAAATGCAAGAAGTGACGTTTTTTGTTTCTTCAGATGTCTGTCTAAGCTAATCGAGATCGTGGAGATGATCGTAATTAGCTATTGTGATTTTGTAAGCAAGTGTTTCATAGTGTAGGAGAAATGTGCAGCGCTCGGGCTTAGGGTTTTGCACCTTACAGAGTGTCTTTGTCATTTTGCGGTGCTAGTCTTTGTTATTTTGCGGTGTTTTTTTTAAACTGAAGTGCAAGATGTGACATTTTTTGTTTCTTCAGATGTCTGTCTAAGCTAATCGAGATTGTGGAGATTGATCGTAATTAGCTTTTGTGATATTGTAAGCAAGCATTTTATAGTGTAGTTTGATTAGGTACGAGCGAGAGTGCTACAGCGTGCTACGGAGACACAGCCTCACTTGTTATTTTTGCGGTGTTTTTGTTAAGCTTAAGTGCAAGAAGTGACATTTGTTGTTTCTTCAGATATCTGTCTAAGCTAATCGAGATCGTGGAGATTGTCGTAATTAGCTTTTATGATATCCTAAGCAAGCAATTTATAGTGCAGGAGAAATGTGTAGCGCTAGGGCTTAGGATTTTGCACCTTACAGAGAACCTTTGTTATTTTTGTGGTGTTTTGTTAAGCTTAAGTGCAGCAAGTGACGTTTTTTTCGTTCCTTCCGATATCTGTCTACGCTAGTCGAGATCATGGAGATTATTGTAATTAATTTTGCGGTTTTGTAAGCAAGCATTTTATAGTGTAGGATGTAGTAAAGAAATGTGTAGCCCTAGGGTTTAGGGCTTAGTGCAGTTTGTTGTTTCTCGGGACTGGACTGCCGGAGTATAGAACTCTTGAATGATAACGTTTTGCATGTAGAAAGGATGCCCAAAAATAACATTGACGCCCGTACATTATCTACCTGCAACTTTGTTGTTTGTTGTTTTTCTAAGTGACAAGGAGGAGAGGATTGACAAAAGGGATTTTAAAAACCTAAGAAGGTTCTCAAAATCCAGTTCTTTCCCTTGGTTTATCAGACTTAGAAAATGGAATAATTAATGAAATGGTTCGTTATCCCAAGCCTACTTCAATCCTGGTTTCTTCATCCTCTTGCAAAATTTGCAACTCTGACGTTTCTATTGTCTCCAAGTCCAGTACCGATATTGGAATGAAGAGCATTATTGCTTTCGAAATCTGTCGAAGCTAGTTTGGGATCATAGAATCCATCGGAATTAGGTTTATGCAGTTGTAAGCATGGATTACATAGTGTAGAACGTAATTGGAATTATGTTCATTTAGGTTTAGCTAGTAGCATGAAGGCAAATGTATGATAGAACAACAAATTAGGATTGCTTCTCTTTGCATAACAGCATGTGAACATTCGCACCTTATATAGTGGATTTTGTTGATTTCATGGTAATTCGTATATACTCCAATTGAAGTATTGATCTGAAAAAGGAAAACACTTCTTCTTTAGACACATGTTTAAGCCATCATGGAGACCGTTGTGATTAGGTTATGTGAACTTAAGTTATAGTCATGCATTCCACATTAAAGACGGTAATGGAGAAATATGCACCTATAGGGTTTACGGTTTAACGGTTTAGGGTTTAGATATTCTTTTTTGCATTTGTTCAAAATTGCAATGGAAATGAAGGAGCTAATGCTACGAAGGCAAGTCTTTGAACAGACAATAACTTGATTTGGTGCTCTCTGGATTGACTGTTCATTTTTTTATTTTTGTTTTTCGACTTTTCAGAGAGTGCAGGGAGGAAATGGGGATTTTCAGTGCTGGTTTTGCTTCTACCGTGCGCAGCTACTTTCGGCCTGGGCTCCTGGCAATTAATTCGCCGTGAAAAGAAGGTACCATCTAATCTCTTGTTTTATTAACTGTTTCGAACTATCACATGGTTGACTATCCTGTGCACTTGCCACAACATCATTGAATATAGCAAACTTTAACTGAGATCCTAGGTATAATAAGGCAGGTAGCTTGAATTGCGTCCCTTCTCAGATAAAGCGTCCCGTAGGTGGCTCAGGAATGGACATGAGGTGGTTCTTGAATGGACCCTCCTTAGTCGTAAAAGGAAAGGTGTATTCTATTGCAAGAGTCAATCACATTCCTTGATTTCACCTCATCTCTTTGTAAGTTACTGGGGAACAGTTTATGGGAGATCTAGAATCGTATATAGGTGCCTACTAAAGAAAACTTTGAAAATTCATCAACAATTCAATAATGCTTCAAAAAATATGATAAACATTATGTTACAGTTGGCATCCATCTTTCTTTGTCTGGAAATTAGGCAAAAAAATTTCTTGTCTAAAATGCCCATGAAAAGGCAGATCAGCCGTTAAAGTGTCGCTTTTTGAGCTACCTACCTTAGAGGGAGATCCTAGGTATTGGGATTTAAGAATGGCTGAAACAATAGAGGGCGTCAGAGTTGGGAGTTAAATCGAGAGACTCAATTTTAAATTTTCAAAGAAAAAGCCTACTTTTAAGAACAACCACCCACGTTGCTAAAAGTCATGAACTTTTGAGTTTTCTCAAAATGCTCCTTCATGGGTTGAATTTTGGAAGTCTTTAACATCTTGAGATAAAAAAATTGAGTGCGGCTTTGGTTGTGGTTGCTTTGTTACCCTTTGCGACATAACTTCTAGGTTGCCAAACTTCAAAAGTAAGGGATGTCAATATGGCATTCAAGTTTTATTTCTTAGGATAAAGATGCCACGTGTGATAACAAGTAATATTATCTTCCCTTTCAACTTTTAATCTTTAAGGTAACTTAACAGAAAAACTAGGTCTTTTCCTCACCCGATTTTTCTCTACATGTCATGGAGATTGTTATTGAAATTACATGATTGGTTGCTTCAACTCTGCCACGTACAGAACTCTTACTTCCCCGCTCTCCAGTGAGCAAAGCAGCTGCAGGTTCAACTAGCGGGGTTTCTATGAATAGATCTTGCAATCTGTTTCTGTGTCTCTTACAGAAACACTAGGGTGTCAGATTCTAAGAGACCTTATCATTATGCTTCAAGTGCTAGGTTTTTTTGATAGAGACCATGAAGAGGAATCCTAGGGTTTTTCGCAGACCTGTTGCTTTGAAGACCATACAGATGAAGACCATGAGCATGCCTTCAGAATGCTCTTTGAATTATTCTATAGATTACGAACGCTACGGATTAGAATAGTGAGAATTTTTGATAAGGCTGGAACCGCTGAATAGGGTTTAATTTAATTTCTTTACAAAAACGGAGGGCCTAGGGGTCAATCTCATGTACTTGGTTTTTATAAATACCATAAGGTCTACCAAACTTTAGCTTAGATGTATACCGTTTAGGGTCTGTAGAACGCCGGGTTTGGACGAGCAGGTCCTCTACACCACTGTTCTGAAAGTTTTTTGAGCTTCACCGGCGATTATCCGTCGTTT
This sequence comes from Ulota crispa, assembly GCA_963920765.1. Lineage (NCBI taxonomy): Eukaryota > Viridiplantae > Streptophyta > Bryopsida > Orthotrichales > Orthotrichaceae > Ulota > Ulota crispa. Next base: position 2,299,075 of record OY987250.1, on the reverse strand, counting down.
TCCATATTCAACCGGTTTTCGTTAACTCACTCCAGCTATTTAGATTTTTTGGAAATTTTGATCAGCGTACAAGTTCTTTCAAATAAGGCAAGGCTTTGAGTAATTTGAGTCTTGTTTGCACTCATTTGGGTCAGTTTTGCCTAATTAGTATGAAAATGTGGCATGTTGCTTGCCCATTTAAGTAAATATTTGGTCACAACCTTTTGCCTCGTCTCAAGTAGTAACATGTTGACACAGCTTTTGTAATGTGTCATCCTTCACACATTCTAACTGAGCTACGTGCTAGCAAAATCTTCTAAGATCTTTGGTCACATAAGTCACACTATGTCACACTATTTGAGAGACCACTCTAACCCATACTATATTGGATTTACCTAGATGGTTGTGGACTACTTTACTAGTGCGCCTTGCAATGTTCACCTATTTCTTGAGTTTGTATGAGTTGATGTTCTTAGTGCAGGGTGTAGGACTTGAAACTGCTTGTGTAGCTATAAAATCAACTCATTTTCTTTTTATTTGCACCAGTTTTACAATCCACCACCTCCTTGCTGTATACGACTGCTGCAAGCTTGGTATCTGAGAAGGAAGTATTCTGTTTGTGCAGATTGAGCTTTTGGACTTTAGGCGAGCACGGTTTGAGGAAGATCCAATAGCTCTGGAGGAGGCTATTGCTATTAATAGGCATACTGGAGACACTAATCCTGCTTCAGACGTTTTGCAGTACAGAAAAGTGTATTGTGAAGGGGTTTTGGACGAAGCCAAGTCTCTCTTTGTAGGTCCACGGTCTAGGACTCTGTATGGAGCAGCTGAGAAGGGGTATTATATAGTTACTCCACTTATCTGCAAATCAAATATAGACGGCAGGTGAATACTAATTCGACTCTTTTTTTTGTCCACAATAATCACTGTGATCTGGTTGTACCTTTTTCTTTTCTTTTTTATCGGAATTTTGGCTGACTGCACTTCTGTTGTCAGTAACTAAAATCGGGGACAGCTTGGTGTCAGAGTACAGCTCCCGGTGTTAGTCAATCGAGGGTGGGTGCCTTCTCGTATGCGAAATGAAGCCTTGGCACAGGAGCAACCTGCTCATACCGTCGTTAAGGACGTGGTAGAAGGAGAGAGTCAAAAGACAACACAAAGTTCATGGTGGAGCCGATGGGGTAAACCCAGGGTTACTGATCAGGTAGTTTATTTTATTCTATTGGCTTAGTCTCTTAGTTTTGTAAAAAAATGATTTCATGTTTATCCAGCATCAGGAGTAGCTGTTTTGTGGAATTTTATATCTATTGTTATAGATCATGGTTACTTTGTGGTTCTGGTCAAGCTCCTCTGCATTTTAATTACCTTATCACGTCTTATCTGCGCATCATCAACTGGAATTGTGCTGTATGCATCTAATTTAGCAGCCGCAATTATCATTGTCGCTATCATACGTTCGTCACGGATTATCATTTTTCTTCCGGTTATTTACTCACAAATGTTTGATTATTAATGCTATTATCTCTACCCCTAGCAAACAGAGACTTGTCACTAGTCCGAAAATGTAGAAAGTCCTGGTAATTGAATATGAGACATGTGTTGAAAGCACTAGTAGCATGTTGCTGCCAGCATCAAAGAAAGCATATCTTATGCCTAAAAAACTGACTTGTCGGTTGTAAGAAAATTGGGATTCTAAGTTTGTTTATTATGTTCTTGGGATTTCTAGTCAGGAAGGATTATACCAAGTTTTATACTTATTATATTGAGGATCATATTGAGGATGATATTGCGGATTGCTACGAGAATTACATGGAAAGATATATACGAAAATTATACCTTTCTATCTGTCACTTGTTAATCTACCTGTATTCTGGAACTTAATGGTCTTTCTTTTTTCTTTTTTGATGTATCAAATGGTAGGAGGTGGTGGCTGAAGCGGAGCTTAGCAAATCCATGGTGAGGGTAGCTGGGGTGATACGAGATGGGGAGCAGCCCAATATGTTTGTGCCCAATAATCAACCGGAGATTGGGCAATGGTTCTACGTGGACGTTCCAGCCATGGCTCAGGTGATGGGTCTTCCTCAAGGCGTGACTTACATGGAGGCTGTGGCCACGTCCTCACCTGATCGTGAAGGCCGGCAGAAGTTCCCCCTTCCCAAGGAATCAGACTCCTTTCTGAAGTCGTCAGTCATGCCACAAGACCATCTGAACTATGCTCTTACTTGGTAAGTATTTCTTTAACCCCTAAACGCTGGGCTCGCAACCGTGCCTGCCCTCTACTGTATTGCTGTAGTGGTGTGGGAAGTGTCCACTTATTACAATATTGTTTTCAAAAGTTGCAGAAGTCAGTAGTGCATGTTGTCCTTATGAAAATTGTAAGAAGGACAACATGGGACCTAACACTGTGTTTGTGAATCTTCTCACAATTTGGGTTACCTAAAAATATGAGTGCATTTGGTGAGGTTGTTTATTTTGCCTTCCATGATGGACCATGTATCTATGATCATTTCTAAAAAAATCAGATGAAAAATAACTTCTTTCCATCCTATGGAGGATTTTTTTGTTATCTATTGGACGAAAAACGTCTGCCTTGGCGTTTAAGAGTTAACCTGTCTCAACACTACTGTAGTTGGGTATAAGAAACCTATAGGCGTTTCCACTTCCCAAGTCCCACTGAAATCTTATAATATAATCTGATTGGTCAGCATCTGAATATTGGGACAAAAATCGGGACTTGGTAATTTATTTGTTGAACAAGAACTGATACTCAATTTTGAGTCCACAGACTACCTCTTTAGTATTTCGTTTTGCTTTTAATAACCCAACGAAGCTGGGATCTTGCGTTGAGGTTGGGACTTATAGGGTTTAGGACGTTGGACATATTGTGAACCGCTATTCAAATCGTTTGGGACTTAAGCTTGGTCTCCTTTACTGACCATGGTTACCAACAACTAGGGCAATTTTTCTTACAGTTCTTTTCTTTTCTTTTTTCATTTATTCATTCAGAATTTTAGCTCAAACACATTATACTCAATAGATGATCCAATAGGTAAAATTGCCAGACCCTTTTTAAATAATATTAGGTGCGCCAGAATTTGGATGAAAGGTAATACGGATGTACATGCACACTTACATAGATGATTCTATCCTCTTGTTGCATTCTAGGGTGCGTGTTACTTGACCAATGAGAATCTGAAGAATTACAGACTTAGTTTTAAGCAAGTGTTGTGATCGTGACTTGGCTAAAATGTTTAATGCCGCCTAGCTTTTAATAGAAACAAAGCTGTCTATTGTATCTTTAATAGTGGTCTACAACCTCTTACTTTGAATGGTCGCTTATGAATTCATCATATACACTGACTGAGTAGAAATTGGTTCTTTAGAGCTTGGCTTTTCTGGTACTCAAAGGGAACTCTTCACTGAGCTTATACCAATATCGCAATGAAAACACACCCCTAAATATTTGATTAGAATGTTAAAGAGTATTATTTGCGTTATCGTATGGTTGCGTTTCCAATACTTAAAATGTTTTTTTTTTTGTTTTTTTTTTGTATATAGGTGAAGACTATAAAGGTAGATGTGCTTGGCATGAGAATTTGAGTTCCATGAAGTTTTGATGTTTTTAAAGAGGTTATCTGGTTTCTGTTTTTGTAGGTATACTCTGTCTGCTGCCACCACCTTCATGGCAGTGAAGAGACTGCAAAGCCGAAAGCGTGGTAGATAAGAGCTCCAAGGCAAAAATGACTAGTATGTATGTATTCACCATGCCTCGATCTAATTGGATCCATGCAATTCATTTATGGTTGTTTGCTTACCCGCTGATAATATACATTTTTGCTGATTAGTTGAATTTCATCTTTTTGATGATATGATGAGAAAAGGAGCATCTTGAGAGGAATTGAAGTAATCAGCGTCTGAGTTTGTGAATTGTTTTTACATGCCACAATTCTCTGCTGGTGATTAGAGTAATTTAGTCAAATGATATGACGGAGTGCAACACTTAACAGGCTTATAGTTTGAGAACATGATAAAGTTGGGAACGCCCGTTTTTCCGTCATTTCAGCATAAACGGAGGGGATAAATGATTTTTTCTTGTGAGGGAGTCGAAAATCAGAAATTTGGATGAAAGCAAATGTGCTCCTGGGACGAAAATGTATTTTCTGTGAATTGTATACAAGTGGAATTATGGGCATGCCTGCTCTTTTCGGTCATCTAGTGGTCCTTGCTTCCATTACCAGTAGAACTAATGGAACTATTGCAATTAATGGAACTCTAAATTGTGGCTTCATATCTAATAGTGCCTGCCATTTGCGGTTGATGGTATCCCTCTATTTTTATTGTTTATTGGCTTGAGGGGAGGAAATATTTTATGGAAAGAAGGTACCGGAAGGAAGTTTGAGAAGATACCTTTACTGACTAAGTGGTTTGATTATTTTCTTAATTGATGACAAAATCTAACTTATTTGAGAAGGATTGAAGTGAATTGATGCGATGGGTGTATTCAACTTTTGTTTGGGATGAGTAGGTGGTTGCAAAAGAAAGAGGATAAAATGAAATTCAACAACCTTGATGGTTCAATTGAAATAAATTTAGAAGTTTAAATAGAGAGAGGATATGTTTTTATTGCAATATGATTATACGTTAATGTAAATCTCTTTGCTAAACAAACATCAACTAGCATTCAATGTGGGTGTCTCACTTTAATTGTTTTTAATTTGCTTTTAAAGTAATTGGTATTTATGTTTTGTACAAATGGTCTCTTTTCGTTTGCATCTGTTTCTATTGTATATGCTTAGTGTGGTACTTGCAGTAGTTCACAAACACTGCATCACTACAGTTGTATTTTTACTTGAGTCAAGATTTCTATGATTTGGTACTTACAATGTTAAGTTAGAAATGTCACTTTCCACTTCTCAATCGATCAAATATCCTAACTTACTCCCTCTGTCCCATTATAAAGCTCCAAATTAGGCATAGTTTTTGTCCCACTAGAAAGTTCTGCTTTTCTACTTTCAAACGTTGAGAAGCGTTTGCCATGTTCAATGATCTCATGGGGGCAAGTTAAGCATTTACAGAGCATTCCTCTCCTAATAAGCTTGGCCTTGCCCATATGAGGTATCATTGTTGCTACTAATCTATAAGTCATCAATAATAAGGAGCTAGCAACATGCAAAAATATGGTACTTTTTGTGTGGAATTTGGATGTCCAAATGGCAACATTGAAGCCGGAGATTTTGCATACATTTAGTAGATGGTCTAATGATTCTAAAATGCATGTGTCACTAGCACAAAGACTAAAATAATAAGGAGTTGGCAGCGTTCACAAACTTTGCATAGATATGGTACTTTTTGCATGAAATTTGGGTGCAAAACAGCAACATCAAAATTGAAGATTTTGTATACATTTGATAGATGGTATATTGAATCTAAAATACATGTGTTACTTGCACAAATACTAAAAACACAGTTAATCCTTTGCAAGGAAGCTTTTTGGAGCTTTATAATGGAATAGAGGGAGTACAAGATAGTGTGAACTACCTCAGTGAGCATCTCAATCCTAAATTCCCTAACTAATGATTGGGAACGACCAGTTATCAATACAAAGTCATGTAGTTAAAATGGCGAAAAATAATGGATGAAATTTGAAGCTAACAAGAAAAAACTAGCCAAAATTTCTAGATTTTTAAATTATAGAATAATATCCTATAATCAAATGAAACGAAACATATAGTGCATGCCAAGGAGAAGTTGGTTGAAATTTTGAAATACTCAGTGCCAAAATCTCCTTGAACAAAATCTCCCCAAAAATTATTCCTACCAAGTATGGTCAATTTCATTCACAGTGATTGGAACTTACAAATCTCCCCTAGCCTCTTGTTTTCATCTATTCAAACGTTGTGTTGAAATAACTTGTGCAGTACTTGCATAAAAAATGCGTAAAAAATGCACATGTTGGTTACCTTGTACAATACAACATTCTAAGTGTTTTTAGGCACAAAACTTAAAGGGGATTTATAGGCTCTGAACTGCATGAAGAAAACTTTGCGTCACAAAAAACTACCACCCATAAACGCCCAAGGGGTAAGGACAAAACATAGATGCATTATAAAATGATATTTTTGTAACTTTAATGAAGTTTTGCTTGTAAAGAGAATACAAGAATCATGATGATTAGTAATTATTCATACAGTTAAACATTCAAAAAAGGTTTTGAATCCTTATTTAATGAATTTAGAAGCATTTACCATTTAATATTCATCAAAATCACAAATTTTATTTATGGAATACAAAACTTGGCATAATTGGTTAAAATTTGACATTCTATTCTAAAGGAAAAAAAGAAATCTTTTTGAAGAAGAGAAGATCATTTAGTTTCTTGAAATACAAAACTTTATAACACTAGTTAATATTGAAGTGTTTGTCTTTGGAAAATTCTCCTTGGTGGAGTTTAACTTGGATTAACATGATTCAAATTGGGTGGAAAGTAGACTTGCTTTCCTATATGAAAGTGTTTTTCATTTTTTTCAAAAAATGTTTCTTTTCATCTCGGGCAACCCAGAAAAACGGGCAATAACCAGAAAATGGTTGATTGGACGTTCAAGGATTAAGAAGTTTAAGGGTTCAGAAGTTTAAGTAAGGCACCTTACTCAAAACTAAACTAATACCGAATGACAAAGCCTCTTGTAGCGTAGCTATTTGAGTAGCTTTTTCAAATTACAGAAGCACCATATACAAACACATCATCATCAAACATACATAGAATTTTTTCATCGTCCATTTGATATAAAGGATAACTCAAATTGCATTAGTGATTGTAGACCTATCTGCAACTAAAAAGCAAAACATTACCTAGTAGCCTAGTAGATAGGATTTCAAGTTTGCTATTCTTCATTACACACGCTTCGCTTTAGCTTTCGCCTTTGCCTTCTTGGCTCTGAACTCTGCAATACTAGCATCCACCCTTTTCTGCACGTTTTTACTGAACCCTGCATATGGCTCATAGTGGAACAGCTTATGCAACACCTGCAGCAACAGCTACCTCGTCAAGCTCCTCTCATACTATCCAAAAATCCAAAGGTTTTAACCCTTAAAGACCCTTTGCGATACGGCCTGTACAATACAAGGTGTTTTTCTTGTATTTGGAATGGATCCACACCTTTACTACATTTGAGATTAACAAAAGAAGTTGAAATATAAATCATCGCAATTACAGTGAGCTATTTGAGATCCCAATTTAAAACTTCTTGTTAGTAACAAATGCCAATTATATAGCAATGTATCTACTATCCTCATGGGACATTTAAGGGTTAAATTAAATATGAGTCGTAGGAAAGCGTACAACCTCTCAACATCAAGGTCTAACTTAAATAAGGAGAAAAGAAAAGTTGAACATGGCATCCTAACATGACATACTCCCTCTGTCTTGCAAAGATAGGCCCGTTGAAACCTCATATTTTTTCAGTAGTTTTGAGTAGGTTTTATAGAAGCTTATTAGACCTGATTTATAAGTACGTTGCAATGAACACAATACAATTTTTCATCATTATTTGTGATATTGAAATATCTGGACCCTTCAAAATAGTTTTATTTTACAATATGATCAGTAAAATTGATATATAAAAACATGTGGTTCCAATGGGCCTACCTCTGCCATACAGAGGGAGAAGGTGAAATAAAATTCTGATGCTCGCAACAAAATGAGAGTCACTTAATCTTTTGCTTCGTTAATATGTACTATTGTATAAAACTCATGTACGTTAAGGAGTAGAAGTTACGTACCTCAAGCAGAATAAAGTAAGGTGCCACCAAGTTCGCAAACACAAAATTGTCGAACAATGCAGGTGCACGCCCCTGTTTACATAGCCAGTCAACAAATAAGTGATTGAGGGACACTAGTGCAAATCTTATGAAATATATTGATAATGAACACTTGTATGTGCAAACGCTATTTCTTCATACTCTATCTATCCCTTCACTTATATTGCAGATATATGTCTAAAAGAAGTTTTAGGATACAAATGTTTAAAGATCTAAAATCTAGGTTTCACTAGGTCTCCTTCAATCATTTAAAGATTTACTGAATTCTTTATTGCAAAATCTTGTGAATCCAAGTGGTTCAATAATTCTCAAAAGAATATGGACACTAGAGTCCACAAATCAATTAAACTTGAGGGGATAATTGTCATTCTCAAGTGCAGATTCTGGTGAAAATAAGTAAATTTTCATTAACTAGATGACACTAAATGCACCCCGCTGTTCAGAAGTAAGATGTAAAACATCAAAAGTAAGACTGCAGCATCGATTATGGAGAACATATATGAAACTTGTGATCCAAATATCGTAGTTTTGATCTAAAAAAATCATTTATTTTATAAGTTAGGAATGATTGAAGAGCTATGTCCGGTATATTTTGAATCACCAACAAGTTAGTTTACGTTTTTCGATTTATTGTCAAATGCTTTGAAGCAGTTTAAGATAGTAAAAGACAAAGGTAGGGGACTGTCCTGACCTCAAATACACCATGGCCAATGAACTGAGTACCCCAGCACACAGTCTGCGCAATTGCAACGATCTGCACAATCTCGACCAATGCAGGTTTGTCAATACTGACTGCTTTCAAATAAAATCGTGATATGTTGGTTGAGATTCAGGGTAGCCACTTCCACTAACAGAGGTTTATATTGTTGGACTACGTAATACACTTTTTTTTTCTTTAACAACTCCTCAAACACTGAAAGCCGTGACCAACCGCAAGGAAGAGGGTACAGCATTCAACATTGAAAAGCTCTTCATATTTTTTAATTCTCCGTGGTAGTGCAAGAAGGCTTGGGATTGAAACTGCTTCCAGGAAGTCTAGATTGAAGGCCAAAAAATGATCTAACTAGGTGGTCAAACAAGCAATTGAGTTTCTCTATATATACATGGGTGAAGGCGCTTAAAATTATTCACAAAGTATAGAAACCTTTCCACTTACACAAAAAGCTCAAAACTTACTATTTTTAAATACCACGCCTTCTTCCACTACCACGTAGAAGATTCCTCTCCATATAAAAAAACTGAGAAAAAAAGGTGGTGTTTACAATACACATCACTTTTCCTCCTCTTATGGGTTCTCATTCCCACGTTGAACTCAAAACTGAATGCTTGCATCCTAAATTAACGACCAAATTCCATAGGTGATCAGAATCACATACCATAACAAACAAGTTACTAAACCTTGCATGAAATGGGCTAGAAACAACAGAATCGGAAAACGGAAATGATGTACCAGCAAATTTCTAGCTAGAAGCACGAGAATTTTGGGTCTCAGTTGACTCTTTTTCTCAAAGCCACAGATAGAACGGAGTGGGAGAGATCTCTCACCTTCCAACCCGTCGTGTAAGGAAAGTGCTGAGCTACGGCGTTTGATCCCATCCAACACAAGAGCACCAAGGAGGCAGCCAACGATCCGGACTTGGGCTCCAAGGCTACGAAAAACAACGCAAACACAGCCGCCAAGACGAAGCTGTAATTAAACACCATGTACTCGTGGAAAGGCAGGGTTGCCATGGCAGCCCATTGAGGCACCAAGGGGTTCGTGTACGCAATCAGAATCAAAAGCGTGAAGAAGATGGGCCACACGAAGCAGAGGTGAATGGCGACGTTAACTGGGTGGTTATGAAAGGATCCATAAAACGCAAACTGTTTCTCCAAGTCGAAGATTCCATCTTTTCCCATCGCTAGAATCGAACTCTGGGCAACTCAAAAAACGAAGTCTTTGTGCTACAGGATGGCCTGGAATCGAATTTACCGCAACACTTTCAAGTCAGAAAGCAGTATCAAAGGAGGCTGCAGACTTGCTGAAGATCGAAAAAAGGAATGTGGAAGCAAGTCTGCGTATGAGAAAATGGAACTGCTCACCTCGTTTAAAACTAGTGAAGTAGCGATAGTGGATGTGTTGAACTTGCCAGTGACGTCTCTCCAGAAATTCGTCCCCATGCTTGTTACATGACGCCGCCATTGAAGAGTTTACTTCGCTTCGTACACTCATGCATTCTATGGCTTGTGAGTGACGACGCAGGCATAAACGGAATGAAGCAGCATTTCGCTTGTGATGTAATTCATGAGAAATCCATGAGAGGCCACCTGGTAAACATGCGCACAACGCTTCGGAGTTGAAGTTGCAGGCTTTCAAACGCAAGCCCTGTACCGCTTTGTTTTCCACTTCCCGCGTGCGTCTGAGTACCGGATGCTCGTGAACTTTGCAGTGGTTGTGCGAGAGCTTGGTATTTATGAGTTCATTAATCTCAGAAGATCAAAAATATGGGAGAAAGAGGATAATTTTTTTGTCTCTTTCAATCTGCGGGAATAATGACGTAAAGCTACGTGAAATGAACACCAGTTTGGTTTATGAAAGCCTACTACAAACGTCGTGTACTGCGCCGTGAGCGCCTTGATTCGCGTCGTGTTTTGGATTCTTCTCTGGTGCGTTCTTCGGGAGGTTCCTCAGCGGGTTCTTCAGTAATTTTGTCGATGAACTCGTACTCATGAGAGATTCTAATGGGAGTATCTTTCGACACTGGGCGCTCCTCGGACCATAGTTCCAAACTGACAGATCCCGGGCCCCAATTAATAAGGCACAATGTAACCTCGTTGATGTCGAATCGGTTGATCACTGCAAGGCCAGTTTCGGTGTCCTTCAGCGTCCATTCACCTACACATGCAAGCTTTCGTGAGAAGTGAGAGCATAGGAACATAACCCAGTTCATGCAAACAATAAACACATTGGTGAGAAGATGTGAATTCTGATCAAGCTCTAACATACCTCTTTTTATATGAAGGATAATAAATATATGTTTTAACCAACTCTAATACACCTTTTATATATATATATATATATATATATATATATATATATATATATATATATTGATTAGACTCATGATTAATTAGAATGATTTTTAATGTCATTGTGCTTCCAATTTTTTTGATGAACATTGAACATAAACATGTGCAATGACCAAAGTGACGACAATAGATTACACTGTTCTGCATTATGCAAAGACTGATACCTTCGACAATAATTCAAATCAAAATTGCTCAGGACGTAGAATGCAAGAGTGGAATAAATTCTTAGAACTGCAGTTGTGCTCACCGTTTGGTCTGTTGGAGCCCTCAATAGTTGTTTCTCCAAATTCCATGTTGGCTTCATGCACATGTTTGGTTCCATCGACGGCGGTGTACTTGATCACCGAATGCAGAGGATTCACCAGCTTCATCAAGGGATGTATACGGAGCCTAACAACTCTTGAACTGCCACCTGAACCGGCACCAACCGATCTGGCCAGGATTTTTGAGGTTATGTTCACCTTGTCTGGTGAATTCTTAGCAACGAGGATATCCCGAGACAGAACTAAACCCCCACCAATGTCACCATCTAGTCCAAGAAACTCTTGGCCATCCAGCGACTCCAACAAATGTCTGCAATTGCTTTCCAAGTTAGCCACAAAAATGTATATAAAATCCCAATTCAATTTCTTTGATGTGGAGGATATGGCAGAAGACATACAAGCTCATAGCAATACCAAGATGCTCATAGCAATTACTAAGATGCCCACGCTAAGGGACTCATGACTTGGTGAAGGGGAAGTACCTAACAACTTGATACTCTTCAGTACAACCGGAGGACCGATACTCGCTACCACTGTATTCTTCATAACATCCAGTCTCAAATCTTCCCTCTAACCACTCATAGCCAGATGGTTTATGAATCATTGAGACTATACGACCACCAATCCATGGCACAACTTTCAGTGTAACATTGCCGGCTTGTAGATCGATTGGCGACATTACACCAACTCCCTTGACAGATTCATGTTCCTTCAAAACCTCATCCAGAACTGTCTGTGTTTTCTCTGCAAAACGGATGAAATAATGAGATTACATAATGGAATCACAACACCAAAAAAAAAAGCAAGTGCATAAAAGAGCAGGACACGTGGATGAAAAATCACAAACCTCTTTCAGCAATCTCAAACTTGAGCTTGGTCGCCACGAGCTCATCAATTTGGGCTTTGGTAGGTAAATCAATCTTCAGTTCCGCTCCATCTTTACATTCACCTTCGACCTATAAAAGTGCTAGTCAGCCTCTCAGTGATAAGGCAATAACTAGTATTCCATAACAGAAGTTACTTGGCAATCCGCAAAGACCCAATGCTTGTAAACCCCAGTACCTGTGTACTGTTACCAAGCAGGAGTCGCACGTGCATATGACGATTAGGCCTTGGCCATTGACCTTCGGTACTAGCAATTTTGATCACTACTTCACCACCGCTATTGCCACTCTCACTTGATAATCGTTGGGCTTCATAGTGGGTGAGCAAATACTTTCCATGTTTAAAACCGAAGTTATCCCCATCGTCCTCATACAAGAGTCCCTCGGCCTTTCCTACAGCACCAAAAGAAGAAAGCTTATGAGACACCAACTCGCAAAAACACTCAATATAGGTTTCAAGACAAGACTCCAAGAGCAGAATTACCTTTATCGTCAAGAGCAACCAACAGGGTGATAGTATCTGTGTGCTTAGCGTCACCAATATGCTGGATAATAGGGCCTGTTGGTACAATCCCACCTCCCTTCAAGAATAAGAGGGGCAGCTCCTGGAATAAGCAAAAGAAGAGAAAGGGAAAATTTAGAAAGGAGTTGATCAAGCCAAACTCTATATATCAGTCTCAGACAATCAAACGCAATTCATTAGGACAAGTATGATAAAAAAAAACCATGCATTACCGGGTCGTCGTCGTCAAAATGGAATCTTTGCCAAATGCCTTGGGGAAGAACAGCCTCCAGATTTGCCTTCTCATTCTTCATTGTGAGGCTGCCAAAAAAATTTAAAACTCTTTAAATGTCACGAATAAGAAACCTAGATAGCATCACATGCTCAAAAACTGTCACACTTACCTCACACTAATTTTAGATATGAGCGATAAATTGTAGGGCGTTGCTCTTCGCAAAATCCAAAAGCATACGGTAGGTTAAAGAAACCTCACCAAGCAGAAACAAGGATAGGCCCCACCAAGAAACTATCATCCCTGTTTCGTAGCAAATGGTCACTTGGGTCTGTCAATAGTCAAGAAAGGATTTATTAGCCAACCCAAATTCATTTCTGGTGGGATAAAGAAATTTTCTGCAACTGAATAACATGAGAACAGATTTGAAAAATACCGGCAAAGAAAAGTGGGGTCATGACTGGCATGCCCGTCTTATTTGCCACGTAGAAAAGAGTGTAAAAATGGGGTAGAAAACGATATCGTCTGTTGAGAGCAAATCTGCAAAGCTCCTCTACCTACACAAGAAGGTGACTAGTGCTATAAGACGAGATGGTATACCATGGCTCTAACGTACTTACAACAAGTAAAAACATATATTAAGGTCGGGACGTAATGTTCAACGTGTCGAACTGTAGTTTGATATTTCAATTATCAAAAGGAGAAAGGTATGAACTAAACAAACCTCTGAACCAAAGGACCAAGGCTCTTGGTCAATAGTTCCCTTCTCAGAATGACCTCTTGCAAAGGGCATCATTGCTCCTATACCCATCCATCGAACAAACAATTTCGGAGTAGCATCTCCAACAAACCCACCAATATCAGGGCCTGCAAATGGCTGCCCACTTAAGCCCTGCATGCATTGAAGATTTAGACTGTCAACAAGCTATGAAGCGAGAACATATTTAACTGATAAAAACTTCTTACAAACAGCCCACTTGGATCGAGCAACTAAAATGTACTTGTTGAAAATTTTCCGTACCAAGTTGAGAGCCATAGGAATAGTCATGCCTAAATGCTCCCAAGTAGATAGATTGTCACCAGTCCAGGTGGCAGCATATCTTTGAGCTCCAACGAAGCCTGCTCTAGTCAATACAAATGGCCGCTTGTCCTTGTTGGCAAGCATCATCCCTTTGAGTGTCGCTTTCGCTTGGAACATGCCATACACCTATGCGATCTTGTCAGATTCCTTGAAAATGCAACCATCAGGATAGTATCCCTCCACAGTCTATGTGACATGAAAAGTAATGGAGCGCACATTCATAACTTGCAGCTTACATTGTGATAGTATGAATGGGATTGGACGCCTCCAACCTCCTCGTCTCCCCGGTGGATATTGGTCTCTGGCATGGTTTTCGACACAGTCTGCACAATTCGGTACATATATTTTCTGATAAAACGACCTTATTGACTATAAACTCAAAGAAAGATAGGGGAAACGTGCCACTTTTTAGAACGTCACAATAAATTATTCCCAAAAAAACTGCTAAACACCTTGAACACAGCCGGTTCATTCATATCGTTCCATATGCCGTCCACAGAGTTGCCTACAAACTTCTTTACCAAAAATGACCACCACTTGCGAGTCTTCTTGTTTGTAAAATCTGGGAAAACGACTGGCCCAGGCCAGCATTCACCTGTGGCACAAGTTATATAATGAAAAATGTCAAAATCCAAAGCAGAGGTACAAGATCTGTTGCACAAAATTTATAAAGATAAAATATCTCAGGCACCTTGTCACGAAAGTACCACACAGGCTTGACGGATCATGCCAACGGAATGGCACTCACCAACATAAGGCTTCCCAGTTTGAGCTTGAACCCACACGTCCGCCTCAGATCCAGTCTCATAGATTTCATAACCTTTTTCCTCTTTAATTCCAGGATCAAGCATCCAAACTCCCTTAAATCCAATTTTATGCAGCTGACTGGAAAGCGAAGGTACATTTGGAAAGGCAGTCTGGATTCAGAAACAACGTAAGTAAAGAATCCTTAAACCAAGCTGAAGTACCTACTACCACTCCATACACTTAATAATTCATAGTCGATTGCAGCGTTGTCATTCAGAACTTGATAAAAAGGACGACGTATATATCTACTAAAAAAAATTAGTATGAAAGATTCCTTCTAACATGGTTGCAAGTGGAAGAATTCATACCTTATCAAAAGTAAAGCACTTAAATCCCTGCATGTAATCGATGTCCATCCAGATAACATCACAGGGTATCTTCTTTTCTCGAAAGGTGTGTGCAATCTGAACCACAATAAAACCAAGACATCTTCTGAGATTTCTCTGGCACACTACGTCCTCTGAAAACAATAAACAAAATGTATCTCTGAAAAGGTTACCACAGGACTTCATAAACAGCACCACATCACTACTATGTGATGCAAGCACCTTCAACACTTTTGCTGCTGATTCGTAACTAAATCTGCATTGGTGATATCCAAGAGCCCACTTCGGAGGCATCTGGACGGTGCCTGGGAATAGCCAAGCATCTTAGTTTTAATCAAAGTGATGGTATCTGCACTGATAAAAGACGACAATCAACATAGATCCAGCAGTATATCATGAGAACATAATCAATAGCATAAGTCAAACCACACTTCCCAACCGTCGGAAAAAAGCGCTATGAGAGCATATAAATAGGAAATAGCAAGTAGGCAGAAAGTACCAGTTACTCGTGCAAACGCAGCCATCAATGCTTCAGGGTTTGGATATGGTCCAAAAGTTATCACAGGATATGGTGCAACAGCCGAAAATCTGATAGTTGTCTCTTTCCTCAAATCAATCTATAATCCAACGAAAATGTAATCAGTTAAACCTTGCAGCGAAGGAACGCAAAAGCTAATTAAATCAAACCTCTTCAACTTAAAGATCCATAGCTGTAACCTACTTGCTGCACATTCTAGTTTCATATTTTATGTTACATATCTAAGGAGGCCCAGTTAAACTGCAATCAAACTTGCAGGTTCGAAAAGCTTCAGAACTTGTTGATCGCTTTTGTCCTGATTTGTTTCAGAATGCACTATCGGTGTTGGTTCCGAAAATATACAGAGGCTTTGGCGAGAAGATGCCACATCTTTACTTCTAGATAAAATATTAATCCGGTCTAATTCGTTTAAGCTAAAAGCCGAAGTAGAAGAAAATACCAATAACTTGCGAATACTGAAGTAATTTAACGAAAGGTAACTGTAAAAACTTGCAGGACGACCAATGGTGTTCTATTGCTATTGAAATCAATTATCACCTCACAGCGCAGACTTGTATCTGCAAGCGCTCCAAAGGCTTCCCCAGTCGCTAACATGCTGAATACCCATGGATGAGACTGGTACAGCGAAGTCGTGTTCTGGTTGTAGCCCCAGGCATCTGTATTCCAAGTGTATATCTGCAGGGATAGCAAAAAAATACGTAGAGGACATGAGATACACCCAGTGGTTGAAAGCTTATAATGATCAGGAAGGTCAAACATTTCAAAAATTTATCGTTGACGGCATACCCCATTAAATATATATACATATACGTGTGTGTGTGCACGCACATATGTGTGTAGATACGTATATATGTATGGGTATATCAGAAAAAGAGAGGAAAGGAACCACTCACACGCTTTCCAGAGCGCTCCAGTGATCCACCCACTTCTCCAGTACCATGAAATGTGGTGCCAAGAGGCAGCTGCATGCATCACCTTTTGAGTACCAGAAATGCATCATAACTCTTGGCTCCATCAACGATCAACTGATAATGCACTGAAACTCTCGTTCAGGAGAAGGAACACCTTTCGACCCTCTACTAAGCTTGACCATTGGTGTTGCAGGAAATGCACTGGTAACTCTTCCTATACAACCCATAGCATTCTCCATGCACGGTACTTACTGTCACCTGAACGGATGCCAGATGACCTCGTCTTCACTAAAAAAACTTGTTCTATATGATTTTCATGGCTCTAGTCATAACAGCACCAAAGCTGTTCGTCTTCAACAGTAAGAGATGAGTAGCAGAAAAGTCCGTGTGCAAGAGACAACTCAAAAGAAACCTGGAAAAGAAAATCTACGCACCGAAAATTCTACAATTTGCTGGGCTCCATCTGACTCAAACCGCGGGAGGAACGCGGGGGATTTGTTCTCAGAGCCAGACACATCGACTCGTTCATCACGAAGCTTTGGATTCTCGAAGGAAAGGCTTGGTGCAGCCTGCTGCCGGGCAGCGTCCGAATCATCAAATCGGAAAATGGACTCTTCAACGATTGGCATCCACGCCATATTCTGAGCAGTCGCCGTCGTGTGTCTGTCAGACAGACTGTTCTCAATCAACAAGGCGGCACTCGTGAAAATGGAACCATGGCCAGCGATTCTAGCCGTGTACTCTGACAATCTCTGCGATCTTTGCGGACCTAACCAACGAAACATAAGTTATAACAAACACCATCAATCACACCAACTATTTTAGCAACATCGTGTTGCATAGTAGCACAGTTTTCAAAAGATTGTGAAAAAGATTCGAACGAAAACCTAACGATAGCCAAAATTGGAACACAGAAGACAAAGCGGCTGTACCATACCAGGTTCCGTAATGGATTTCCGCTCAATGGAATAGTCTCTCATGGAACGCTCTTCTGCAGGCGTCTCTTCTGAGGTTGCAAGATTCCAAGCAATAGATTTCCTGCCTGCGACAGACTTCCTGGCTGCAAGCGACTTCCTGGCCGCAAGAGATTTCCGGGGAATTCTCTCGGCCTGCTGCTCGTCTTGGAAAGATACAGCAGATGCAGCAGCGGCCTCGCTCATCCTCCGCCCTTCAATGAGTGTGAGACTGCGTTCCTCAAGCTCCTCCAGGTCGGCAAGGTCTGCTCTCTCTACTGCACCTCCGAACAACGGATGATTCTCCTGCCCTTCCGACATTGCCTCATTTTTGGATGTACTTGCGCCTTGTTGAAGCTTAGGAGGCGCTTGAATCTGAAGCTGTGTCCCTGTCTCTGTAACGAGAGCTTCCTCCGGAATGCTAACAACAGGAGCGTCCGCTTGTCCGACTCTCAAATCCATGACGAATGATCTAATAATAGCTTTACTAGAAGCCCAAGATTTTCCACAGGTCGAAATCACAAATGGAAGCGCACATGGAGAGGACCTAGGGTGAAAATGCAAAATGGTCACTAACGAAGCATGAAGAGACAGCAAAGAGGCGAAGAGACACATCTCCTCCGCATTGCATCTTTGGCTAAGAATAATCCCGATGAGCATAAAAATCCCTAATTATTACCAGTGTAGCTACTACCAGCTCCTGCCACAGAGAGTTCGATCAAATTTGAATCAATAAGCAGACAACAAAGTCCATCCCCTCCTGAAAGACAACAGATAAACAACAAACCAACACGAGTACTACTCTCAACTTATTTAAAACACACGTGAATCAGGGGTTTGGTCCTGATCTTATATCTCATGTGAACCTCATTGGAACGAACAGCAAATGCGTTTAAAAGATACCAAAATTTACTCGCTCTTACTCGAAATGTTCCATTTGAATTCTGGACAGCCATGATCAATTAGACTTGAGATGTACTCGATCTCATAGCTGCGCTTCATAATTCTCAAAATGGAATGATCAGAGATGATTTGAGCAGGACTAAGATCTGACACAGCATTTAAACTTCGGCAAGCAAAGATCCGAAGCTACAATTTCAATGTTGTCTAGGGTCCACTGCTAGTCGAGCTCATAAAATTAGCAAGATAATGAATGTCATCTTAGTTCTCTCACACTTGACAACTTGCTCAAATCTAGTAACTGGGGGATTTGCAAATAATTAAGCACCATGAATTCGGATTGCGCAACATTTTGAATTTACTTCAGCATAGAGGTCGTGGATCGACAGAAGTGAATCTAATTGCGTTTACTTCCCATGCACATGATATTCGTCATCGTACCTTGGAAATGTTTTCTTGATCCAGATTCGGAGCCCTGATGAGCAATTGGTAGATATCTGAATACAGGCGGATGACAGCAGAACAAAAGATGACATAGGTTGAAACGGAGACAAAACATGAGAAGTAATGAGCTTTCAAAAGCTTCATGATTTTATTGCATGATTTGCAACAACGCAAACAGGTTGAAGAATTCTTCAATCATACCATCTATAGAAACTTTCTCACAAAATTGGAACGGCCGTGGTGCTTTTCAAGTTCTCTGCCTCACTTTTTGTAGTCAACCCCTAGACAGGGTCAAATGACAATACCCATCAACATGATCCTACACCTAAGCCTTCTTAGTTAAAGGATCTGAATTTCGCAATTATGACTCAGTTCTACTCATCCTTAGGCATGATAAGCTTCTTGGTCTGCAAAACCGGTCAAAAAACATTTGTTAATATCATGGTCATACGAGAAACCCCTAAAGATGGAATTTCGGTAAAACTTAGGACAGCGACAGAAAGAGTAGATCCTGATCCGTAACATACCTGTTCCAATGTCAAGAACATAATGACGTTCCAGGAACCAAGTCGACCAAAATTGGGCCAGAAGCCCTTATAAAAAGCCGCAGCACCCTGTACACAAGAACTGCAACATGTTACTCTCTTATAGTTTTCAAACTGGATAGAGCACTTAAAGTTGCTCTAAAAAGTCCACCACGAAAAGCAGTGTTGAAAAAAAAACACAGTTAGATCAGGATAGAAGGAAGCAAGAATGTTAAGGCACGAACATCATTTTTAAACGTCTGAACGAAGCAGTCAATAGTGCCCTTGTATGCGTCCTTTCCTCCCATCATTCTGGACTTTACCTGCACAGCAATTACTTGGTCTAATATCAGGAACAATATTTCCGCCTACTATGAGAAATAATACCGCTCTCTTTCACTATAAGACACATTTCTTCGTAACTCCTCAAGCCATGAGATCGAGCACGGTGAAGCTTTACCCGAATCGATAAAGTTCACACGGAAAAATTGTTGACGGCCAGGGTCCAAGAGATTCAATCCACCACAAAAAAAGACACAAAGACCACATACGGTATAGCTCAGCTATCAGTGAAGAAACACGAACCACATCGACAGGAGAGCCCACACAGACAGCGATGAAGCCTGCTCCTAATCCAGAAAGAATGTGCGTAACAACGTTGTCTGTAAAGCCAGGGAGCTTCAACAATGACTGCACACAGCGCAACGCTCCACGTTAATAAAACAAGATCATGCTTTCACTTCCCCAATTTACAATCTGAATAAGAATGAATCCAATTGCGCGATTCCTTCCTTGATAAAGAGGTGATTCATACCGACGTCAGTAAAGATAGAAGACAGCTAGCATTATATAAGCATTACCTGCTTGACTTGGTCATAACTAGCCAGTTCAGCAGCATTGATGATTGCGTTACGAGCAACATTTGGACCAAGTCCGGTCCACAGTTTCGTAAAGCCCTCCTGAAGTGCCATAGAAATCAAGTCAGCGTGCAAGCTGGGAATAAACTACAAAAAAACCCTAGGTTTCATACTCGGTCATATCAATCAACGAGGCTGGACACTATAAATGAAAATTTCTAAAGGACACCAACATGCTCTTCGAACCTGCTTGACAATGGTCGAGTACGCATTCATCGCACCGCTGTAGCGATGAGGTACACCAGGAGGGAGCTTGCCCTCAGACTGCAATCGCACTTTCACTAGATCCGTAGGGCTTGCTACACAAATGGCCAATGCACCTGCATTTCATCATATGAAAAGGAACATCAGTAACTTCCTCATAAATATAAAGAATACAAGCAGAAATGAACCTCCAAACACGGCACATAACCAAATACAAAAGAACATTCAAAGTCTCTGCAAAAAAGACAAAAGACACAAAAGTAGACACCAAATTAAAACACGCCATCTGAAAAACACAGTTCAGAAGAACTTAATATTAAAATAAAAAGCACAATCCGACCTGTAGTAAGACCAGCAGCAATCTTCTTATAAAGTGGAACATCACCTACGTGGTCTTTCCCTATGTAAAGGGTCTTTACCTGCTCCCAACAGTTTGCAAGTGTTAAACAAACCGTAATTTTCCAAGACAATGAAACTGACCTACAAACGACTGTGACTTGACAACGACAGAAGCCATGTCTTAGAAAGCTTCACAGTCGAAATAAGTTTCACTACTTCGTTGATCATTACATGCCTAGATTCCCGAGCAACAAAATACATTAACTGCAATAGAACGTTATTCAAAAGAAAGTACAGTACCACGCCATAATCAACCAACTACATATGGACTAATATTCATTACCGGTTCGTAAAGGCCAATTCGAAGACCTCCAAAGAGACACTGGCGATGAAGTCCAGGGACGATACCCTTCCACAAAGACGCTGCTCCTTCTTCCCTTGCAATGGTGCCAACGGTCCCGATCATTCCTCTGTACTTCGGAGTGGCATTGACTTCACCAGCTAGCGCTTTCCCCTGTAGTTGCAACCTCACCTTCGCCGTGTCTAGCGGGATAGTACAAGTCTGCCATCATCAGTTTCATCTTAGCTCCCTCATTGTTCTTTCACCATAGGAACCATTTCTAGAAACGCAGGGCATCAATTGCATAAATCCGACATCTAGTTAATTATAACTCGAAGTTTCAACCATATCTTGACAAAACAACTGCTACTTCGCTCAAAATCATCAAACCGCACCGAATAAAATTCCTAAAAACTTGACCGTAAGAACACCTAATTGAAAAATAGTTAAGAGGAATAATGCACTTGAAACGAGTACTCTGTCGCAACAAACTATACAAGCGCAGCATAAATCCGACAGCTAGTTAACTATAACTCGGAGGATCAACCAAAGCTTGACAAAAGAACTGCTACTCCGCTTAAAATCATCAAACCGCATCGTATAAAGATCCTGGTAACTTGACCATAAGAACACCTCATTGAAAATTAGTTAAAAGGAATAATGCACTTGAAAAGAGTACTCTCGGAGTTTCAACCAAAGCTTGACGAAACAAATGCTACTCCGCTTAAAGTCATCAAACCGCATCGAATAACAATCCTAATAACTTGACCGTAAGAACACCTAATTGAAAGATAAATATAAAGGAATAATGCACTTGAAAAGAGTACTCTGTCGCAACAAACTATACAAGCAAAGAGCTATTTCACACAGCAGTTCGGGAAAGCTGACTATTATTAACAAAAAAATTCCAAGAATCACATTGAAGCTCCATTTGAGGGAGAAAACGGTCCAGAAGAGTACTCTGTCGCAAGAAACTATACAAGCAAAGAGCTATTTCACACAGCGATTCAGGAAAGCTAAATATTATTAACAAGAAAATTCCAAGAATCACATTGAAGCTCCATTTAAGAGAGAGAGAGAGAGAGCGAAAGCAGTACCTCAGCCCAGCATGCACTGAAAGCGCTAGCAGCGAAGCTCCGATAGATCGAGATGGTAGGCTTGGGCTTGTTGGCGTTGTTGTCCGTCGTCGTCGTCATGGCTAAGGAACGGCGTGACGGCACAACGACGGACGGCAAGATCGATCAAAACAAGCAGGAAAAACAAAAGCTCTGCCGAGGAGCAGCAAAATTGCAAGGAAGTGAAGGATTCTTCGGTCTTCGCAGCAAAGCGTCGGAGGAGCGTCGGTGTGTCTCATGCTTTTGGTCTGAACCGGCAGTTGTCCGTCGCCCTCGGCAGTGACCGGAAGCATCAGTTCTTTATGAGATCATCTCAGAGTAGGGTTTTTTTTTCTGGCGTTTAAACTCCAGATCCGAAGTATCTAGATTTACTATCAATCTAATGATGGACGTTAGAGTATGAGCGGTGAGCGTTGAGTAATGAGCAATTAGATCTGAGCAACCATTATTACTAAAATTAAACATTTTGGAATGATAATCAAATTTGAAAAAAATAATAATCCCAAAAAATTTGTAATTTTTAAAATTTTAATCATCTATCCAACAATTATCATCCATTATTTATCATCTACCATCATCCATGTACCATCCATCTTTCATTCACCTATCGTCTATACATACATCATCCATCAATTTTTCATCCCTATCATTCATTCATTTTTCATCCCCGTCATTCATCCATCATCCCTTTACAACTCATTCAAAAGAATATTTATGATTAAATTATTGTTACTTAAAAAATAGATGCTTTCTTTTTTGTGCATTTACCTTTTTGAAAACAATGATTATGTAATATTTTAAATGATTTTACTATTGATCACGTATCTTTATTAAGTACTTTTGAGTTGAGTAAGGGCTTTTTGGAGCAAATCAGCCTTGTTTTGAATAAATTTAAATTAATGTGTATTCTATTTAATAAAAGAAGCTGGTTTAAAATCATTTTGCAAACAAATGAATTAGGATTCAAAGGGTTTCCAAAATAGACTTGTACACTTAATGCTACATGGCATTGTTAACTCAAATCTAAACTTATTTATAATTAAGCTCAAGTGTAGTTTTTTTAAGCTCAATACACATTGATTATTTGCTCATCTATCAAATTAGCCTCTTGGCCATTTTTAACAAATAATAATTTTGCTAAAATGTGCATATTATTGATTCATCTCCAATTTAACCACACATTTATGAGTGTGCTTGTGATTTGAAGAAGCTCTTTAACAAATCCATGTAAAACCATAAGAAACTTCCTTGATTCCAAAGTAGCTCCTTCATGAGCCATCTTAGAATTTAGAAAAGCTTCTTCAACCAAAAAATTAAAAAAATCAAAATCAAAATTTTAAGTTTTAATTTTTGGGGTTTTTTTTGGATTCAAAGAGCTTATTAAATTTTAAGTAACATTTGTTTGTTATCCTAGTGGGCTCATAGAGAGCTATTTAGACTTGTAAACAACCCATTTAAAGTTTTTAACTATTTTATGTTTTAT
This sequence comes from Ulota crispa, assembly GCA_963920765.1. Taxonomy (NCBI): domain Eukaryota; kingdom Viridiplantae; phylum Streptophyta; class Bryopsida; order Orthotrichales; family Orthotrichaceae; genus Ulota; species Ulota crispa. The sequence goes on along the minus strand of OY987250.1, from coordinate 2,275,446 downwards.
TTTATTAAATTTTTGTTCTAGGCGCATATTTCGTTTTGAATGGCACATTTTGCAATTTTATTTGGTTTACAGAGGGCTATTTGGATTCCACTTAGCCCTCTCAAATTTTATAATTTTACAACTTTTTAATTTTTTCAAAAAGAAAATTTTATTATACATACTTTTTATGATTGTAAAAGTGCTATTCAATATCAAATAGCACTTCAACAAGCCATTTTTGGAGATGAACTACACTAATAATGGTATTCAATATTATGTTACCAATAGTGTTACATGTACTTTTACTTCACTCACTTTATATCTCAACTAGTTTGAATTTAAAGTTGTCTTTTTCTTGTGCTCGCCATTCTTTGTTGCTTCCTCTCCTTGTCCTAAATCCCTTGTAGACTAGGATTTTGGCTATAGAAATGGGAATTTGTGTTAGTTGTCTAAATATTAACTCATAAATTTAATTTATAAACTTTTAATATAATAAAATGAACCAATTTCTAACACTAAATATAAACTCGTAAAAAATTTATATTCCCAAAATTTTTTATAATTGACAAATAGTGTATATGTTGACATTTAGTGTTGGTTACATTAAGAGGATTGTTGACATTTAGTGTTGGGTTTTGTAATTAGTGTAGCCAACACTAATAATCATTATTAGTGTAGTAACTCGAATTGGAGATTTACAATTTTGTTTATAATCTAATGCATTTTAAAATCCCAAATGTTAAGACCATTTTGGTGTGCTAAAGTGCTATTCAATATCCAATAGTACTTTAGTAAGCCATTTTTGGAGATGTATTAATTAGCACCTCAAACCAAAGGTTTTACTAGTTAGGACCTCAAAGTTGATCAAAATATGAATAAATATAAGAAACATATGTCAAAGGTGAGATTATCTTCAAAAATAGTTTGTTATAATTAAGCTATTCAATATCAAATATCACATTTTAAAGTAAATGGTCTTTGTATTTGAGATTTTAAACCTCAGTCATTAGATTGTAAACAAAAGTGAAAATCTACAATTTGAATTATCATGTCATCATCAAAAATGGCTTCCTAGAAATTATTTAATATCAAATAGCCATCAACAACCACTTTTTCAATCAAAAAAAAAACTCATTGAAAAAAAAAAAAAAAAATCTTTGTAAATTTAAACTTCAAAGTTGATTAAAATGTAAATAAAATTAAAAAAATCTAAGAAAGAGTAAAAAATGAATAACCAAATAAAATATTATATATGGAAACGGACACAATCAATGTGATACCAATGTCTAATGCAAGTTGATTAATTTTTTTTTTGAAATTCAAACTTTGGAGTTTGCCAACTTGCCAAGTATATTGAACAAAAGAAGTTTATTGAAAAACAATCTTATTATATTGTGGCAAATTAATCAAAATTTCTTGATATTTATAATGAATGAATTTTTTTATAAAAATTGGTTGTGCCTTAACAACCATTAGTTAAAAAGTAAAGTCTATAAGCAAATAATAAATTGTCCAAATACGCTTGGTTTAATTGCCATGCATCCGTTATATGGTGTTTAAATAAACTTGGTCTACTACTCGTTGTCGATAATATTAATGAAGGAATACAAACACTTGTTTCAAGCCAAATATACTAATTTCTTTACTATAAACCATAAATTTGTTATTCCATTTTTTTTGCTTTGGATGTATAACACAGTTTTAATGCTAGTCTTGTCATCTTTGATGTGCACAACCATTGCATGCAATTGTATTGGTTGTGCAAGTGAGTATTCATTGAATTACATAGAGAACATCTTGCTATTATTTTCTTCAAGGTTAGAGAGATGAATTTGATTCATTTTTAGAACCTTCTTACTTCCAAAGAGACTAAATAAAACCTCAAAATGCCTCATTGAAAACGCTTTAACATTTATTTACATTCATTCAAATTGAATTTCATTCATTGAAACTTTTAAATGAAAATGTTCTTATATTCACTTTGAATTTGTTTATCCAAATTTTTGGATGAAATTTTTAATATATATCACTTATTTTTTACTAGTGAAAAATATAATGTCAACATTTTAATTTGTTGTGTCATTATGAGACCAAAAAATAAAGATTTAAAAAAAGTTAATTGCTCAAATCTAATTGCTCAACGCTCAAAGCTCATTGCTCATCGCTCATCACTTATACTTTAGCAACCCTGCGTTAGAAGTGCTAGGATACAATCTTCATGAATGTGAAGGACAATAAGATGTCATGTGAAAATTGCAGCAATGCGAGCAAGAAAACGTGATAGCATATTTTTTCACCAAGTTCTGAGATAATATTGGCAGCAACAAAGTCCTCGTAATAGAATGCAAATCCGTTGAAGCCGTTGTTGCACATGGCCCACATGCCGACGTTGCTGGTCCGTCACGGTCCGTGGAACATGTCTCCAACGAAGAGATGTTTGACGATGACGCTCTAAAGTTTTCAATCAAACACCTAGACAAAGATCTTACCACGCTTTTACTGCAACATCACTGTATGCAGCTGGTTAGTTGAATGTCAATACTATCGCATGTGAATCCATATCAGGCAGCAATGACAGGCTAAATACGGAGTGGAAAGAATACTAGAGAAACTTTGCTAGGGATGCATCATCTTTGGATTGCACCGACTCCGAGATAGACTGAAATTGGAATAAACCGTAATTTGGGTCATGAAATTGGACAGAACGAGGAAAATGAATGATTCAACGACATGAATGTTATGGTCAAGTATCCTAAACGTTATTGACATAGTATAGAAACCACTTTCTTGAGAGATTAAGAATCATTTTGAGAATTGCCGCCAAGCCTAAAGGATAAGGTGATCCGAGCAAAACTAGCCAGCATCCATTTTTTTGATTTGTTATTTAACAATCATATAGTGGACCGGCTTGTAGAACAAATAAATATGTATGCGTCACAGCAAGATATATGACGCTTCCAGAATACCAATGGTGGTCCTCTATAGGTTCCAACTTGTGCATTGGAGGTGCATGCATTTATGGATGTAGCAATTCTCATATAATCAAAGAGCTACCAATTATACGGGTTTATTGGACGCGGCATGAGTTCTTGCATTGCTTTTTGATACTTCAGATTTTTACCTAAAACCGGATTAAATATGTATTTTGATGTCTGCATCTAATGGACAATACGACTATCGAACATGACCAGGAGTTTCTAAACTACGGCAAATTGATAAAATGTAGGTGGATTCGGATTGAGTTTGTGACAAATAGCCGTGCATTATATAACTCGGAGAAATTCTTCACTTGCAACAAGATAATGGTGGCGTACTAATGCCATTTCTTTGATTTTTGACAGTGTTGGTCAGCAGAGCCGATCAAATACGGCTTCAAGTTCTTTGCAGTAGTTTGCAACCTTTTCCGTTACATTTACAACATCATATCATATGTGAAAGCATCTAGAGCGCCAGATGTGAAACATGGAAAATGCATTGTGCGGTAGCTGACAGATGGATCAGATGATGTTGGATACACCATAATGTGTGACAAATTCTTTACCTTGTCCAAGTTATGTAAGGATTTTCACCGGTGGAGGATCTAGACAACTGAAATTTTGAGGGAGAACCGACTTACATTGTCGACTTCTTTGCTTGGTCTGGAGAAATGCAACCATCATCGTATGACATTGTCATAGAAAAAACACGCTCAGCTCTAAATGGAAATCACTTATTAGTACAATTTAAAATTTGTCTACATTTTGTCTACTTCTACAGATCCAATGAAGGAAAGTGCACAATTGATGCGTTGGGTGAGAGGTATTTGCAATACTATTCCATCCACACTGCAACAAGTGGAGAAGCAAACCAAAATACTGGTGTGGATGTTGTAGATCAGATGCGCATGGATTTTAATATCCAATTCCACTCTTATAAGTGGTGGTACAATTTTATTTTTTTTCATTGTTGACAACTGGCTCTACGATGTATGGGTACTACTGCGGCATGACATGGTCACTCGTGAAGAAAATATTTACCGCAAGTGACTCACAACCCACATGCACATTGCAAAGACATTGATTGTTCCATGATTGAATGAACTATGCATTGCTAGAGTGTTTTGCCCAAACCATTCATGGACAATTGATTACATTAGTCAGAACGTGGGCATTTGGTGACAATGCATTATTTGCAAACGCCAAAAACAATTTCAGTGTACCGTTTATGCAGGGGCCCACATGTGTATTAACATGTGTTTTATCAAAGTGCATACGTCAACACGATATACCTTACGTACGACTAAACCGACACAAGTCTGAACTAACATAGTGTTTATCTTCATGTCTTATGTGAAATACTATGTCATTACTCATTGTTATTTTTTTTTTCTTTTATGTTTGATTATTGTAAATTTAAAGCTTCCTTTTTACTCACATGCATTACACGAAGTATGTCTTTCTTATATTTTTGTCTTGCTTGGATTTTTGCCTCTTCTTGCCAACCGGATTCCTGTTATATTTATTTATGCACAGTAATTTATTACTACAGCTTTGGGCCTTAGATGCCATTCAAAGCTGTTGTTTTTTGAAACTGCTTGAGTCTGCCTTGGAACTATATATCCCACCTCAGAAATTTGTGACAATGATTGGCAAACATGGCTGTCAAACTAGATTCACCTTTCCTGTGATAATGCAAGAGCCGGTGACAGGGCCCCAATAGAAGGGTAGGCATTGGAGCAGAATTGACACCGCGTTAGTGGCCCGTACCTTGCTGCCAATTCCTTTGCCACCTTTTGCCTACACCTCCCACTCTTTGCGAACTCACAAAACTTGATGCAATTGTTAGTTTCACTTGGAATTTGACATGGCCTGTCCTGAATCAATAGTAAAATTTTCAGCCTAAAAAACTAAAGCAGTAATTGGGTCTGCTACCTTAAAGATCTCAATCTCCCTTTGTTGCAATCCCTTTCTAGATTTGTTTTTTCTTGAATTTAACCATTATAAAAAAACAATTCATATGATCAAGTCCCACAATAATTATACTACACATTTCCATAGACCTAAACTGGGATGGTTCGCTGAGTTAATTTGGATCTCATTATTTAGAACATTGTTTACCCAAAATCTGGCCTTGCTCCATTTTGGGTTAGTAATGCTAATTTTGGCAGAGGCGCTCAAAGGTTAATAAATGATTAGTTAAAATTTTAAACGCAAGATTGATTCAATTAAGAAAAAATGATAATTTTGAACTTTTGATTTTTATGTTCTTTAAATAAATTTTGTTGAATATCATCTACAAAAATATCAAATCCAAATAACTAATAATAATTAGAGATTTGTAATTTTAATCTTAGATTTTCAAAGGATAAATTTTATAATATTTAAAATTTCATTATAAATATAAGTCTTTTGATACCACAATCACAAGTCTTATGATACAAGATGCATATATTTTATCTAACATGTAAAAAAAACACACTCAACTTGATCGTTTGGTCTTTCAACTAAAATTTGTGACAATAAATGACAAGGAGGACATAAAACCATATTTGGATTAGTTTTCTAAGCTCTGAGTAGCTTATTTGTTGGCTGCCTCATTTTGTGCATTTTTTTAAATTTAAAATCTATATATGTAGCAATTTCAATGGAGTTGTGTAAGTTCTGATTTTGCAATTAGTCTTTAATCATTTTCATTTATCTGGTTTGTTTTGCAACGTACTACTACTATTTACATAAAGCTAATTGTGAGCATTAGCTTTTGAAATGATTCAAGTTTTTGAAATTTTGTGTCTACAAATTAATAATATTAAATTGTATTTTTTTGTAAAGTGTTTGATACAATGACATCTATAACTTTTTCTTTTGATGATTCCCTAGTCAAGATCAAAGTGGATAAATTGGTTGAAGATTTATATGGCAGTCAAGTCTTCCACTGGTTTCCATGTCATGAATATCTCACCACTCAATTTTAAGTATATTTACTTGAACAAAGACCATAATGAGCTTGCTATGAAGAAGTCAAGATTTGGAATAAAATCTTTGAAAAGATGGTTGACGTAAAAATGGATTACGATGGACAAAGTCAAAAAATCCTTTGCACTTTTGACCAATGTATACACAAATACAGGACAAGGAGTGACAGCTTTACGATTTTTTTTGCAATTCAAAAGTATGAGCGGCATAACCAAGAGCAAGCCCTTTTTTGTGAAAATCACTAAAAACTGCTACTTCTGGAAGGTTTAATAGATGGGATTTTATGCTTTGTTTTTGGGAAATCCAACCGTAGGATCTTGCCCCAACTCAAGTATTTCCTTATATAGTTTCTCCCTTCCCTAATATAAGGTAGGAGGCTCTTATTCAAAGTAGGCTCTAAAATGGAGCACCTCCTCAAATGTACTTTTTTTGTACATGTTGTTTTTCATAACCCTTCATCAATGTATATGCAACGTTTATTTCAAGAGGTGCTCCATTTTAGAGCCCTATGACCTTTTCACTTCAAAATTTCATAAATAACTCCACAACGTTCCAAAAAATATGAAACAAATTGGATTAGATGTCAATTCTTTTGTCTTTCAAGGAAAAAATATTGAAAAAAAAGCCAAGAAGTTTCACTTACCTGAAATTCAGTTTTAGCCCGTAGATGCTCCATTTATGAGCCTCCCTACCTTAACCCTTAAATGACCAAAATGCCCTTTGTGACCAGTACAATATGAGGTATTTTTCTTGTATTTGGAATGGATCCACACCTCTATTACATTTGAGACCAACAAAGAAGTTGAAAAATAGATCAATGCGGTTCTAGTGAGCTACTTGAGATCCCAAATTAAAATTTCTTATAGGTAGCAAATGTCAATTATACATCAGCATATATACTATGCCTTATGGACGTTTAAGGGTTATAGGGCATAGGATATACGCTGACGTATAATTGTCATTTGCTACCTATAAGAAATTTTAAGTTGGGATCTCAAGTAACTCACTAGAATCGCATTTATCTATAGTCCAACTTTTTTTATTGATCTCAAATATAATAGAGGTGTGGATCCATCCCAAATACAAGAAAAATACCCTCTATTGTACTGGTCGGAAGGGCACGCTCACACGTTTAGGGGTTAAAGGAGAGGGTCCTGACAATATGGGTATTTGAACAGGATATCAATCCGGGGAATAGCCCTCCCTTCCCGTAAAGAAACCAGATACATCCGCTCTGTCTCAAGTATCCACAAATAAGGAGTTTTGCCGATCTGTGATTAGGGTTTCGCCATTGCACGTCAAATTCCCTCGATCCTCGAAGGCCACCAGGTAAATTACTCTTCGACATCTTTGAATTTTTACTTTTGCAACTGATCTCTGCCATAAAATAAAAAGAGAAAATTTCATGGATACCCCTGAAGTTTGCAATAATTTCATAGATACCTCTGTTTTTTCAGAAATTTCACAGATACTCTTGCACCAAAAAATTTAAGCAGTTTTTTTGTTGTGCATGCCTGTGTGCGCACTATTTCTTTTTTTGTTATGCGTGTGCACAAAGGAAGAAGAGAAGTGGCATGCACAACAAAAAAAAAAACACCTCAAAATTTTGATTCAAGGGTATTTGTGAAATTTCTGAAAAAGCAGGGGTATTTATGAAATTATTGCAAACTTCAGGGGTATCCATGAAATCTACCCTAAAAAAATTATACCTCTTTTCAACGGTTTTCTCCGATCCTTTTTTCTGAAGACCAATCCAATTCTACCTGTTGCAAGAGTATCCGATGTTTCTCGAAGATTACGTAAGACCCACTTCACGGAGGCTTTTCATGTCTAATATTTATGAAAGATAAACCAAGCTTTGTTGAATTTTGCAGAAACAGGATTTTGTTGAAAGAGGAGCCAGTGTTAGGACGCCATGGTACTCCTCCTGCTGGAAGTCAAGGCAGAGCTTGAGAACATCACCAACTTAGCTCCGAAAGGAGGTTCTGATGGATCCGAGTACACGTTTTTCTTCAAGGTAAAGCGAATATAATTGTGTTTTTTTTTGAACTATATCACTAGTAGAAAAATGATTCTTAAACGACTAGTTCACAATAATTACAATGGTTAAACAACTGGTTCACAACAATAACAAATGTTAAACAATTGGTTCACAATAGCTGCAAGTCTTCAGATAAAAGTGACTCAATTACAATCATTAGGAGGTTCTGATGGATCTGAGTACACGTTTTTCTTTAAGGTAAAGCGAATCATTGTGCTTTTTTTTGTAACTATATCACTAGTAGAAAAATGTGTTTTGAATGACTAGTTCATAACAATTACAAATGTTAAACAACTAGTTCACAACAATTACAAATGTTAAACAATTAGGTCACAACATCTGCAAGTCTTCACATCAAAGTGACTCAAGTACAATTATTGTGTACAATTGTTGTGGACTACTCCCTCTGTCCCTTTAAAAAGCTCCAAATCAAACACATTTCTTGTACCACTAAAAAGCTCCCTTTTGTTGATTTTGCTGATTTCAAATGTTGAGAAAGTGTTTGCCATGTTCAATGATCTCATGGGGGCAAGTTAAGCATTTACAGAGCATTCCTCTCCTAGCAAGCTTGGCCTTGCTCATATGAGGTATCATTGTTGCTATTAATCTTTCAAATCATCAATAACGAGGAGTTGGTAGCCTGCACAAAGATGGTACTTTTTGCATGGAATTTGGGTGCCCAAACGGCAACATGAAATTTGGAGGTTTTGCATAAATTTGAGTAGATGGTATATGGATTCTAGAATGCATGTCACTACTAGCACGAAGACTAAAAACACAATTAATCCTTTGCAAGGAAGCTTTTTGAACGTTTTTAGAGGGACAAAGGGAGTATATCACTAGTACAAAAGTATGTCTTAAACGACTAGTCCAAAACAGTTACAAATGTTGAAGAACTGCTTCATAATAATTTCAAATTTTCACATAAAAGTGACGCAATTACAGTCATTGTGTACAAATATTGTGGACTGGTTGTTTATGACATGTTTTCTACTAGTAGCTATAAAATCCCCGTGGATACTTGTTGATGAAAGTAGTAGCTTGAGTTTGTATGTTTGAGTTGAATTGTCGAGGTTTTTGCAAGGTATGTGTAATAAATTTAATTTCTGATGTTTGTTTGTTTGTTTGGATTTGGATTTGGATTTGGTTAGATTAAGTGTGGAGGCTGTGGGACTGTGAGTGACAAGGAGACGTCCGTGACTCCATCTGAGCTCTACGACATTCCGAAAAGCAAAGGTTCGGCCAATCTCGTGCAAAAGGTAATTCTTTCTTTCCTTGCCAAGAGTAAATCTCAATTGATTTGTGCAAGTTGAACGGCCCTTAAAGATCAACTCCAAAAAAAGAAATTGTGTCAATTATAAAATGGTCAATATTCCTGGTTTTCAATTATCCAAGGGTGATCTTATGTCTATCCAAGATAGTTTTCTATTTAGATAAAAAATAAGGTAAATTTTTTAGAGTAATGGAATATGGAGAATAAAACCTACTCATTTGGAGGTTAATCATAAAACATTAAAAGCCGTGGCAGCTGTTGCCCAAAAGACAATCAATTATCTACCCAATTGACTGTATTTTGGTCACAATAAAAAAAATGATTTATGTGTGAATCTATTAATTGCATCTTGCATAGCGATTTATATTAGAATTAAGAAAACATTTCATGGATACCTCTGAAGTTTGCAATATTTACAGAGATACCCTTGCTATTTCAGAAATTACACAAATACCCTTGGACCATGATCCATAGGCATTTACTTCTTGTGCTTGTACTTCCTTCATGACCAATGTTGGAGAAGGGAATGTAATGAATCAAAAAAGAAGCAACATGCGCACAAAGGAAGAAGGGAAGTGGCATGCACAACAACAAAACAAAACGCTTAAATTTTTTGGTCCAAGGGTATTTGTGCAATTTCTGAAAAACCAGAAGTGTCTATGCAAATATTGCAAACTTTAGGGGTATCCAAGAAATTTTCCGTAAAATCAATAGGTTAAGTACTCAGGCGGTTCAAGTTGCCATTGTTTTTTGCTATCTAGTTATGTACAGAATAGATACAATGATGTGTTTCTCATTCTTTTGCAAACAGGTCCTCAAGTTTGCATCTACTATCTCGTTCCGTTGTATGTTTGTGTATAGATTGCCGTACGGTCATACTGTTTGGATGGTGGCTACCCAAGCTCTTTGTAATGCGCATTCTGTTGACTGTTCTTTGTTCTTGTGCATGGCACCGCATCTAGATTGTGCAAAGTTGGGCTCCAGGAAATTCTGCATTTTGAACGATGAAATTAGGAGGTTATGCAGAAGAGTAAGCTGTAGTTTAGGGTTTTATTTTTGGGAATTGATATGTGCACACCGGGGGTTGATATATGCACCCCCGAGGTAAATTTTAGATTTCTACCATGAAAAAGCTGAATTTGATATTTTTGATTTCAGATTTGGACTTAGAGACCATGGTTTTGTCTAGAATCATAAAAAGGTTGCAATTGAACAACACCCAATGAAAAAGCTTAGCTAGAGGGAAAAGTGTTACTTTTACTTCTGTTTGTAAAAAAAGATAAGCTTTTTCATTGGGTGTTGCTCAATTGCAACCTTTTTTTTATGGTTCCTTACTAGATCATGGTCTCTAAGTCCAAATCTGAATTCAAAATTCTCAAATGCAGCTTCTTGATGGTAGAAATTTATAATTTACCCCCAAGGAGGTGTGCATATATCAACCCCCGGTGTGCACATGTCAATTCCCTTATTTTTTTTCAGTGATGTTTGGAGCTTTAAATGAAAATAAACTTTGCAATGGAGCTAGTATGTTGATTCTTATGGTTTTCTGTGCAGTGCAAGTTTTGTGACAAAGTGGGAAACGTTACAGTGGTTCCTGGACGAGACAAACCTTATACTCTGGAGGACAGTGAAAGTGGCAAATTTGTTCCCGTAGGATGTTTCGACTGCAGAGGCATTGAGCCTACGGAGTTTTCGTTCAGAGATGGCTGGGCTGCTGAAGGCGTAAGTATAAGCAACCTAATCTATTGCATTTTATATTTACAGTAACTTGTAAGGAATACTCCCTTGTCCCAGAATGAGGTTATGGTTTGGAGTTATAAGTTTGAAAGAATCTACAAAAAAAAATCAGACAAAGGGTTAACTTCCAGACTCGAGGCTTGCAATGTACATTAATAAGCTCATACAAAAAAGGTGTTGTATCCTAATCTTTCATTCTATAGTAGAGTTTCTTGTAAGTGATGTAATTACCTAATTTTGCACTTGGTCAAGCGCACTTTGTGTTAAGATTGTTTTGCATAAATAAATGTAACATTCGAAAAATGCAGCGGTTTATGCCATTCCTGTGTCTGATACAGATTTTGTTTTATTATGTGTCTCGTAGAGAATCTTAGAAATCATTGTTTTCTTTCTTGACTTTTCAAGTACCTAAGGATTATAAGCATAAGTGCAAAACATCAAACTTCGAATTTGTAGCCCTTCATTTGGTTTCTCTTTTCAATTCTTAATTTAAAATTTACTTGAATTTGTATTCAACTTATGTTTTGCCTGGATTAACTATTAGACACTGATTGCATCCAATCTAATCGCATTGAGTTGTTTGCTCTCTAAATGGAGGCTTTGATCCCAACTTTGACGTTTGTAGCTGCAAAAGGGCTAAATAATTTTTTAGAATTGTTTTTTGGTGTTTAAAATTTTGGACCTTTTCTTGCAACTCAAAGTTTCAAAAGTGGGGACCAAAACCTTGATTTAGGGAAAGGGAACCCAGTGTGATTAGGTTGCATGCACGCCCTTTTAACAAGAGCAGTACTTAAGCAATAAATCCAATTCATTTTGGAATAAGATGTGAGAGAGGAGTCAAAATGGAGGGTGTCATAATGCAGAGGATAACTCTATTATATACTTCACTTTTCAAACAGCTTCCTATTTATTTATATCTATTTCATACTAAGATATTTAAAAGTTTAACTATCAAATTGAAATCAATTTGTCATAATCTTAATAAACAAAGGAATTAAAGAAGCATAAATTAGCATAACCGATGCAGGAGACATGGAAATAACACTGAAGACCATTTTATTCTATTTTAAAAGCTCTTCAAACTTAGACTTAGAGAAGTTTGATAGAATAGCAACTTCCAATGAGTACTTATAACTTGTAGGCCCTTTTTTTAAACAAAGTGTCAAAAAACTTACTGTGAAAGCCACTGTGGGCAAGGAGGGGTCACGTCCCCGGACCCGGCCAAAAAAACTTACGGTCCTAATGATTTTTGAGAAACTGAAAAGAAACTACACAAGTTTTTTTTAAATTAGTGCAGAACCTTTCACACTAATTTGGATGAATTTTGCCTAATAAGTACAAAAACGTGGTATGTCATTGTCATTGTTTTTTAAGTAGGGTTTTGGCCACAATCCTTCATTGCCTCCCAACTAGCAACTTGATGGTGGAGCCTCATAAAGTGGCATCCTTCACACCCTCTCTAATTGAACTAAGTTCTTGAAAAATCTCTTGGGAATTTTGGCACCTTGAGTCACACTATTATAAGATAGTATGTAAATATTGTAGCTTGCAATATATTGAATTAGTATGTATATATTGTAGCTTGCAATATATTGAATTAACTTCAATGATTGTGAACTTCTTTATTAGTGCATCTTGCAAATTCACCTATTTCTTGATTTAATGTGACTTAACATTATTAGTGTGAGGTGCAGTAATTGAAATAACTTGTGTAATAAGAAGACCATTACTAGCCTTAACTAAGCTCATTTGCATTTTGAAATCATGGTGCAGCTTTCAGGCACAAAATTTGTGGATATTGATCTATCTGACGGAGAGTGGTCGGAATATGACGAGAAGGCAGCAGCATCAGTGGGCATCCTAAACTTAGAGCAAAGGTTTGTGGTGACAAAGTAGGACTTCTGTATTCTGCTCACTCTCTGCCCTTTCTTGAGCAATTTCAAATCTGTTTGGTGGATTCCCAATTTTACGTTATTATGTAAGTCATCAACAAAGAAGTTGATTTTCTGGTAAAGTGAGCATGTTACGATGTAGCCATACAAATTTGCAACATCCCATGTTGGATTCTGTTAACAATATATTTGAGTTATGTAACGGCCAACAACAGGAATTTCACAGAACATGGCTTGCTTGGATGGGCTCCAAGCAACCACAATAACAATTGTAAGTGATGTTTTTTTGTGTGGTGCATGATCACATGTTCACAAATAGTCATTTTTTGTCCAGATTTAGCATGATAAACTAGTGTGTCTCAATTTGTGTTGCTGTTTAATCAAATGCAACAACGACCACAATGTGAGTAAATCTAGTTTATACTTAAGCTACTACCTCTCTTGTTGCTTTGTAACTCAAGAGTAGCTCAATTACAGATTGTTTTAATTCACATTGTGGCCATTACCTAATCTGTAGCGAACGAACTCTTTGATGTGACTTTCCAAATGTATTGTTTTTGTTGTTTTGCTTCTAAATGTTCAGTTTGCTATTTTTGAGTTGATTCTTTAGGTGTGGTATCTAGGCTAATATTGATCTAAGGTGTGGAGAGGTAGAGGGCAGTGGTATTATATTAGTCTGCTAATTTGGTACAAATATGGTAACTTTTCCTTATTATTATATGACAACACTGGAGCTCATGTTTTATGGAAAAGTAGATGTCTTCTTCAACTCGATATGCTTTGTTGTCTAGTTTGCTTTCAAGAAAAGTGCCTTAAGTTTGTCCATTGTTGCCTCCTCAATTGAATGTTCATTTTGTGAGCTTTGTTATCAATGTCATTGAGGAACACCATTTTAGTTGTTTTACAACATGTTGCAACATATTTAAGGCCCATGTTTTGATTCACTATTGTTGCTTGAGTCTTTTTATTGTTATGTAAGCTTATTAGATAATTGGTTGAGTTGTGTGGTTTACAGTTGCTCATGGACAATCAGTTTGAGATAACACTGACTTTGTATTGCACATTCTTCTTTGTAATTGATTTGTAGACGAAGGCATTAATTAATACAACCCATGCATCTTTTTTTTGGCCCAAGGAGCTTTTGAGAAGCATTGAACCACTTATAGTCTTTAGTTTGAAACTTCTTGGGACCACTTGTAATCGTTGGTTTAAAATTTCTTGAATGCTTCAATAATTGAAGGGAGCCTAAGGAAGCCTAGATTGTCAAACAATGTGTTCTAGATAACATTTTACACACTTTTGTTTGTTTATAATCTAGGTGAAGGGATAGTGATTTGGTGATCCAAGTTATGCATTACAAAATTGGTTTGAGTTATGTAGCAGCAAGTTGATTAGTAAATGTACAAGTTGTATCCTAGTTTTAATCTTTAGTCTTGGCTCTAGGTAGGGAGGTATTTTGTGATTCAAACTTGAGTTGCTTTCCTTGGTCCTTGAGGGCTGTTGTATGAAATCCTAAGCTTGTATCTAACCACCAACTACAAGGATTTAGATTGTTTATTATGTACTTTATGTTGAAGCCCTTCATCTACAATTGATTTGTGGATATCAATGTCATATTTAATTGAGAATTATTGAACTACTTGGATTTGGAAGGTTTTGCACTGAAGACTACAAGTAAATCCTCAAATAGTTGAAGGAGATGGAGCAAAGGTCTCCTAAAGCTTAGATTTTCAGCCAAGTGTTGTAAGTTCTATTTGATGGACACAAGTGTATGACTACAGGTGAAGGGATAGCTTTAGTTTTCACTTAGGCTTTTCTAGGGAATGCCATCCTTTAGTCAATTTGCATTCAACAAACACATCTTATTTCTTTTGCTAGATAGTAACTTCTATCCAATGTGCTTCAACTTGGAGTAGGATAGGAGGCTCATGAATGGAGCATCTAAGGGCTGAAATTGAATTTTGGGAGGTGAAACTTCTTGAAATATTTTTTAGTAATTTTCCTCTGAAGAGAAAAGGAATTGACATCTAACCCAAGTTGTTTCATATGTTTGGAGCTTTATGGAATTAGTTATGAAATTTTGAAGTGGAAAAGGCCATAGGGCTCTAAAATGGTGCACCTCCTTAAATGTAGTACATTGAGGTAAAATTGACCATCACCAACAAACTAGCCCTCCTTGTGTCCTTCATGCATCATCCATGCACCTTCTTCCCATCCCTTCCTGGTTTGGTGTATTGCACAAACGTACTTGTGAGGGCCAAGGTGGAAAAACTTAGTTTTTTCTACAAGCAAGAGATTTGCCTCCTATTTTGACAATGTACAATTGTATCCTCCTTTGTGGGTCTAAACTAAATCAATGTCTCTAAATCAAAATGTGAATTCAAATTTTCCAAATTCAACTTCTTGATGCTAAATATCTAAAATTTACCCCCTCCCCCCTCCTAGTGTACATATAACAAATGTCTGGTGTACATATATCAATTCTTATTGGAGGAACTAGATTCATTTAAAAAAATGAATGTAATGTTGGCTATGGTTTTGAATGTTCAATATTTGCACTATAGATGCTAGCTCTTTTATGGATTAAATATTTGACTAAGTTTTGGACACAACATTGACCAAATTTTATTGGTTTCATCCAAGGCATTTAGTAAGTGTAACTCAACATAATCTTGCTATTTATCGTCTATCCAAGTATGATTGCACCCTCTACAATCTCCCCAAACAAAAAACCATGGTGCTCTTTTTATTTTTTTAAAAGGCTATACTAAAATATCATATTTAAAATTCTAGAAAGACTAGATTTTGTTTGCTCATTCATCAAAATAAATGTTTTCCATATACTCAAATATACTACTAGTGTATAGTGTTAAATTATCCCATCAAAGACACAACATCACTAGATAAGATGATTGCATTATAATTACATTGAGACCAAGTGTTATGATAATTTGTGCAAAACCATAAGCTGTGTCATTGTAGACACTATGTTGAATCATCTAACATGGATACTTTTTTTGTGTGTTTTTTTTTGTTCACAAACCAGTTACTATGTTTTGAAAAAAATCCAACAAACAAATGCTTGCTCATAGGCAAACTCATTGAACTACAAGTGAACAATGTGTACTTCTTGTACATCAATCTACTATTTGATAAGTACAACTATCAAGTTCAAAGGCCCAATAATCTTGCAAGTCCATGTGTTTAAGGGATGGGCTCTTGGTCTCAATGAGCCATACAATGTACTCAAAAAACTTTGGTTCACAAGCAATAACCAAGCTTCCTTCATAGTTGTATCCAAACTCCTCAGCCAACTTTGCCAACAATGCTTGAAAAACATCATGCTTGAGGATCTTGGTTTTGATCACAAACCGACGCCTCTCCTTACCAACATACACAACCATGGACCCCAAAGGTACATCATGGGGTACAACTTCACCTTCTTCCAATTTAGCATAGCTTGAATGGTGCACAATCTTGGATTGCACTACTTGCAACATGCTTTGAACTTGCTTGCTAAGTTTCCCCATTGCCCCCATTCTTGTTGGCCAATTGCAAGGTAACAAAACACCAAAATTGATGTGCTTCATAACACAATAAATATCACAACCACACGTGCCAAGATTAAAGCAATGGTGTATAAATAAGTGACAATTGAGAAGAGGGTGAGTAAAAATGAAGGGAAAGAAGGAAAACTCAACATAGAAAATGGGAAAGAAGTAATGAAAGAATGCCAAGGATTATATTTATAGTTGATAAGCTATGGTACTTTTGCTTTAGTCCTTTTACTTTGGCCCATTCTAGCACATTAATTTTTACTTTTCACCCAACCAAAGGTTCTGTGAAGCTATATCGTTATCATCCAACTAAAGGTTCCATAGGACTATTTCATCCAACCAAAGGTTCCGTGAAGCTATTTCATCAAAAGCTAGGGTTCCTTCCTTCATCTAGCCATATGCACAGAATCCAAAGTCAATTTTGCAACTCTAGTGGCTAACCTAAAATTTCAAATGTCTACTTCCCAGGCAAATTAGGTACAAGCAGGCCATGATTAATAAATTGGCAAAATGCACTAATTATTGAGGGGTCAATTACATTCTTCACCAAGCTTAGATTTCAAAGAAACTCTAAGCTAAAGAACTAGTAAGGACTACTGGCAACATTCTAGATCCTGGTGACTTTTGTGGGTTGTTTGTCCAATTTTTCATGTGATGTGTACCCATCACAAATCTTTGGCATACTTACTAAACAGTTTGTACACATTTTGCTTGTATGTCCTATGAACCCAAAAATGAGAAAGAACTGATTTTTACATGCTCAGTGAAACTAACTTGTTTATGTGACTCATCTATTTAGATAAAACATACTTAAGGTAGACACACCCATATTAAGTGTTAGTATCGTCATAACCGTCACCTTTAAAATCTTGAAAAATTTATAGAAATAAATAGATGTATTTACAAGGATGTACAACATGTGAATATGAAACCATAGTGTTGGTTATGGGTACAATGGCAATTTTCTCTTTAACCCCTAAATCCCTAAGTGTCCCCTCGGGGGACAAATGAGATTTCGGGTAGGTACCTACAACCTCAATTTTTGTCTTAATTTTTTGAAACCTTTTTTGAAGATAGGAAAACATATTAGCTTTTGGGGAATATAATTTTTATTCCAATTCATGCCCAAAAGCAAAAGTTATGCCTAGATAAGCAAAAATTTATGCAAATTGGACAGCAAAAAAAATTTACAAAAACTTGAATTTTTTTAATTTTTTTTTTGTCATAGGTTATAGTTTTGTAAACATCTGAAGCTTTGATTCATTCCATTTGGACTTGTTATGAGAAATTTATGGACAATCTTGTTTTTTGGGCAATTCAAGCATCTTCTTGAACAAATAACTTATAAACTTCATTTCTGAATGCAAGTTTTACATTTTTTCAAATTTTTTTGTTGAGGAGGGTGAAGTTTGCTTTTTACAACAATCTCACCGTTGGGATTATTGCATTTCAATTCCATTGCAGAGTTATTAACAAATTAAGTTTTTATTCAATCTCAGACCTTCATCCACCTAATGATTTTTTTAAGAATGAAAATTAGGTATTTTTGGTTTTAGTTTTTTTTAATGATTCTTAACTCAATTTTCCACCATAAAAAAATAAACCTCAAAACTCTGCAGTGCAAAATTTAAGAAACTCAAAGTCAAATAATCTAGGCAAGCAAGGTGCAAAAAAGCTTGTTTTTTACTATTCAATTGCAAATATTTTGCAATCTGTGCGGCCAAAGTTTATGGATTTTTGTTTGCACGTTCCAATACAAGTCTAGTACAAGATCCTATGGTTAGATATACAAAAAGACCAGTTTTCAAACTTTTTTATTCTTTGCAATAGAAATGATAGTTTTGGGTGTCTTTTGACAAAATGAAGGCCCCAGGAATTTCGGGGTTAAAATTTCACATCTTATTTTCATAATAACCAAATAATACATTCAAAAGTGCAAACTCATTATTTTTTTGTTAACAAGATCCTACAATTTGTTAGATGTTTATAAATAGTAATCATGTTCAAAACCGTTAAATTAACGCTTATGGGTGTTCCTACCTTGGTGACTAAAGGGGACAGAGATGCAAGTGCCGTGCGTTTTAAATCAATTTAGCAAAACATTGAAATTGAATTGGATGTGAATAATGCTGAGGTGTACTCTTTTTTTTAGCACCTCACTGATTTTTTTTAAGGAATATTTAAAATGTATTCCTATATTTTGTTGTATTCTGAAAATGAATTTCTTACAAAATAATTCACCAAAAATAAAGTTTTGGTTTTTAGGAACCAAAATTTGGTAAGCTTGATTGCAATTACATAAGGATACAATGATATATTTTTTGAAAAAAATAGACCATTAACACTCCAAGTTTCAACAAAAAAACTAAATAGCTGAAATAGGCAATTGATAAGATTAGTGTACCCCACTAAACATTATGTATATATTGTTCAAGGGTTATGAAAAACATGTACAAACAAAGCACATTTGAGGAGGTGCACCATTCTAGAGCTTGCACACTTTTAGAACCTCCTCCCTTGGGTACATTTATGATAAGCACAAGCTTCAAAGCATAGGATATTGCATGTATACAATTAGCTATCTAATGCATACAAGCTAACACATATAAAAATTGGGTTTGGTGTATGTCAATATAAGTATAGCAAAATGGAAAGGGAAAGCATAGAGTTCTATAAAGTTTGGGTACTTTGCTCATTAAAACATTAGGGGGTGTCAAAGATTGGAACTTCTATTGAAAGGCTAGAAAACAATTTTTCAAAAGTAAACTTCAAATTTTGGATAACCAACCATGTCATAGAAGAATTCTTCTTTCAATTATTCTAAAATACCAAGGGGAGGTGTTAGATTTTGAAAATCGTCTTAATTTTTGGGATCTCATTCATTAAACCTCACTTTTTGTCACTAAAATATGACAAACTTGCACATAGCTATAACAATGGCATTAATTTTTTTCTAAATGTGACACATGTGTCACCCAAAAGTTCTATCTTTTTTCTTCACTTCACATGTAAATATCTCACTCCTTTTCATTTGGAATAAGCTCATTTTTTTCCCTAGTACCTCATACTGTCTAGAGCAAGATCTTACGATTAGATTTCAAAAAAAAAAAAAAAAAAAAAAATCCGTTCCTTTCATCCCCAAAAGTGGTAGTTTTCAGTGTTTTTCACAGAGAAAAGGGCCTGGTCTTTTAGGGGTTAATAGTCATCATGTTTAAAACCCTTAGTTTGACATTTATGGGTGCTCCTACCTTATTAAGGGTTTCAAACATCAACTTTTTTAGGTGACTCACGTTGTCATTCACTTCCATCAAATCTGGCCTTCGAGCTTCTCACCTCACAGGATCTTTGCTCACTAGTGAATTGTTTTTGTTCCCTTGCACGCATAAAGTTTGAAGCACCCATGAGTTTGCGGAAGTTTCTGCTAAAGAAGTTTTAGGATTTGAAGTTAGAGGTGAATGAGCCACAAGAAGCTACAAAGGTGAGTTTCTGAAGTTCATTCCTCACTTGAATCACATTAGGAGTGAAGTCCAGAGGTGAGTCACCTTGTGGTTCACTAGTGAATTCACAAAGGTGAATTGCAACATGAGTCACCTAAAAAAGTTGATGTTTGAAGCCCCTATTCATTAGTGAACATGGAAGTGACTCACCTCTGAAGGTCACTCCTAATTTGATTCACCATAGGAGTGAACTCCAAAAATCCACCTTTGTGGTTTTGGTGAGCACCAGTTTGGACTCAATTGTGAATGCTAATAGAGGATGCCACCGACCCATCTTGCTTCCACTCTTGCCTTGCTCCTTATACTTGCACTGCTTGTGCTTGTGCTGGTTCTGCTCTTGCAGCGTTGTTGTTGCACAAGCGGAACTCTAAACACAAACTCATGCAAACTCACGAGTGTCTGAGACTTTGGGCATGTGAGTGAACAAAAATAATTCACTAGTGACCTAAATTCTTGTGAGGAGAGGGACTCATAGGCTAGATTTTATGTTTGAAACCCCCTATTGACTGCATATGCAATAAACGACGTGGTCACTTGTGTTCAGGGTGGAAAAGCTTTGGTTTTCACCCGTCACACATGTAACCAAATATTTATCATTGAGTTTAGAAAATTTGAATTCACACTTGGATTCAAAGATTTTGATATGGTATAAGGTAGGAGGCTCTAATTTGGAGCAAGCTCTAAAATGAAGCATCTCCTCAAGTGTACTTGTTTTGTACATGTTGTTTTTCATAGACCTTCAACAACGTACATTTTATGTACATTTGAGGAGGTGCTCCATTTAATTGCCCTATGGCCTTTCCACTTCTAAATTTCATAACTAATTCCATAATATTTCAAAAAATATGAGATAACATGGGTTAGATGCCGATTCTTCTTGTCTTTCAAGAAAAAATTACTAAAAAATATTTCAAGATGTTCCACCTATCCAAAATTCAATTTCAACCCTTAGATGCTCCATTTATGAGCCTCCTACCTTAGGACTACAAAGGAGAGGTCAAGTTATAACCTCCAACTTAGGGGTAGTTTATTACTTTTACCTCTATTTTTAGAAAAAGTTGATGTTTTTCACCCTAGCTACACAAACACATATGTATAATAGTTCAGTCAATTGAGTTGAAGTTCCTCCTCCCAAATTGGGAGGTATTTTGAAGGGTGTGTCCAACCTTTGTATGAAATATTTTTATTCATTTTTGAGTTGCAAGGTTATCAAAATGGCTGTCTTTCAAATAAAAAATTTGGGCATACAATGAGCAAATAGATATTAATTCCAATGATTTTGTACAACAAAAACTAGTTATAACCTACAAGTCAACACATCATTTTAAAACAAGTCATGTTCATGTGATTTTGAAATGATTGGTTTTCATAATTAGCTTTTACTAAAATAGGTTAACTGAATTTTTTTAATTGAATGTATTTGTTCAAATCAGTATTTTAATTAAATTCAAAAAAGGCTCAATGCATGACTTGTTGAAAATGACTAAACAATTTTAAATAAGCACATCTTACAGTATTTTAGGAACAAAAAAGAAACCTTTTCCTGATTTGTTTCAAAGACTATGATAGAATGATCACAATTTTTTTTAATTAATATTTAAATCAACTAATAAGAGGCAAAGGAAATAATAATTTTCTAAAACCCAATGTTAAGTAGACAAATGATGGACAAAATGAAATATTTAGAAAATTTTGTATATGAAGTCAATGAAGTGAAGTATTTAAAATTACATTTTGCTTTTTCCATAATCTAATTCTTTTCAAATGAATCATGAATGAACCTAAGTTTCTATACCAATAGTTTCATAAAGAAATTTGAAAATGGGTCCTAAATCCATAAGTCAAAATATGGTAAGATCACTTTTGTAAATAGTAGTCAGTAATTTTTGTTCTTCCAAAATATGTATTTCATTAATCGATGCAAATCATTTGTTCCTTCTCTACATTAATGTATTCCACAATTTTTCTGAAAGCTTTCTCAATCACTACTATAAAGAAAAGTGAAAATTGTTAAACATTTCAGTATTTTGTTGAAGTTCAATAGTAAAATTATATATTCATGTTATTCCATTGAATTTCAAGAGTGAGTTCCTAAGTTTTTGTTTTTGGCTCACGAGAAAAGTGAGCCATGATGAATATGAGATTGAGTCATGAACGTTCCTATTAGAAGCAAAAAAAAACTTTAAATTCGTCCACATAGAGATAGAAAACTTTCTTAATCATAAGTTGCAGAACTATTTATTGTTGAATCTTGGCATGTTGTAATGAAAAAAACAGCTTAGAAGATCACAATGGACAACATGAAGAATGATATTCCAAACTTCAAACTATAAGCACTTTGTATATTGCATAGCAAGCCAAATCTGAAGCAAACGGTTGCAGGTGCCCTTACACGTCAAACGTCCTCACTTACTATCTCAAACAGTTCAACTATCTTGTTGAGCAATGTTATTTAGATTCACTAACTTGTAAACGCCAAGTTGATCATTGTGACCAACTAGTCTACATCGCTTTAGAATGGTGTGGCAAGTACCTACCCAGTATAATATTGTTTTCAAAAATTGTAGAAGTCATCAACGCATGTCCTCATGAAAATTGCAAGGCAACATGGAACCTATCATTGTGTTAGTAAATCTTCTCACAAAATGAGTTAACCCCTAAAGGTCAAAGAGGATGATTATCATTCTTTGGTGTAAAAAAGACAGTCTGGGGGTTGGAAAAAAAGCTTTTTCTATTCGATTTTTTTTCAGAAGTGGTCAAGTTCTTCACCATGGAGTGCCAAAATTGGATTGATTGAAAGTCCTCACATTTTTCTAAACTAAATTTGTGAGAACATTCACAACCATAGTTGATAAGTCCCCTCTTGCCCTTCTTACAAATTTCATGTGGGCAAAATGCACTATTGACTTTTCCCACTTTTTGTAGCAATACTACAGGCTGGGCACAACCTGAGCACTGTAGGTGTAGAGTGCAGCGCAAGCCACAACTATGGGTCTTAACATTTAGGGGTTAACCAATATACAAATACATTTGATGAGGGTGTTTTTTTGCCTTCCATGATGAACCATGTATCTATGATTACTTTTAAAGCAAATCAAATAAAATACAACTTTTTTGCATGCTACAGAATTGTTATTATTTTCTAGAGAAAGAAAAATTGTCTCAATTGGCATATAAGGGCTAAGATAGGAGCACCCATAAACGTCAAACTAAGGGTTTTGAACATGATGACTATTAATAAACAACTAGCAATTTATAGGATCCTATTAGGAACAAAAAAAAATGAGTTTGCACTTTCAAATGTATTATTTGGATATTGTGAGAATAAGTTATGAATTTTTAAAGAGCAAACAGCCATTGTACCCATAACCACTTTTAAGAATTCATGTTCACATGTTGTACATTCTTGTCATTACATCTATTCACTTTCACAAATTCTCCAAGATTTCAGAAGTGACGGTTATAGGGACACTGACGCTTATGGGTGCTCCTACCTTAATCTGTGAATCTAATTTGCTCAGAAGTCCTATACCCGCACCCGCAAGCCAAGTCCATGCTGGCGATCAACTCGTCCAATTCAAACAAATCTGCAGAACTTGGTTACGACAGCAAACCCCAACTCAGTACTCTATGTCTACATTCCCAGACATACGATGCTCTATGGGGGTTTAGGGGTTAGAAAGGACGAACAATGCGTTCCATATTCTAGAAGGTAAAGAGAGTTTGTATGATGGCGATTAAAATTTTAAAGTGTCATCAAATGGCCATACAAGCATGCATAAACTCGAAAAAACTGCCGATTATCATAAAGAAATTTCATGTCAATAGGATAATGTAATCAATTGAGAAAAGGAAGGAACTGACAATGAAGTTTGGATGCTCCCACATGTTAATCTACATAAACACGGGCATGACTAATAGTAACGAAAAGTTGAAAATTTTCGTTAAGGAGATTAAAAGCCTTCATGTTACAAGGCGATGAGCAAGCAACATTCTGGTTGCGTGAAGATTTCATGTGCAAATCGGAGGGCAATATATGATGATCTACCAAGCACGCAACTCAACGTCGTGAGCACATGATGCTGTTGCATGCCTAGAACCACCGGGGTAATGGAGCAGCAAGAAGTTGAATTGATCTTCACTGGGGCAAGCCACACCTGCAAAAAATGCAATGTTTCAAGTGGCAAAATTAAAACCATAGATGATCACATGTAGTGGTATAAGGTAGTGTGCTCATAAACCGTCCATCTAAGGGCTGAAACTGAATTTTGGGGAGGTGAAACTTCTTGAACTATTTTTCAGTATTTTTTTTGAAAGACAAGAAGAATTGACATCTAATCCAAGTTATTTCATAGTTTTTTTGGAGCTTTGTGGAATTAGGTATGAAATTTTGAAGTGGAAAGACCATAGGTGTCTAAAACCGCCCACCTCCTCAAATGTACACTCTTTGTACATTTTGAAAACCTATGAAAAAAAAGCAAAAAAACATGTACAGCAAGGGAACATATGAGAAGGTGGGCGGTTTTAATGCCTAGACGGTTTATGAGCAGACTACCTTATATGGATTGTGAAACTGAAAGAAATGTTTCTTACAGGGTCGAAGAAAATCAAGCTTTCATGGTCGCAGGCTGTTGCACAGCTCCAGCGGATGGTTGACCATAATTCAGAGGTCTGCGGAATAGCATAATATGCGGCTCAGGTCGGTGGATTGCATAGTGTACCCATCCTCGAGACTGCTGAACTCCGATTCCGCGCCATTCTGCCTAAATTCCGAGGGAATATAAGAACCATCACCATTGACAAGTCATATTAAGTTGCGAAGAACAGCATTGCCGCAGATCATGCTCTTTAATCAAGCAGCACCTTGAACGTTTTTCAATGTTTACATGAGAATTTGCAGCTCAAGTAAACTCTTTCTTGAACTGCATTTCTGCTAGCAGGAGTTGTGTGTTTCAGAGAAGAATCAATAAGGACGAAACCATTGCTAGCGGAAACGCAGTTCCACAAAGTCTCTTGACCGTTCTTTGTCAGCCATCAATAGCTAAATAAGAAGCGTAATTCCCAGTTTAACTATACCGTTTCCTGCCAATTACTAATTCTGATATTTTTGAAGGGATTCAATTTGAGAATATGATTCTGATATCTGCAACAGCTCAGCTAAAAGGATACGCAGAAGCAATTGAGGAGAATAAAAAAGGCTGCCGCATTAACAGCATCACACTCCAAGGAAAGGCACCAAATATTGAAGTACCTCAGATAAAAGACGACTTTTCGGAAGCAATTTTGCGATGTCAGGGGGTAGCACCACATGCCTGCAGCACAAGTCATTCATTCATAATCCACAACCTCAGATCTCACTGTGACATCAAAAACATTCTCACTGCTTATATACTCCATTTCAAAATTAGAGAATAACTGTGGACCTCCACCTAAAAAGTGCCACACGTAAAAACGGAGGAAAGAAAACGCTGTATCGAAATAAATCACAACCTTTCACAACAATAACTCTCGTGCTCACAATTGTTCCAATGAAATTGTTGATAGCCCTGAATTACCGTTTTCGCATTTAAAGTCTTTGATCTTAACCTCTAAGTGCCATTACAAAGATAGAGAAACCTTTTCTAAATCTTCAAATTAGATACTGAAGAGTGAGAATATTACATATTCCTGCAACATTGCTATAATCAACTTAAGGCGTCACTGATATTCCATATGTTTGAGGATTTCGAAAACCATATTTATCTATTACAGAAGAAGCACAAATTCCTTCACTCATATTTTCTAATATGACGCTTTCCTACCGTAGTCCTCTGAGACACATAAGAAAGACTAACCATCGTAAGACAGATCAAGAAACACAAACCTGTACTCATAGGTATCGTCGAAGTACTTCTCAGAATACTGAATTTGAGGCATCGTTCTCCACCCTCGCACTTTCTAGTCCTGTTCCAAATCATCGCATCGCAACACACGCACATTTATCAAAATATGTTAAGCTTCGTCACAAACATTAAGTAAATGTTCTCGTTCTCCGGTTCCAAATTCTGCAACTATTCATAGGCTGACTTAATAGATGTTCCGTATACATGTGCGCACTTCCAGACTAAGAACAAGATCATTGATAACGAAAGCGAAAAATGTCAATCGAAACACAGTTATAACTTGAACACGCAAATATGCCTGACTCAACATGCACATTTATTAAAATACGTTAAGCTTCGTCACAAATAAAACAAACTGTTCTCGTTCTCCGGTTCCAAAATCTGCAACTATTCATAGGCTGACTTAATAGATTTTCCGTGAGCTTGTGCGCACTTGCAGCTTAAGAACAAGATCATTGACAACGAAGCGAAAAATGTCAATCAAAACTTAGCTATAACTTAAACATGCAAATACGCCTGACTCAACACGCACATTTATCAAAATACGTTAAGCTTCGTCACAAATAAACGGAAGGTTTTCGTTCTCCGGTTCCAAATTCTGCAACTATTCATAGGCTGACTTCATAGATTTTCCGTATACATGTGCGCACTTGCAGCTTAAGAACAAGATCATTAATAACGAAAGCGAAAAAATTCAAGTAAAATGCAATCAAAATGCAATCGATAAATAGCTATGACTTTTACAAGCAAATATGCCTGACTCAAAGGCCATACAAACCAAACAGCAAGCACAAAACATTGAAAATCACCTCAATTTTCAAAATAAAAAACAACAAAACTCACGAAACGTAGGTTTTCCGTCTACATGAGCGCACTTGCAGCTTGAGAACAAGATCATTGACAACGGAAGCGAAAAAGAGTCCAGCAAAACGCAATCGAAACATAGCTATAACTTTAACACGCATATATGCCTGACTCAAAGGCCATACAAACCAAACAGCAAGCACAGGACATTGAAAATAACCTCAATTTCCAAAATAAAAACAAACAAAAACTCACGAAACGTATGTTGAAGCAGACGACGTCGGAGCAACGCAGGCCAAATAAGTTACGATGCTGCGAGACAAAGAGAAGAATCCAGACTTACAGAGTGCGGAGAGATGCTAATGCAATCAAAACGCAATCGAAACATAGCTATGACTTTTACAAGCAATATGCCTGACTCAAAGGCCATACAAAATCAAGCGACAAGCACAGAACATTGAAAATAACCTCAATTTTCAAAATAAAAACAAACAAAAAACTCACGAAATGTAGAAGCAGACGACGTCGGAGAAACGTAGGCCAAATATTTCGATGCTGCGTGACAAAGAGAAGAATCCAGAACTTACAGAGTGAGTGCGGAGAGACGCTACAGTGAAGGACGGAAAAAAGGATCAAGCAGCAACAGTGGACTGGGAGAATGCGGCCAAAAGAAGTAGATAAGTGTCTGGTGGAGAAAGAGACGGGGTTGTACATGATCATCCTATTCCGAATTTCTGACACAGCATCTGCATTCATGCGCCGCTCTCCGCCTCCGCCTCGGCTTCATTGCTAAGGCTTAAACAGCGCCGTTCTCGCAATTGTTGTACGGGAAGGTTGATTGATCAGTTGATGCTCCGCGATCAAAGGCGCCTTAGCAAATTTGAAACAAGTTTGGGCGGGGGGGGGGGGGGAATGGATGGGGAGCATTGATTCACACCGACTAAGTTTATGTTTGGTTTTGTACTATTTTCAAAGTTTCGAAGGAGGGAAGAGGGGGGCGTGAAGTCTGGAACTTCTGCCGAAAGGTTGGAAAATCAAGTTTTCAAAATGTAGGCCTAAATGTGATTAACACACGGCGTTAGAAATTTTTTCTTTTGTAGTGCAAGACACTATAAACCAACAGATTTTTGGACAAGTTCAAATATTAAAAATTAGTTCAAAAACTAGTTTTGGCAAAAGATAATTTTAATTTTTTTTGTAACTTCTATCTTAAGATCTTCATGCTGATAATGACATAGAGTTTCAACTTATTGAGGAGATGATGAATAGCTTATGTGGTTGTTAGGTATTTGTTGGTTTATGATGTTTTGCACCATAGTTACTTTGAAAAACCACATATAGTAGTAGGCCTGTTTAGGATGAACAAAGCCATTGAAAATTTTCCTTCTTCTACAGCGGAAGACACCTAATAAACCAACAATTTTTGGTCAAAAATGTCATAGAGTTTCTGAGTTTGTATGTCATTTTTTTTTTGGTAGCCAATAATTCCAATTTGTTTTCGTGACTTTTGTCCTAAAACCTTCATGCTTACAATTACAAATAATTTAAACTTATTAAGGAGTTAGTATTATGAATGGCTCATGTGGTTGTTAGGACTTTATTGATATATGATGTCTTGCACCATAGATATTTTGAAAAACCACTAGAGGAGGCCTTGTTATATTGCACACACATGCTTGTTAGACAAAGGTGGAAATGCATAGACTTTTTCACAAACATGAATACAAGTAAGAATGTGTTCCTATTTTGTTGTTGGTAACTTTTTTCTCCTTTTGTTGAGCTTTTCTACCCTATCTGTACAAACTCATTTGCACGATATACCAAGCTAGGGAGGGGTTGGAATTTGAGAACATTCCACATTTTTGAAATTTGTTATGTTGAGCCTCTCTCTTTGTTACTAAGACAAACTTGCAAAATAGCCACAGTGTGGGGTCAAAGTTTCTTTTTAAATTTTTGTTGATGTATGTGATACATGTTATCTAAGAGTTTCATCTCCCAACAAAAATCATAGTCTTAACACTCACAAATGAAAATACTAAATTCACTAAATTCACTAAATTTTATGCATGCTTTGGTTGTAAATTTTGTTATAAATTTATTTTGTTAAGATTTGAATTTTGCAAAATATTAGTTCAAATCCACTCAAAGTGGAAGCATGAAAAGAATTTGTCTTCCTTGATATACATTATTACTTTGTCATTTTGGAACTAAGGAGAGATTGATTGATAAAATGAAACAACTGAAGATATTCTTTACCATGTTAGCCAAATACTGCCACAAAGGGAGATTTTTCATAAACTTAAAGAAATTTAAACCCTAAAGGCCCATTGTCCCCTTGGGGGACACATGGGATTTTAGGCAGGTACCTATGGCTAAACTACTTTGCGTGATTTTCTGAAACTTTTATTCAAGGTGGGGAATGTGAAGACCTATGTGAGGGTATAGTTTTTTTCTCCATTTTGACAATTATTGAAGAAGTTATGCATGAATAATTGAAAAACATGGGAGAATTGGGCAGCAAAAACAAACAAATTGCAACTTTTTTAAATAAAATTTTGAAATTAGTTTTTTAGATTATTCTATATATGGGAAGCTTTGAATCATTCAATTTTGATAAATGAGATGAAAGTTATGAGAAGTTTTAGTTTGCGGGTGGGTATGGGACTCCCAAACCTCCATTCCTTTTCCCCCGTGTAAAACTTTTTGCTTTACTTCTTTGAACTCATTGTATATTTGTTTTTTGACTTTTTTTTTTGCAAGTTGTAGTAGACTAAGATCCCTTGATTTTCACTATTTAAATTGAAGTAATTTGGTTTTTTGAATTTTACATAAATCCTCTAATTTTGCCTAGTATATATGCAAATTTCATGACCTTACGGCATTGCAGGATTTTACAAAGTATGATCCATACCTTTGTTTCATTTGAAAATTCTCCCACACATACCTAACTTGGTCTTCTACATGGGAAAAATAATCCTCAACTTTGCGTAGAGCAATTTTTTTGATATAGGAGCAGTCAAAGGTTTATGAAATTTCTGGGCAGCAGGGGAAAAAACTTTTGTTTTCACTTCAAATGTCAATATCTCACTCCTCTACAACTGGAATGAGCTAATTTTTTTTTTGCATAAGTACCTCCCATAGTCTAGGGCAAGATCTTATGGTTGAATTTCTATATATATATATATATATATATATATATATATATATATATATATATATATATATATATATATATATATATATATATACACATATACATATATTACATTTCTCCTCACTCCCCCAAAAGTGACAATTTTGAATAATTTTCACAAAAAAAAAAGGCTTGAGCCTTTAGGGGTTAAATTGCACAATCATCATAAACTAAAAAAAAATCATCGAAAACCTGTAAAAAGTGTCAATCTGATCATTTGAGTTTAAAAATTTCAAAATTCAAGTGTTATTATTAGAGCGGATTTATCTTGTCACTAAAATGCCAAAGTTCCCTTTGTTATAACTATGATAGTTTGTTTTTCCATCTTACTTTTTACAAAAAACATGTTTAAATAGTTTTGGACTATTCATGTAATTACGAACTTTTTGTCCTTGAACATCAAAGGTTTCCCAATGTGTTTGCATATATTATTCCTAAAGTTTTGCATGCTTTTTGATTACCATTTATTGTTTTGCAATCCAAAGCATTTTTTGGGTTATTACTCATGGACTTGGATACAAACTATTATTACTTTTTGTTGATATTTTGATTTGAATTCTCGGAGGTTACTCTCCAATTTTTAGTTTTCGTAAATTACGTGAGATAAAATTTAGGGTTAATTTTATTCATTGGACAAAATTTTATATATTTGTTAGGAATACCATAGCATCAAAAATATATCTCTTACTTCATTATATGTAAAATAGGGTGGTGAATAATGCCTTCATTTCAAAATTCTGTAGAAAAAAATAGGGTAGGAAATATAGGATCTTTTAAAAAATGTTTAGTAGGATGAGTTTGATTATTACTGTTTGACAAGTTTGAATGATACTTTAAGTACGTTCTATCCAATTTTTGAAAAGAATGTAGGGAAATTTGTTCAAAAATACTTGGACAGCTAGGCAAGAGTGTGCAAGCTTGTGTGTGATGTGGAATTGTGATAGGTTCTTTGCTTAAGCTTATATGTGGTGGGGGAGTATAATTGGTTGTCTACATAAGATTGTGTGTGGTGTAGGACTGATTGGTTGTTTGCTTTAGCTTCATGTTGATTGCTGCGTTTTCTCTTTCAAAGGTATTTTTTTGTAATTCAAATGCTTGTAAGAGCCAAAGTCTTTAATAAACCCATTGTATGCACATAATTTTTTCTTATGATACTTTTGTGTTTGTAAAGAATATAGGGTTTAAAAAATTAGGTCATATAACCATTTAGAAATAAGCATAGGGTACCTTCAAATACATTAAAGTAGCTTTTTATTTAAAGAAAGGGAGGAAAAAATTACCTTAAAAAATCTAAATACCCCCCATGTAATTACCCTATTATCGCAAGTTATATCCAATCAAAAAGAGGTGTGACCCCTTTGAGTTTGAATTCAACTAAGAGTTATACAAAGTCTAGTCCAAAATACTATGGCTTACATATATTTCAATCAAAATCATAAGGGCTTATATCATTGATTTAATTATGAATCACTAAGAAAACGATTTTGAAAGGTTGTGTTTCTTGTAGTTTCACTATTTATAAACTATGGAAGTTGATTTTTATTCTAAGAAAAAATGACAGCTTTTCTATTTGTACTCACTTTTAACTATTATTCTTTGCTATTTATGATTCAACCTAGGTGTGTTAGAAAAAAATGTTTTAAACTAAATCCAAAAAAAGTTCATCAAGTGATTTTTCATACTTTGTGTTTCAACAGGACTATATGATGAATAATGAGAATGAAGCAAAATGAATTAGAGAGTTCAACACATAGTATAATTCTATATAAACACGGTATCAACAATTAGGTATGAAATAGGAATTTAATGAATTTATAAAATATTCCAACTAGTGCTTAATATCTTTAGTGTTTTAAAGATTACAAATTGATTCATTGACACATGATATTCACCAGATCGTCATCTGCTAACAACCTTTAATTTTAGGTTTTTGTAGGGTAACTAGTAGATTTTTGTATCTATGAGAAACAAACAAATATCAATTATCTTTGAAATATCACTTACATTCATGGTTTACGTAAGAAACCCAAAGAATTATATACCCAATTTATCAAAGAACATCCTAGTACACTCTTGGATTGTGTAGACTAATTTGGAGGGGGTCTCTTGATTGCAACCTTGTCTTTGGACATGGATAGGTCCTGGTCGTTTATGAAAGAGGTTGTAAAATGAACCCCTAGAAATTGAAATTTGGTTCGTTTTCAGTGTTTTTGGAGATACTCTCAGTGTTGCAGGGTCAATCTTGAAACAACATTCTAATTTTGGTGCAGTCGCTTCAAGAATCACATTAAAATTAAGAAGCAAATATTGAGGTCAAGCATGGATGTATGATTAAACACAATATAGAAACAACCACAGAGGGAATGATTTCACAATTTGAGCAAGAAACAAATGGTCCTTCAAACCTTTTACCTTCACTCTACTAGCAAGAACGGAAGATTTTGAAGTAACAAATGACACTCAGTGAAATTTGATAAAAATAAAAAATTCCATGAAAAATGGAGTAAACAAAATCTATGAAAGAAAAGAACTCATTCCCTATTTTGCAAATGTTGTGGTTTCTTACATCTCTACACTTTCACAAGGAAGATATAATGCAATATTCACAATATATACAGTCAAATTTTCTCATAACCAAATTGCAGATTTCCATTTTTCATGGAGTAGTCCAATTTTAATTGAAATTCGTGCTAAAGTGCAATAATTGAGTAGCACTCATCTAAACGAAGGATTCCTACTGAGATTACCACAACTATGTGACATCTTGTATAAAAAAACTTTTGTGAACACCAATCCCTTGGGGTTAGGTATGTTGTTTAAGGGTTAACAAAGTACCCTATTCTATACCTGCCATATTAAGATAGACTATGATTAGGACCAACATGTCATATTTAACTAAATCTAGACTATTCATGCAAATTTGAATGGTATTTGCAAAACATTGGGGTCCCTTAATGTTGAGAGAAATATATTTATGGATGTTTTACAAATATTTCTCAAATTTTTGGATAAGTTTCCAAACATTTTATTTGGAATTTGCATAGTTGCCTCTTTTTCACCCCATTCTCAATCTTCAAAGAATGGGATTGTGGCAATCTATCCTTGATTTTTGGAAACCCCATTCTTTGAAGATTGAGAAGGTTTTCTTCTCACCTCCAAAGGTGAAGATTGGGTGAAGAAATCTTCATGTGTGAACTTTATACCCACACTTTTCTTATTTTCACCCTAGCTAATTGGTTTTTGTTTACCATCACTTTTTCATTTTTAGCAATAGTTTTTGTTTTTGTAAGTTACTTCTCTTACTTTCATTTTAGCCCTTCCTACTTTAACCCCTAAAGGCCCAAGCCCTGTTTTTTTGTGAAAATCACTTGAAACTGTCACTTTTGGGGGAGTGAGGAGAAATGTAATTGTTTTTTTTTTTTGGAGATCCGACCGTAAGATCTTGCCCTAGACTATGGGAGGTACTTATGCAAAAAAAATTAGCGCATTCTAGATGGTGAGGAGTGAGATATTCACATCTGAAATGAAAACAAAAGTTTTTTCCCGTGCTGCCTAGAAATTTCAAAAGCCTTTGACGGCTCCTATATCAAAAAAATTGCTTTACGCAAAGTTGAGGTTTATTTTTCCCATGTAGAAGACCAAGTTAGGTATGTGTGGGAGAATTTTCAAATGAAATTGAGGTGTGGATCATACTTTGTAAAATCCTGCAATGTCGTAAAGTCATGAAATTTGCATATACAATAGGCAAAATTAGACGATTTATGTAAAATTCAAAAACCCAAACTACTTTGATCAAAATGGTGAGAACCAAGGAATCTTAGTCTACTACAACTTGCAAAAAAAAAGTCAAAAAACAAATATACAATGAGTTCAAAGAAGTAAAGCAAAAAGTTTTACACGGGGGAAAAGGAATGGAGGTTTGGGAGTCCCATACCTACCCGCAAACTAAAACTTCTCATAACTTTCATCTCATCTATCAAAATTGAATGATTCAAAGCTTCCCAAGTACATAAAAATCTAAAGAACCAATTTCAAAATTTTATTTAAAAAAGTTGCAATTTTTTCTTTTTCTTTTTCTGCCCAATTCTCCCTTGTTTTTTAATTATTCATGCATAACTTCTTCAATAATTGTCAGAATGGAGAGAAAACTGTATGCCCACGTAGGTCTTCACATTCCCCACCTTAAATAAAAGTTTCAAAATATCACACAAAGTAGTTTAGTCATAGGTACTTGCCCAAAATCCCATTTGTCCCCTGAGGGAACAATGGGCCTTTAGGGGTTAATCATTCTCCATCCTCTATTCTTCACCACCCACAAAAGGAGTGTTACACCTTCTTCCATGGAGAAGTGCTCCTATTGTCTCCTATTTCCACTCCACCACTTCTCATTCTTCACAAAAGTTTCATTCTTGGAGAAGGCTTAACTACCCCTACTGTTTCTAGACTTTGAATTGGACATGTTTAGTCAAATGTGGCATCAATGTAATTTTTTTATAGAAACATATTGTCCTAAACAAGCAAGCAATTCACACCAAACTTTACAAGATTAGAAGTCTTAAACATCATTCCAAGCATGGTGTTACTCATTATAGACTAGTAACAAGTTTGTTTTGCTTGCCCTTTCTAAAGTCTCACATGCTTTTTCCCTCTCTTTCTTGTCCAACTTATTCCTCTTTGCCTTCTTTTTCATCCTCCATTTCCCTTCCTTTTCCTCTCCCTCTCCTCCCTCTCTAATAGAAAAATTTCAAATTTCTGGTACTTGTAGAGAATTTTGAATTTCTAGTAACAGACAGATAGTTGATGTTTTAGAACAGAGATATAATAGAGATACCTCTTAACCCCTAAATGCCCAAGGCCTTTCTAAACTTCTTGACATTTTCAGGAAAGTGAACAATCAACCAACCTTTTCATAGATGTCATCAAGTATTTTTAAATTTTAACCGTACAAATTTGAACTTGACATGTTAGAGATTACATGGAAAAAGAAAACACAATAATATCACTTATAGTTTGAAAGATTATAACGTTTGAATATGAGGGTGTTAAAACTGCAAAAGTGACTTGAAGTTTTCTAATCCTCATTTCACATGTCAAGTCTAAAAAGTTGGTCATCAAAAAAATATGAGGTTTAAGGTCATTACATGTTTAACCTCAACCAATTTACGGCTTTCAAAATCTACTCCTGCATTTTTTTTAAATGAATTTCTAATGCGGATTTTTCTCCAAGCTCTAGTGTATTTGAGGCTCATTTTCAAGACCTTCCAACACTAGATAACTCAAGACTGCAGTGGACACCCTTGTACAAAATCTTGAATAGAAAAATCATGAACATTCATTATCAAAATTAGATTTCTAATGTTGAAAATAGACTTCAAAACAAACTTGAGTTCACAAGAAAAGATCAAAATTAGCGATTTGATAAGATTTTATTTGTCTTCAAAGTTTTGCAAATACCCAAATTGGGTGCCTTGGGCATTTAGGGATTAAACTTCTACTGATGTATACTAAGACCACCAATCACTAATATTTTTGTTTGGGTCTACAAATTGCCAGAAAGTGATTTTTTTGAGGAGTTTGACATTAGCACCAAAGCCAATGAAAACATTGAGTGTGGTTCATCAAAATTCATCAATGAAGGGATTGCTTTTGTCCCCTTTTTTCCACATGTCACTCCACAATCATTTGCTTTAAATTTCTTTTTGCACTAAAAAGATGGGGATTGCTTGACTGTGGACTTCACCAAAACATAAATGAAAGAAACTAGATTTGCACCCAAAACAAAAAAAACTTCATTTGCCAAACTAGCACCAAATACAAAATTCCAATTTAAACACTGCCAGGCACTGATGCCCCCACAAAGCTTTTTTCTTCGTATTATTCAACAACATACTATCTAAGCACAGATGGTAGAATCCAAGAATCGCAAAGAGTGAAACATGAACTTCCAAATGCTTCTAGCTACTTCGACGTTTTCTCTTTGAAATGCAAAGAGACTAAGGTAGTGTGTTCTAATTGCGTTCATGCTCTAATTGCGTTCGGCTTTAGGAATGAGAGACATTTCAGATTAAATATCTATGAGTGTCATTGATGAGTTAGGTGGCTCACCTAACTCATCAATGACACTCATAGATATTTAATCTGAAATGTCTCTCATTCCTAAAGCCGAATGCAATTAGAGCATGAACGCAATTAGAGCATGAACGCAATTAGAGCATGAACGCAATTAGAGCATGAACGCAATTAGAGCATGAATGCAATAAGAGCATGAACGCAATTAGAACACACTACCTTAGTACAACCTACAGATATGCGATTGCAAACCGGGCAACAAGTTAGCTGACGATTATTGGAAAGATGATCCTGTGAAGGTTGAAATTAATTCCAGTACTGGAGCTCATGTAGCAAGCAAGATTTTTCCTTGCATTGCCTAAATCACTCCTGCTGCATTTGAGGTCGTTGAAGTCTACCACAGGATCCATTGCATATACTAGAGCCAGCACTCAAGATTGACGAGGACGGGATTTAAGAGAGCGTCAAGACACTTCCACAATTGAAGTATAGGATTCTTTGTTCCAGGATGGAGTTCAGTCAGAAGGTGGATGTCTCTCGCAATTACTTATAAGATTGCCACAAGACTCACTCTGCTTGAATGTGTTCTGTGTATTGAAAGTCGAGATGCTTTTGTTGATTGAATCCGACCTGGGTCGCCACTTTATTTGGACCTCAGAGTCATTGTCACTAACGGTGAAGCTTAAAATTCAAGTGCTGGATCAAGCTCGTGTAGCAATGAAGATCTATCCTTTTCCTTGCGTTGCCTGAAACACTCCTGCGGCGTCCGACGTTGTTGAGTCTGAAACAGGATCAATCGCATACAAGCGATAGCATTCAAGAGTGGCTGGAACAGGATTTCGGAGAACATCGAGACACTTCCACAGTTGAAGTATAGGAGTCCTTGTTCCAAGATGGATTTCAATCAGAAGGTGGATATCTCTAACAATTAGTTAATATGAGATTGCCACAAGACTCACGCCGCTTGAAGGTCTTCCGTGGCCTGAAACTCGAGATACTTTTGTTTATAGAGCCCGACCTGGTACGCCAATTTATTTGGACCGCAGAGTCATCGTCACTATCTGTGAAGGTTCAAATTCAAGTGCTGGATCGAGCTCGTGTAGCAAGTGATATCTATCATTTCCTTGCGTTGCGTGAAACACTCCTGCGGCGTCCGACGTTGTTGAGTCTGAAACAGGATCAATCGTATATTCGAGGTAGCATTCAAAATCGAGTGGCGGAAACGGGAGTTTGGAGAGCGCCAAAGTCAATTTCACAATTGAAGTTTAGAACTCCTTGTACTAATTTAGGACGGAATTTAAGTTAGGGGGAAGATGGATGTCTTTAACAAGTTATGAAATCGCCACATACAAGACTCACGCTGTTTGAACTTTGAAGGACTTCCGAGCTGTACTGGAATTTGAGACCGATGCTCATCTTTAGAGAACCTGACCTGATTTGTTGCCACATTACATGGAACTCAGAGCCATCGGCACTTTTTGGCTAAGACTCTGATCCTTCATTTTAGGTTAATTTTTGAAAATTTCTCTCATGTATTATCGAGATATTGTTGAGCGACTACCGATCTCCGGTTGTATTCAACTTACCCTGTCTTGTCGGTTTGTTTTCCACGACAAATTTGAAGCTGTCTTTGCATCTCTGGTTTTATAGCGGTTTTAATGCATTATAGGTATGTTGTTTGGGCAGAAAGTGTTGTTAGTTGATGCTCATCTTTATAGAACTTTGCCCGATTTGCCACATTACATGGAACTCAGAGCCATCGGCACTTTTTTGCTAAGACTCTGATCCTTCATTTTAGGTTAAGTTTTGAAAATTTCTCTCATGTATTATCGAGATGTTGCCGAGCGACTACCGATCTCCGGTTGTATTTAACTTACCCTGTCTTGCCGGTTTGTTTTCCATGGCAAATTTGAAGCTGTCTTTGCAACTCTGGTTTTATAGCGGTTTTTATTGCATTATATTAGGTGTGTTGTTTGGGCAGAAAGTGTTGTTACCTGCAGGCATGTTCCACAGTGAAACTTGTCATCATGACGAGGAGGTACACCGTTGGCTGCGATTGCCATGCTGAAGTTAAGCTTTGTCACCATTGCAGTTAGGTGGTTGGTTGGTTGGTTGGTTGCGGTTTTGATTGTTCGATTGACGCAAATGAATTGGCAACTTGACAGGTTTCCGATTCTTCATTCTCGTGGATTGTGAGGGTGAGAATTCGAAATGAGGACGGAGAGGTCTATGCGCATTCAGGTGGTTGGCCGGAACGGGAAGGAGATTTTCAAGGGAGGCATCGAAGTTCCTGAAGAAGTAAGTAACAAGCAGGAATAATTTTTAAATGCATTTTTTGCAATTGCTCAAGTGCTCATGAGGCATGTATAAATTTTGTTTACTTCATTTACTTACTCGAAAGCACAATCATCAGAAAGATGCGATAGAACATTTTTCTCTTAGTGATATATCAAACCATGAAGAATCAAGATTTCCTAATTGGACCTCAAGTGTTCTTGCCAGTTTAATTTTCAAATGTATTTTGTGCAATTGCTCAAGTGCTCATGAGGCGTGTACGAATTTTGTTTCTTTTTCTCTACTTCATTTACTTACTCGAAAGCACAGCAGAAAGAGGCGATAGAAGTATAGAACACGTTTCTCTTAGTCCTTTAAGGTAGGAGCACCTTAAATGGACACTTTTGTTAAATCAATTCAAGAAGAAGGTGCACTGAGATTTGAATATAAATTTCTGTTAGGAAATGGGCACAGATGGGCAAAAAATTGTCCTCATATTATTTTGCAGTTTTATGAATAAAATATGAATTTTTGAAAACGAGGTTGTAGATACATCTATTGTGAACCCTAGACATGTTGTAAATTGGTCATGTTTTGGGAAAACAAACACAAAGAAGACCAAATGAGTGGACACAAGAGTCCAAGAATAGATCACTTTAATGCTTAAAATGGTCACGATGACCTCTCATACCCATGGTTGGTGTCCCATTTGCCCAACTTCTAAATCCAATATGGGCTTTTTTATAGGTGTCTGTGTCCATATAAGGTGCTCCTACCTTAGTGCGGGTCACCATAAACCAACAAACATTTGTTCACAAAAATGTCAAATAGTGGTCAACTTTGGGTGCTATCACCATTCTTTTTAGCAAATGATAATTCCAATCCATTTTTGTAACTTTTATCCTAAAATCTCCCTGCTTATAGTTACAAAGAGTTTCATGTTATTGAGAGACCTAAAATTACAAGAAGCTTCAACTTATTAAAGGCTATTACAACATAAAACAACAAGATCTAAAAATCATATGAACTATTTATAACAACCCTCTTTAAGTTGAAACTCTTTGTAACATTAAGTAAGGAGATCTTAGGAAAAAAGTTACAAAAACAAATTGGAATTAGCATTTGTCAAAAAAAAACGGTGATAGCACCCAAAATTGACCACTATTTGACATTTTCTGGCCAAATGTTTGTTGGTTTATGGTGGCACGCATAGTATATCAAACCCGAAAGAATCAAGATTTTGTAATTGGACCTCAAGTGTTCTTCTTTGCCAGTTTTGAAAAACGTTACACGAGGACATTACTTCGTCCAGTTCTTTTTTTTCTGTCAGCTAATGCTCTTCACTGGCTCTTGCGGTGCAAAATTCGATGTCGTTGAAAGTAACCTGTTCACAATATATTAGTCTTTTCAAAATCATGAAACCGCGGTATTATGCGAATTATAGATTAGGTTACTGTTTGCAAAAGTGGGCAATTAGCTAAGTAATTGCAGATGTGACATCCTACACTCGTAATAACAGTGGGACAACGTCTCTCACAGTGAACGTTTTTTTGTTCGCCAATGCATTGCAGGGAACATTTACGGATTTAAAGAAGGCAATCCAAAGACGAAGTAAGTGTATCATCAACCTTATTGTGTGCCCTATTTTCCCTCATCTGATTTTTGTGCACGACTCTCAAGAGAGAAGCTTCAAACATCTTACAATCAACTCATCCAAGATGCTTTAATTTTAATTTCAATATCTTTCTTTACCACATATGTTCACTCACCTTGAGTTCAAGAATACAGCATCAAGCATAACAAAAAGTAGTGTTCACACAAAGAAAGAAGGGAAATAGCATGCACAACAAAAAAAACAAAAAAAAAAAAAAACTTGAAAATTTTGGTAT
The DNA here is from genome assembly GCA_963920765.1 of Ulota crispa. Classification (NCBI taxonomy): domain Eukaryota; kingdom Viridiplantae; phylum Streptophyta; class Bryopsida; order Orthotrichales; family Orthotrichaceae; genus Ulota; species Ulota crispa. Next base: position 2,235,408 of record OY987250.1, on the reverse strand, counting down.
TTTGGTCCAAGGCCTGTATTTGTGAAGTTTCTGAAAAAGCAGGGGTATCTATGAAATTATCACAAATTTCAGGGGTAACTATCCTTGAAATTCTCCCTTATAAAAATGTGATGTATATCTCTTTCGATTTCACCTTTCCACTTGTGACGATGCAGGCAGCAAATATTATTATTCAAAAATGTAGTTAAACTTTTGAACCATAGTGCAGCTAGAGTGAGAAGGCTGGGTATTCGCCATTGCTCTGAAGTATTATGCATAATATTATAAAGGGAAAATTTCATGGATACCCCTGAAGTTTGCAATATTTTCATAAATACCCCTACTTTTTCAGAAATTTCACAAATACCCTCAGGCCAAAAAATTTAGGAGTTTCTTTTGTTGTGCATGTCACTTCCTTTCTTCCTTTGTGCACACACATAACTAGACAAAAGTAGTGTGCACACAAAGGAAGAAGGGAAGTGACATGCACAATAAAACAAATGCCTGAAAATTTTGATTCAAGGGTATTTGTGAAATTTCTGAAAAAGCAGGGGTATTTATGAAAATATTGCAAAATTCAGGGGTACCTATGAAGTTATCACAAATTCCAGGGGGTATCCATGAAATTCTCCCTTATAAAAATGTGATGTATATCTCTTTCGATTTCACCTTTCCACTTGTGACGATGTAGGCAGCAAATATTATTATTCAAAAAGGTAGTTAAACTTTTGAACTATAGTGCAGCTAGAGTGAGAAGGCTGGGTATTCGCCATTGCTCTGAAGTATTATGCTTATTATAAAAATGTGATGAATCTCTCCATCGATTTCACCTTGTTCCACTTGTGTGACGATGCAGGCAGCAAATACTACCCGGACAGACAAAGAATCACACTACCACAGCAACCAGGACAAGGCCGACCAACACCAATAGAAGGCAGCAAGAAACTCAAAGACTGCTTCATCACCACAGACCGTCCAACAGTAATATTTAAAGACTTAGGCCCACAAGTATCATACAAAGCACTCTTCTTCTTCGAGTACCTCGGACCATTGCTCATCTACCCAGTCTTCTACTATGTTCCCCAAGTCTACAACCACTTCGGCCTTCCGGAGAGGACTTTCACGTACCGAGCACAGACCTACGCCCTCTACGCGTGGTGCTTCCACTACCTGAAACGTGAATTCGAGACCTTCTTTGTACACCGTTTCAGCCATGCCACGTCACCTCTTGCCAGCGTGTACCGCAATTGTGCTTACTACTGGGCATTTGCAGGGTTCATTGCTTATTTTGTGAACCACCCTTATTACAACCCTGTGAGTGAAACTCAAATGTACGTCGGGCTTGCTGTTTCTGGGGTGAGCCAAGTGGGTAATCTTTATTGTCATGTTTTGTTGAAGAATTTGAGGAGTGGGGATCATGGGAAGAGCGCTGGGTACCAGATTCCGTATGGGTTTCTTTTCGACTACGTCACGTGTGGTAACTATACTACTGAGATCTTGCAGTGGGTCGGATTTAATGTGGCTACGCAGACCTTTGCTGGATACCTTTTTTTAACCGCAGCAACGTATATCATGACTGTGTGGGCTGTTCAGAAGCATCGACGGCTTAAGAAGGTGCTTTTTCCTAACACCATGATCACTCTTTCAAAATTTCTGTGATTTTACTTGGAATCACGATGTTTGTTAAGTATTTGATTTACCCTTAACCCCTAAAGGACCGTTGTCCGTTTGGGGGACAAATGGGATTTTAGGCAAGTACCTACGGCTTCAAATTTTGTCCTGATTTTTTTAAACTTTTTTGGAAGATAGGAAAACACATTAGCTTTTGGAGAATACAATTTTTATTCCAATCAATGTCAAGGAGCAAAAGTTATGCCTAAATAAGCAAAAATTTGGAGGGTCCGGGCAACAAAATTTTTTTTACAAAAATTTGATTTTTTTTTTTAAAATTGTTTTTCCCTTGTAGGTTATATCTTCATTTACATCTGAAGCTTTGATTCATTCCATTTGGACTAGTTATGAGAAAGTTATGGACAATCTTGTTTTTTGGGCAATTCAAGCATCCTCTTGAAAAAATAATTTGTACAATTCATTTTGGAATGGAAGCTTAATATTTTTTCAAAAAAAATTGTTGGAGAGGGTGAAGTTTTCTTTCTAGAACAACCTCACCATTGGGATTATTGAGTTTCAATTCCATTACAAGGTTATTAGCAATTTAAGTTTTTGTTCAATCTCATACCTTCTTCTACCTAATGTTTTTTTAAAGAATGAAAATTAAGTATTTTTTGTTTTGGTTTTTTCCAAAGATTCTCAACTCAATTCCCCAGCTTAAAAAAATAAACCTCAAAAATCCATGGTGCAGATGATTTAAGTTAAAAAAGTTTAAAGTCAAATAATCTAATTGTGAAAGGTGCAAAAAAACTTGTTTTTTATACTTTAAGTGCAAATATCTTGCAATCTGTGCTAGTTGAGTTTTTAAGTTTTGAATGACACATTCTTATACAAGTCTAGTAGAAGATCCTACAGTCAATTATGCAAAAAGACCATTTTTCAAACTTTTTTACTTTTTGCCATAGAAGTGGCAATTTTGAGTGTCTTTTGACAAAATAAAGGCCATGGTCCTTTAGGGGTTAAGATAACCCTTAAATGACCAATAGGCCCTTTGCGACCATTACAATACAAGGTATTATTCTTGTTTTTGGAATGGATCCACACCTCTACTACATTTGAGATCAACAAAGAAGTCGGAGAATAGATCAATGCGATTCTAGTGAGCTACTTGAGATGCCAAATTAAAATTTCTTATTGGTAGCAAATGACAATTATACGTCAGCGTATATGCTATGCCCTATGATTGTTTAAGGGTTAAAGAGAAAATTTATGGGTACTAACCCTTGAAGTTTGCAATAATTTCAGAGATACCCTGGCTTTTTCAAAAATTTCACAAATATTCTTGGACCAAAATTTTCAGGCATTTGTTTTGTTGTGCATGTCACTTCCCTTCTCTCTTTGTGCGCATACTACTTCTTTCTTGTTATGTGTGCACACAAAGGGAGAAGGGAAGTGACATGCACAACAAAACAAACGCTTGAAACTTTTGGTCCAAGGGTATTTGTGAGATTTCTGAAAAAGCAGGGGTATTTATGAAATATTCCCTAAGTTAAAATGATGACGTTTCCGTTTTTTCAAGCATTTTGCCTTTAACTACGACGTAAGAGTTGAAATTTTTGGGAAATCAGCGGAGAGCTATGGAGATATGACTTTCGGTTAGAAGTGTCTGATTGAGTTTTTATCACCATGTTTGAACTGCCTGTGCAATTTGAGATTGTGAATACTGACTCTCGTAATGGAAAGTAGACAACCCTATTTTCCATTGAACTAGAAGTGGCTGTGGAAATTTTGCAAAGATGTCATATTTAAATAGTTTGGAAAGTCCAAAGTCCAGAAATAAAGTTATGCCTGAAAGTGAAGCGGACTTGGAAGTTTTTGCTAGGATGTGTCCCTTATGAATTTGATGGGAGATCCCTCAATACAGGCCAATCCATGCTTGGAGAGTTTCTTTCTAGTTAACAAGCTTGATATTGGAGTTCCTCCCGTCACCATGGCCAGATTTGCCAAGTCTAGAATTAGTTAAGTATGATATCATGTCGTACTTAAAGGTCTTGCTGTTTGATCGCCAACCAAGTGTATGAATAAAACCAGTTGTTATCTGGAAGCAACAGAGACGATGGCAGCAGGTCTGCGACGGGTCTATTTGGTTCCAACTTATTGGGGGTTAATCTGTCTCTAAGCTCCCCTGATAATCTTGAACTAATGATGTTCTGTGCGCTAATACCCAAAAAAATCAACCTATTAGAGTACTAGCTCCCCTTCTTTTTTTCTCCTGTTTAGCTTGTTTTAGTCTAGCTCATACACAGCGATCATTGATCCCTGAAGAAAACTAGTAGTATCTGCTTGGATTGAGGTACACCAAACGCAAGATATACTGAGGTAGTTCATTTGCAGTGGACAAAAAACTCATGTGACACACCTACACCAAATAGTGCATTTAGGTTGCCTTATCTTGGCAAAGTTACCTCATGACTCACTCTTGGCCACTTGGAGGGGCATGCAACTCTCCTTATGCTAAAATGATTCTTGATTCTATCTAAAATTCTAACTTCCATGACCTGCTCCCTAACTTTGACACTTGTTGTGGTGCCCAACCTCTGCTTCCTTCCTCCATTGTTCATCACATTAATTTTTGAAAAAAGTTATTATAGTCTTGGTAAATATTTAAATAGTCTGAAATGTCAAGAAATTAGTATGGGGCAACCTAAATGCACTATTTGGTGTGGGAGGTTGTAATATATTTTGGTCAAAAGTGCTACAGTAATTCTTGAGAACATTTACTGCAGTTGCATCTTGTAGATACCATGGCTCACATTATAATGGAGAAACTTGTTATTCAGAGCTTGTGCTGTTGCTAGTGTTTTTGACCCTCCAGTTCTATTTCCTGCAGATGTTTGATGGACAAGATGGGCGTAAAAAATATCCTCGAAGGTGGGTAATCCTTCCCCCATTTCTTTGAGAGTAACTGGCAACGGCATTTGCGGTGAAATGAAAATTGAATATCCATAGCAGTATTCAACACGGAGGTTTCCTGCACTAAGATCCCAAAGGTAAGATATTCTATTATATTCAACAACTGAGAATTCAACAAGTTCAAGAGGACTGAGGGCATTCACAAGTAAAAGTTAAGTAAGAAGAACCAAAGAGGTGACTGTTTAACAACCATTTGGAAAAAAGTTCGAGATCTGTAATTCATGGATTCTCTTGCAAAAAGATTCATGTGCTAACCTTGTAGCACTTGCTAACAACGTTATGGACTCACCAACTCAAAAGTATGAGCCTTTAGAAAATTCTTTGAAAAATCTGAAAAATGGACAAGACATTTTGCTAGAGCTATGTATGTTTGTATTGCACACGTGTTTCAAAAGTGTTTAACTAACAATATCTTGTAAAGAAATTATAACAGATATAAGGTAGTGTGCTCGTAAACCGTTCATCTAAGGGCTGAAACTGAATTTTGGGGAGGTGAAAGTTTTTGAAAATAATTTTCAGTAAATTTTCCTTGAAAGACAAGAGAAATTGGCATCTATCCCAAGTCTTTTCATATTTTATGGAGCTTTATGGAATTATTTATGAAATTTTGAAGTGGAAAGGTCATAGGTACTCTAAAACCGCCCACCTCTCAAATGCTCATCTCATGAACAGTGTAGGATGGTTATGAATAAGACATGTACAATAAGGTACATTTGGGGAGGTGAGCGATTTTAGAGCATGAGCGGAGTATGAGCAGACTACCTTAGTTGATATTGCGTACATTTGTCCTATGTTTTATGTTTTATGTTTTGTATTCAACAAATATATTGTGCTTTTTTTGTTTCCATAAAAAACATATTTGCACATTGATAGAAAAAAACTTAGTACAAAAGAAATTGGATAGTAATGTAAGCTACAAGGTATTTGGTTAGTATGCATACAATCCTGACAATATGAACCTGCCCTGCTTCAATATCACTAGATTCGTTTTAAGTGCTTGTTCTTTTGTCCTTCAATATTTGAACTCAGTTACATGCAGTTTACCTTATATTAACACTGGGCCTTACTTCAAATGCCATTTACAAAAGCTACAATATACCAAATGCCATGATTAAGGGACCATTTAAAAGACCATTGAGTATAGATTTTGTATCAAGTTTCAAATATCTAAGTAAGTGAAGTATGTGTTAGTAATCAAGATATCAATGAAGTAAGGTCAAAATTAACCCCTAAAGGATCAAGCCCTTTTTTTTGTGAATATCATTGAAAACTACCATTTTTGGGAGTGAGTAGAAAGGTAAGAAAAAAAGCTTTTTTTAGAAATCCAACCACGGGATCTTACCCTAGAGTATGGGATGTACTTGAGGGAAAAATGTTGGATCATTTGAAATAAAAAAGAGTGAGATATTAACATCTGATGTGGAGAGTAGGAAAAAAAGCTTTTTTTAGAAATCCAACCATGGGATCTTGCCCTAGAGTATGGGATGTGCTTGAGGGAAAAAAGTTGGATCATTTGAAATAAAAAGGAGTGAGATATCAACATCTGATGTGAAGAGAAAAAGTTTTTTCCTTGGTGCCCAAAAATTTTAGAAGCCTTTGACCACTCTTGTAGCAAAAAAATTGCTCTATCCAAAATTGAGGTTTATTTTTCCCATGTAGATGACCAAGGTAGGTATATGTCAAGGAATTTTTAGATCAATTGGAGGAGTAGAACATACTTCAACAAATCTTTGAATGTCGAGAGGTCATGATATTTGCAAATACACTAGACAAAATTCAAGGATTTATTATGATTCCAAAATCCAAATCACACAAATCCAAGCGGTGAAAACCTACTAGTCTTGGTTCATTACAACTTGAAAAAAAAAAAAAAAAAAAAAAAAAAAACTTACCTAAATATGACTCTACTAGTGGACCCTTGTACCCGCCATTCTGGCGGAGGGCCATCACGGGAGGAGGTCCTTGCAAAAATATTAACATGACCTTCTTCACAATCACCTTCTTCAGGCTTCTTCTCCTTTCCATTACAACGAGCTTACTTGTACTATGCCTACCTACGCGCTTTGCCTCCTTCTCTAGGCGTCCACCCCCTATTCCCGTGTATACCCCATCCCCAAGGATGACCACAATCGCCACATAACCATAGAATTAAGAATAACCGCCACATAACTGCCATTTAATTTTCTTGGAGCAACACCCAACTACCCAATTACTAGAGATTTTCACCCAATTACCCAACTAATGAAACCAAGCCTATTATTAGTATAGATGCATAAAAATATGCAATTTATGTAAGGGTAGATGCACTAGAAGAAAAACAAGGATAAACGACTCCACAAATCACAACAACTAGGTCACCAGAATTGCCTTGCAACTTCACAAACAACTGCATAACAATTGCACAACTAGATTGTAGTTGTGCAAATGTTGTGGAGTTGTTGTGCAATTGCAAGGCAATTCTAGTGACCTAGTCGTTTATCCTTGTTTTTCTTCTAGTGATGGAATTGGGATTTTAGGGTCCCAAAAGATGGGCTCCCTCAATCTCCCTTCCTCCACCCCTTGCTCCAAATCCCACCAGGCCTTAGGAAGCCAAATTTGGGCACAGTTGATAGACCCCTCCTCTTTCCGCCCCCACCAACAAGACTTGTTAGGCCCTGTCAAGCAAGGGTTTGACATGAACCCACTTGAAACTGCTACCCAGTAGGCTTTTCTTTGGTGCCCTAAAAGGCTGCCCTTGCTTCTAGTCAACTTTCCAATACAAAAGAGAGATTCTGCCCCTGCTGCCCCATCTCCACCTTTTTCAAAAATAGTTGCATAACTTCTTTATCAATTGTCGAAATGAAGAAAAATTTGGGTGACCACATAGGTCTCTAAATTCCCTGCTTTCAATAAAAGTTTCAAAAAATAATACAAAGTAATTTAATTGTAGGTACATGCCCAAAGTACCACCTATCCCTGAGGGGACAGTTGATCCTTTAGGGTTAAGCTATGCCCCCTATCTGTAATATTTTTTTGTTTTCATGCCCCTATTTGCAAACCCCCTTTTAATAATATAGCAAAGAAGATGAGAACAAGGATTGATGGTATTCTATTCAATGTTTGCAAGAACAACTCATTAAATGAATCTTCATTCATAATTGAGGAACTGTGTGGGGAGTCTTGTATGGTGGAGCTATCACACTCTCAAGTCTGGCAGGAATTATTGGAGCTGCATTTCTGCAAGGCCAGCCCTTCAATGGAATGTATCCGTGTCTTAGGGGAGTTTCACACGGGCAATGCTATCTTTTGAGCGTGAAACAGTGAGCCAGTGATTTTGTGAGTGGGAACCAACTTTGAGCTCAAAATCAATGGAAAAGGTTATAGAACAACAAGTTTTTCAAAGAGGAGTGTTTATTATGCACAATTACAAGGCCTTATGTACATATTTATAGGTGAAATTTAATGTTTTAACAAAAAACCTAAGCTCACGGCTCAAGGCTCATGGAATCCTGCTCATGATTTAGCATTCCCCTAGTTCACACTATGTATTAAGTCCCATTGAATGTGAACTATGTATCACGTCTCATTAAATTTTGAGAATCTTGTTTGGTGTGAAGTCAAAAGTTGGGACTTGGTGTTCCACATTCTACATTCCACGTTTCATGTCTCAATTCATTGCGTTTTGTTTAATGGCAACATTGTTTGTATGTTTTAACGTCAAAGAAGGTGGACAAGGTTTGGGTCAATCATTTTGCTAGACTCAACTTTCAACCCACATTCCACTAGTATTTTTGTATAAATTATTTATGGTTGTATTCAATACTTTTTTTTGCCTTTTAATAATAACCTAACAAAGTTGGGATCTCATGTTAAGTTGAGACTTGCAAAGATGAGACATGGGATGAAGTGTAAACTGCCTCTTACTTCTTATAAAATTGGTTATTTCAACATTTTCTTTTCATTTATTTTCATATTATACTTAAAATATACACTAGTAAACAATAAAGCCCAAATCAAGTGGTCCTAACCAATACAAACATATTCCAATCAACACTATTGTGTTCAAAATGTTCAAATTAAGACATTGCAATCAACAAAATACTGTTGATTTGGTTTCCATTTTTTAATTGCAATATGTGGTAAGTTTGAATTTTCAGTTTTTTTGGGTGGACGTGTTAACCAAAAATCAAACACGCATTAATAACAATCATCATGCTCACGTAAGACATCCACAGTCCATTCAGGTAGAATAGTCACAATATTAAGGTTCTAAATAGCCATGTTCTTCAATGGTTTTACGTCAATTATATACAAGATCTTGATTTTCATTAGTAGAAAATAGGGCTTTAATTAATAAAAAGTGCTCTCATCAACACAATTGTGTTAACATTGTTGGAATCAATATGTTCAAGTTTACACTTGTATGTTGATTTTGATCCCATTTTTCTTATAATGTGTGACCATTAAGGCAATCCAAAAATGACATCAAGGCATCCCAAAGGTGTCACTTTTTCATTCCAATTATGTCCACCAACTTATCCACTAAAATAACATTGTAACTTATATAGTATATCCAACATAGGACTTCTTGTACAACATTGTAAATGGTCTCATGAAAAGGAAAAAGAGGACTTATTTTACATGTATTTGTTGCACAATCATTTTTTCATATTTTAGACATATTTTAATGTTACTTTTGAAGACAACCATGAGCAAAAAATTTGAGATTTACATAGAGCATGTGCATTGGTGCTTGTAAGGCCAATTGGCAACAAAGTTGTTTGGCTACATGGTCTATGTTGTGCGCACATGGTGCCTCAAGGTTAAGTTCATCACGCTCCAAGCACACCAAAAAATAACATTGAGACTCAAAAGTTGTGTGCACAACAAACCTTGCCGCACTTCCTACTCTCTCATGCAAAGTTTCAACATGAAATTAGAATTTGAGGGGCTACTTAACTTGCATAGGCAAATCCTATGCCCAAGATCTTCTTAGCCAAAATTAGGAGAATTACTCGTCCAAAAGTACTCTAACACTCTTTGCATGTTGCAATGTGGTGTGACAAGTCTTTTGAAAATACTCACACACTTGATTCAAGACCCTTCCAAGACTTTTTGATGACTAATTTGAATTTTTGAAACCACCATTGTAAGTGCTCAAAGGGAAAATTTCCATGTTGTACTGGAGTTGGCCATAACAATCAACAAATTCTAAATTTGAAAACTCAATTCTCCAAATTCTTGAACGGTTGAAGAAACTTGTTAAACCTAACATCTAATTTGGTTGTCTTCCAAAACATTTCCATGCACAACTTTGTAACTTTGCTTTTTTCATAATTCTTCAATTTGGATGCAACAAGGAAGTTAACCCTACAAAATTGACACGTATTATAGGTGACCATGAAAAGAAGCTCTACTTTAACCCCTAAATACCTGAGGGCTTTTTTGAGCTTTTATGAGTTTACTTTAAATTGAACAAAAAGCCAAAATTTCAAAAACCTATATCAAATTTTTTTAAAAGACAATTGTACAAATTCAAACTAGATATGTTAAAGATCACATAAGAAAAGAAAACACAACAACATCACTTATGGATTGAAATATTATAATGTTTAATCATGAGAGTGTTAAAATTGCAAATATAAATTGAAGTCTTTCAATCCTCTCATGTGGTGTATCTAAAAAATTGTGCACCAAAAATTGGGAATTACTATTGCGACACCCTAAATTGCTAATTGGACACCCTTGTGAGCATGAAATTTGGTTTTTAATGCTGACTTTTTTATTTGGATCAAAAGATTTGTTTCACCTTTATCATTCTAAGGCTATACTAAAAAAAAATATGTGTGCTTAAATTTGAAACTAAAAGTATAGGGCTTTTGAGTTACTTAAAGCAAAAGTACATCAAAAAATAGTATTGGTGCAATAATATTTCAATAAATAAAATATAACACTAAATTATCAAATTTCATGCTCACAAGGGGTATCCCATTAGCAATTTAAGGTGTCGCGGTAGTAACTCCCAAAAAATAAGGCTAAAAGACATAACATACATAACTCCAATCACTTTACAGCTTTTCAAAATCTCTTCTATAGTTTTTTTGAATGAATTTCTAGTGTAAATTTTTCTCCAAGATCTAATGCATTTGAGGCTCATTCCCAAGAGCTTTCAACACTACAAAAAATCAAGATCTTTGCACAAAATCTTGAATAGTAAAATCATAATCAATCATTTTCAAAATTAGATTTTTGATGCTACAACTAGACTTCAAAAAGAATAGTTCAAAAATATAAACTACTAAGAATAGTAACTTAGTTAGGTTTATTGACTTTCAAAATAATTGTTGACACCAACATTTGGTGCACTAGGCATATAGGGGATTAATTCATAAAACCTTCACTTAATATAGTACCCACTAAAAAATAGTTCAAAAATATAAACTACTTAAAATAGTAATTTAGTTAGGTTTATTGAACTTCAAGATATTTGTTAACACCAACATTCGATGCATCAGGCATTTAGGGGGTTAACCCTTAAAAGACCGCTCTACGTAGTACATAGTAAATATGCTGTCGTATAACTGGCATTTGCTACCAATAAAAAGTTTCAATTTGGGATCTTGACTAGCTCACTAGAAGCACATTGATCTATATTATAATTTCTTTGTTGATCTCAAATGTAGTAAAGGTGTGGATGCATTCTAAATACAAGAAAATACAAAATACTGTATTGGGCGCAAAGGGCTCCTCGGTTCTTTAAGGGTTAATTCATTAAACCTTCAAATAGTAGAGTACCCACTAACATGAGTCACATGACACAAAGGCGTTCCTCACGCCAGTCTGAACCGGACAGAACCTTAACACCTACCAACCGCATGACACCGCCATAAAGCCGACGCCAACCGAATAAAGCCGGCCGCTACCGCAAACTACCGCAGACGCGCACTCACGACCAGCCAACCTAAGCGCCTAAGCCACCCTCACGACATCCCTCGGCGCCATCGCCAGAAAAGCCTTTCTCTTGTCTGTGAACCATCAAGCTCCTCCATTCTTCCTCCATCCTTCCTCTCCTCTTCTCCTTCATCAAGTCCACAACAAGCCGCAGGCGTCGGTCGGTCCCTTCCGACGCAACAAGCTCATGCATCAAGTTCGGGAATCAAAATGAGAGCGCAAAACAGCTTGCTGGTTCAAGTGGTCGGTCGCAATGGCAAGGAGATCATCAAAGGAGGAGTGCAAGTCTCGGAAGAAGTAAGTACTGCTGTTTGTTTTTTTTCTCGTGCTCGAACGCAACACGTTAAGCTTTTCTAATGTGTAGCTCAATCGCTCTCCACGAGCATTGATTTTAGTCCGGTAATGTGAAGAAATTGGTGTTTTTTTGTCTTCTTGCGCTTCTGTATTGGCCAGGTTTTAGGTTGTCAGAGCATCTGTCCCGGATTGATCAAGCGTTTGTGTCTTGAACTGGTCACGAGTAGTGCTAATGTTTAGGAGGAGTGCTAATGTTTAGCTGAAGTGCAAGTCTCGGAAGAGGTAAGTATTTGTCGCGCTTGCTGTTTGTTTATTCTCGTGCTCGAACGCAACACGTTAAGCTTTTCTATTGTGCAGCTCAGTCGCTCTCCACGAGTATTGATTTTAGTCCGGTAATGTGGAGAAATTGGTGTTTGTTTGTATTCTTGCGCTTTTATATTGGTCAGGTTTTTGGTTGTCAGAGCTTATCTCCCGGAGTGTGCATGCGTTTGTATCTTTCGTACTCCGCTTTTGCGAGAGATGGCCACGAGTAGTGCTATTGTTTAGGAGGTACTTGTCGCGCTTGTTGTTTGTTTTTTCTCGTGCTCAAACGCAACACGTCAAGTTTCTTTATTGTGTAGCTCAGTAGCTCTCCACGAGTATCGCTTTTAGTCCGGTAATAAGAGAAACTGGTGTTTTTTTGTCTTCTTGCGCTCTATATTGGCCAGGTTTTAGGTTGTCAGAGCATCTGTTCCGGATTGGTGAAGCATTTGTGTCTTTCGTATTTCGCTTTTGCGAGAACTGGCCACGAGTAGTGCTAATGTTTAGGAGAAGGTACTTGTCGCGCTTGCTGTTTTTTTTTTCTCGTGCTCGAACGCAACACGTCAAGTTTTTCTATTGTATAGCTCAGTAGCTCTCCACGAGCATTGATTCTAGTCCAGCGATGGGAGAAATTGGTGTTTTTGTCTTCTTGCGCTTCTACATTGGCCAGGTTTTAGGTTATCAGAGCATTTGTCCCGGATTGTGCATGCGTTTGTGTCTTTCGTGCTTCGCTTTTGCGAGAACTGGTCACGAGTAGTGCTAATGTTTAGGAGAAGTGCAAGTCTCGGAGGAGGTACTTGTCGCGCTTGCTGTTTTTTTTTTCTCGTGCTCGAACGCAACACGTCAAGTTTTTCTATTGTATAGCTCAGTAGCTCTCCACGAGTATCGATTTTAGTCCGGTAATAAGAGAAACTGGTGTTTTTTTGTCTTCTTGCGCTTCTACATTGGCCAGGTTTTAGGTTATCAGAGCATCTGTTCCGGATTGTGCATGCGTTTGTGTCATTCGTACTCCGCTTTTGCGAGAACTGGCCACGAGTAGTGCTAATGTTTTTCACAACTGGAAAAGATAAGCGAAGATGCTCGTAGGCAATGTTTAAGTGTTGCACGTGTGGTCAGGTTCTTGAAAGGTTTTTGTAGAACAGAACATTTGCATTGTTTGTAAGGTGATTCTAGGTTTCCAACGTTCCGAAATACGCAAAGTCAATCGGTTTTTAGGATTAACAATTTTTGAACCAACGAGTGTGCGTTTGCGATTCTCCGTGTGTGGCTTGGGCGTTGGTTTTTGTACAATAACGCGATAAATTGGTGCTTTGGTGTCTGCATTGGCTTTTGGGAGTTTTAGATCGTATTTTGGTTAGGCTTGTCTGCCGAGTAATTTAAACTTGTGAGTTGCTTCTTTCACGACTGGTATATGCCTAAACTTTCAGTATCAAGAACCTTTGTATCTGGATTCCTTGTGATGGATCTTAGATGAAATGATGCAAGCAAGATTTGTTTCAGTCTGTAGAGCGCGGTTCTGTGTATGATATCCTGCAGTGTCGTTGAAGTCTAGATGTGCATGCTTCTAATGTTTCTTTTTGGTCTTGAATGAAAATACAGGCAACACTCGAAGACTTGAAGAAGGCAATCCAGAGTCGAAGTAAGCCATTTTTATCTCGAAATTATATGTATGTCTGATTAGTTGTCTCTTGTACACGAGCCTTGATCTTCATAGAACACCCAAACCTCTCTAATGCCACACTAAAATGCACGACGTTCGTTTTGGAATATTGTGGCAATGATTAGCTTCTCTTGCAAAAATGACATAAAAGAAATGCTTGGGGTGACAGTTTTCTGGTTCAGAATCCCAGAACCCTTTTCGCACTTATCAAACTCTTTGTTATCACATTTGTATGCAATTTCTTCTGACACAGCAGTGAGAGAGGACAATTTGATTTTTGGAATGTGCAAGTCTGTTTCCTAGGGTTTGATAAGAGAACCGAGGATTTTCATATCAGAGGACGTTATGTTATAGAGGTCTGGTGTAGCTGGAGTCTTTTTAGTCGGTTTCTTGAATTTTTCATGATGCTTCAACCTCTACTCTCTATCACGTGCTTATTATTCCACATTTCGTCCATTCTCTTGTCTCTATCATGTCCTTAGCAACATATATAGGTTAATAAGATAAGGTAGATAGAGTCTGAGAACCACCAGTCTAATATGATAATTTTGTTACAGATCGAAAATACTATCCGGAAAGACAACGAATTACGCTACCTCTGCAACCCGGGCAGACTCGTCCGACTGCAGTAGATGGAACAAAGAAGCTGACAGACAGCCTGTCCTCAGAAGCTCCAACAGTGGTATTCAAGGACTTGGGACCGCAAGTATCGTACAAGATATTGTTCTTCTTCGAGTACCTCGGTCCTCTGCTCATTTTCCCCTTCTTCTACTTCTTCCCTCAGGTGTACACCTACCTGGGTCTCCCCAAACGCAAGGTGATCCACCCGGTGCAGACATATGCTCTCATTGCATGGTGCTTCCATTACGCCAAGCGTGAATTTGAGACCTTCTTCGTGCACCGCTTCAGCCATGCCACGTCTCCTATTTCGAACGTGTACCGCAACTGCGCGTATTACTGGTTGTTTGGAGCCTACATTGCCTACTTTGTGAACCACCCTCTGTACACCCCTGTGAGCGAGACGCAGATATACATTGGCTTTGGCATTTCGGTTATCAGTCAGCTCTCCAACTTCTATTGTCACATTATTTTGAAGAATCTGCGGTCTCCGGATGGCCAGGGCGGGTACCAGATTCCCAGTGGATTCTTATTCAATTTCGTGACGTGCGCAAATTACACCACTGAGATTTGGCAGTGGATTGGGTTCAACATTGCCACGCAGACTGTGGCGGGCTACCTCTTCCTTGCTGCCGCTGGGTACATCATGACCGTTTGGGCTCTTCAAAAACACAAACGTCTCAAGAGGGTGAGCTATATTTCTCCACCCAGACTTCGTTAATGCACAGACCAAATGAATGTGGTTTTCAATGGAGTTCTTCGACACCACTACTGTTGCATATAATACTGACTTGGGTCTAGAATTTCTTGTTATCACACTTGTCTAACTCATCAGTAATTTTAGTGCATAAGGTAAACCGAAGAGGTCAGGAGATACAGGTGTCAGGAAGGTGGTCTAGAATCACATTTGTATAAGGCTTTCTGTGATACAACTGTGTGATAGTGAGAGGACAAAGTGAGTTGTAAATCGGGTGAGATGTGATGTTAGAGAACGTTTTATGACAGAGGTCCAAGTAAAAACCTTTATCACTTGCAAGAGTATTTCTTTGTGTATGTTTGGTTTTTTTCAGTTTGCTGGATACTTCAATACTTTGCAATCCTACATTGTGCTGCTGATGCTCTTCAGCATTCCGTTTCTTACGCCAGTTGTGGACATGGTTTTTGCAGACATTTGATGGCAAAGATGGACGGAAAAGATACCCTCGGAGATGGGTGATCTTCCCACCTTTCTTGTGAGCGGGTGGAAGTCTCATAAATTAACGAGTTTATTGTCGGGGAGGCAAGTGTTTGTGCTGTCTGACGCAGCGAAATTGACTAGTTTAGAGTACCTTGCGTTTGTTATTGTGGGACACCACTATCCGGCACAGTTCTTTTTGCCTTTGTTAGTGGAAAGCTAATGTATTTTCTCCATTTGAAGATGACTTATGTTGTCTTCCAAGGGAAGTCGAAAAGTGAGGTGGCTGACTTTGTACGGTCGTCGTCACGGATCCCTTGCATGGCTACTGGTTTGTGTGCACTAAGGTAGACAGACCCATACCCGAGCGTTTAACCCTTGAACGGCGATAGGGCATAGTATATACGCCGACGTATAATTGTCATTTGCTACCAACAATTTTTTTAAATTTGGGATCTCAAGTAGCTCACTAGAACCACATTGATCTATGCTCCAACTTCTTTGTTGATCTCAAATGTAGTAGAGGTGTGGATCTATTCCAAATACAAGAAAAATACCTCGTATTGTACCGGTCGCAAAGGGCCTTCTCGTCGTTCAAGGGTGAAGGGAAAATTTAGGAAAAAATTTGTAGGGTTAGTCTTTCAACAAGCTACAATAGTGCTTGGCTAAGATGAAGGTATCTGGATAGAATATTCATTTCATCTTAAGAAAGCATTCATCGTAGCCAAATACCCTTTGTAGTTTCCCAATACTAAATTTGTTGGGCTACCATGTTAAGGACAGTGATCTATCCAAGCATTTTTCTTACACAGGTTCATCTTAGCCAAGTACAATTGTATCATGGATGTCATTTTTGTGGGAAATTGTATTATGGAATACTTTATTGTAAAGGGCAAAGTTACAACTCACAGGACCCTAAAAGCAATTGTAGACTAACCCTGAAACTGCTTGGATGTATTTCTATAATGGCACTTGATAGTCCCAATCCCAACCCTCCCAAACTAGCTTAGCAATTGATCTGCAGCAAAAATGCTTGTGCAAGTAGTATTCACAACTCCACTTTGGGTTCAAGAATGTATGTTGAGTGAGATAGGGTGTGGAATTGAGAGCCACTCAGGAATGGGAATGTCTAGCTTACTGAGATGTGCAGTTTGATGCAGTTGCTCTACCATTGATTTTCTGTTGCTGGAAATACCTAGACCGACAGTCTTTGGAGGTTGACATCAAGGGCGGCACTTGTTTTCTTTATTCTTTTACTAAACCGCAACCTTGGCAGATCCTTCTTCATGCTGGTCTTTGGATTAGACTCATTAGAGTCATTCGTTCAAAACTCTGATAATTATTTGAGTAATTTCATTTTGATTTTGGTGTGTAGAGCGTATCATAAGATGAGGCCTTCACTCAATGCACAACCGGCTGCCGAGAGCGATTTGGTGAATTAGTTTTCATAATTAAGGTAGGAAACTCTAATTCAGAGCAAGCATTTTGAACGGATCATGTAGAGTCTCCAAAAGTAGTGCAGAGATTCTTGAATGGGTCACACTTTCTATATATGTTCAAAAATTGTATTTGAGTATGCAATGTTTTATGAATTTAAAAGAGTGATATGAGCCACTCTTGAGTTTGCTTATTTGTCATAATTGTATTTAAATTTATCTTTCAGTAAAATATAGATATATAGATATACGTCATACTAAAACAAATGAAAATGTGTTTTCAATCATAATTTGAGAACTAGAATATGAAATGGGTGCTTGCACACTTGAAGAGCCTTATTGGAGCATTCTTGGTTTTGTAGTGGTTGCTTTTAGGACTCATGTGCTCCATTTACAAGCCACCTTTGAATCATGAATGCTACCACTAATGATCAAGAATAGCTACCTATGCACCTTTTGCTTTGATGAATTGTAATTAATTCATACTAACTCAAAAACTTCAAATTAAATGACCACAAAAGTGTCTCTTCCTTGATTTTCTACCACAAATATTTTCATTTTACCAAGCTGCCCTAATTTTTCCACAAAAGCGCACTTTCCCTTAGATGGTCTTAGCTTAAGTTGCTAATAACCTTACTGAGAATATGTTAATACTCCAAATTTAACATTCTTGTATTCACATGTTTTCTATACCAATAAAATGTTTAGTAACAAAATTTAGTCATATCTGTGAACACTGGTTCTCGCTGATGACTTGGTCTGAACTGAGAAATCAGCCTTCGCCAAAAACAATAATTCCATGCTTCGATATAACAAATGAATGGAACGAGATGTTTTGCTTGATTTTTGTGTGCACTACGTAATTTATTCCGGTTACTGCGCCCTGCATTAATAATGCTACCATACTCTAATTCAAGGATAAGGTGAATTTGCAAGGTGCAATAATGTAGCAGTTTGTAGTACTTTAGATTGATGTAGAATATTGTAGGTTACGATATAATATTACTGTTCCAAAGTGTGACTCAAGTGGTAAAAATTTCAAGGAGGTTTTGTAAGCACTTGGTTTAACTTTAGAGTATGAAGGATGCTATATTACAAAAGCTCCACCACCAAGTTGCATCTTGAGGAATGGTGACAAGTTGTGGACAAACCCCTATTTGGATAACAAGGGCAAGAGGCATATTTTGTTCTCATCCTAATTAAGCAAACCTTGCCCAAATTAGTGTAAAGGGATCTTACAATACTTAAAATCTTGTACTAACAAAAACACTTGCAAAAACAACTTGTATGACATACACAAAATTTGATATGATTATGCATGTGACCAATGGTTTTGGAAGATTTGTGATAAGTTAGTTTTTGGAAAGGATGTAAAATTGGGAGGATTGGTAAGCAACTAGGGAGAGGCATAATTAGTGGACAACTTGGTTTCCTAAGCTTCAATTGTGACACATTCTAGTTGGTCTTCCTTCAATGAGGTTGGATAAACTTTTATTGTGCACTACTATTGTCTTGATAGATACTAGTAGTTGACACTTGCTATGCTAAGCACTCACCATTAGAATTTTATTAGAATTTGCATTACAAAGAGCCTTGTGATTTAGTATCATAGAGATTGAAGATGTGATATTACAAAAGTCAAGATGGGATATTACAGAGGTCACTGTGATTTTAGTAATATGATTTTGAATTCTCTCAAGCTTTAGGACAAGCGTAAGGCTACAAGCTGAGCCAATGGTATCCGACTTAGGCCACTCATGTTGAATCACTTGAAATCAATTTCAACCCCAAGACCTTAATTTCTTTCTAATTTTGATCTTGTGCAAAGTATTCACTATTAATTTCAACTCAAGCTTGGACAAACTTTGAAGATCCACGTTGTAATAAAAGTGAGTACTTCAGGTTCCAAAATCAACAACCTAACAACATTTGGGGTAGTCGGCTCATAAACCGTACAGGCACTAGAACTGTGCACCTTCTTAAATGTATCTGATACGTACATGTTGTTTTTCAGAGTTTTCAGTAATGTACAAGCAGTGTACATTTAAGAAGGTGCATGGTTTTAGAGCCCTATGACCTTTCCACTTCAAAATTTCATATCTAATTTCACAAAGCTCCAAAATTTTTGAAACAAGTTGGGTTAGATGTCAATGAAGGAAAATTTACTGAAAAATATTTCCAGAAGCTTCACCTCCCCAAAATTCAGTTTCTGCCCTTAGATGCCCGGTTCTTGTGTACCTTAGAAGATATTAGTATCAAAGACGATGAAACTGATGATAAGTGAGGAAAGGCTGGTGTATTCTTGTGGATAGAAGAGAATTGGTATGGATGAGCTTGGAAAAACTTCCCCTCAATGCTGGATATGACCAAATAACACTACAAACACTGGTTAAAATCCTTAGACACCAGCTGCTTATAGAATGGTGAACGCCACATTCACCAATTGTTAACTAAAACTTCCAACTAAATTCTTCAAAACTTCACAGTTTGAATTTGTGTTGACAAGTACAGTATTCGCAATTCATTACAAACAAGGAAATATTTTAGAGGTTTGAAAATATAGCACTAAAGAAAAATGTACATTCTTAATCAAAGGTAGATTAAATGGTAATCTAAGTATGTTGTTGTTGATCTCACTTACTTGAGCAAATAGCCGTTGATGAAGTGTAGGTTGTTTTCCCTTCAAAATAGTCTGTCTTGAAAAGGAGGCTACAATTTCAATTCTATCTTGCTTCAGCAGTATTGGAGTTGACAAGGGAGAAGTTGTCTTCTTCCCTTCGAATGCAATCAATGCGTCGGCACCATCAAGGGTCTGCATCCGCAACAGTGTGTTTAGCAAAATTACCTCTAATAGCTCTTCGTTCACAATTATGAAAAGACCAAGATTGTTCTTCTATAACTAACAAAAAGAAAGCCCAAACCAATCAAGCAATCCTAACCAACACAAACATATCATAACCAACACAACTTTGTTCAAAATGTCCAAATCAAAACATCAAAATCAACAAAATAGTATTTGGGTTTCAGAGCCTAGTAGTGTGTATATAGTAGTGACAACAAATTCATCCCTTAAAACCTCAAGCAACCTCTATTAGCAATGCCTCTTGAGAAGGAACAAGCTCCTTGCAAACACATTCAAACTTGAAGTGTGCACCTTCTGCAATCAAATGTGTGTACACCAGGGCATTTTTTTCTGGCAAAATGGAGCCTTTTGCAATCAAATGTGTGTACACCAGGGCATTTTTTTCTGGCAAAATGGAGCCAGTCTGGCGACATTTCTGACAAGCAGTGGCAAATGCAAGCTCGTCCCTCCAATTATAATTGAATTAGAAAGAGACATTTGTGATCTGGCAAAAACTCTGACGCCCTAAAAAAATGCCCTGGTGTACATATCAAGAGAGATTCTAATTCACTACAAGAAAAACATGTCCTTAACAATTATTCCACAATGTTTATAAATGTCCGCAACGATTGTCATTGAGTCATCTAAGATTCATTGTGAACATTTATAATTGTTGTAAACCAATTTTATTTGCACATTTGTTTTAGAATGTCACAATACAAAGAACATGCAATCACAAAGACTTTCATCAAAAAAGGAAGATACAACATTCATTTTGTGCATGACACAATCCTAGAGGAAGAGCCCTTGTTTTTTTTTGTGTTAGAGGGAGTGTCACACAATGGTCACAACTACAACAAAATTCATCAAATCTTCTACCAAACGTTTCATAACAATTAGAGATTACAAAGAATACCATGTTAAATCTTTAGACACAATTAGCTATACTGTTCGTTGGAATTCCAATGGTACTGTCAATGAGAGGTAGCTTGCATTATGTCCAACATCCCACCTTTGCAAGTTCCACCTCAACGCAAGATCCCAAATTTGTTGGGTATTACGGGCAAAAAAAGAGGTACTAAAGAACACCATGGACTTGGGTTTGAAAGTCGAGTTAAGCAAATGGTTGACCCAAACCTAAGTAAAAGTCCCACCTTCTTTGACGCCAAAACTTCCAAACAATGCTACCATGTAAGCAAAATGTATTGAATTGGGACATAGCACGTAGTAGGGAGCACTAAGTCCCACAGATTGGCTCTACACCAAACTTTAGTGGAAGGTGAGACATTGTGTGAACCGCCACTAAGTTGGACCACAAGCCCAACCAAAATAACCAAAAAAGGAAGGAGAAAATTAAAGTTGAAAAAAGTGGAGAGGGTTTGTTGCAATTAGAAATGGAGACTAACCGGTGCCAGAGGAAGAAGAGCTGCTCCTCCTCGGTATCACCAGCTGTGGGAATAACGTCACCAATGCCAAGCAGGTCATGCGACCGGCAAGGCCGGTCCAGAAGCCCACCACCACAGAGGGCAACGAGAGTGGGCCTGTCACTCTATCGCAGCTCTCCAGCACCTGCTGGAACGTTTCAGAAGCCATCACACCAACAGTCGTCACAATTATACCGGTCACACCCGGTTTCTCCTCGTCCACAAATTCATTGTTGAAGATTTCTATGTCTTGTTTTTCTGTGGACTTTGCTGTAGATCCAAAGGTGTTTTGCTGGGGGGTTTTGTTGTTATTAAGGTTAGGGCTAGGTTTTTTCCATGCTTGCTCTAGTTGGCTATGCAGGTCAACTAGACCACGGGATTCGATCTCCTTTTGTGCCCATGCTAGAAATACTCCAGGGCCTCCGTGGACAAGGCGGATGACCAAGTCTTGCTGTTGCTGGAGCAAGAGTTGGATTTGGTTCTCTGTCTTGGCGAGCTTTTTGGCTGCCTCCTTTGCTGCTACCTTGTTCTCTTCCAAGGCCTTTCCTAGTTCCTCCAAGTCTCTGCAATCAATTGGTCTACAAAGTTGTCATTCACATGAAACCTGTAGAGTTCTTTTAGCAGTTGTGAGGACTTAGCCTATTTGGCAACCCCCCTCTCAAGAAGAAGTATTAAGAAAAATAAGACATCCACGACAGAGGACATGTATGGTGCCAGTGAGCGACCAATGCTAGTAACATTTGGTCGCTCCTTGATTGAAAAGAGCAAGCTCAACTTGTGCACAAAATGATATAGGATTCCTTTTTCCTCAAGTGTTTGATGGAATGTTCTTCAAATGAGATATTGAGAAAGGTTGTTGACGACTACTATAAACATTTTGATTCTCAAGCAACAACAATGAGATGCAAGATTTTCTATGTCCTTTGATTCTTTGCAGAAACAAGAATAAGAAAACTTTCTATTCATAATATTGAGGTTCATGTTAACATCACATATCCTGAATGGTAAAGACAAAATTTGTATGAAATTTGCAATTCAATACAATTGAGGACAAGAAAGGACATCTTTACAAAGCATCCTATAAAAAGAGGTTCACTTTTGCCCCCCAAAAAATATCCAAACTTGTCATTTCATTATATCCAATGAATGAAAGTAGTATTGGCATGCTATCTACACCTTTATTGTCATTACAACAACAAAGTTGTAAGCCTTTTATGAATCAAGAGATGCTTAATAAAGTTCAAAAACAAGAGATGCTTAGTAAAGTTCAAAACTCAACGGACCATTCAAACCAAAATGTATTTCAATTCCCAATAGGGGAAAAAAAAAGTGCAAACTTTTCAAGTGGCTAAACTGTCACATTTAACTAAATGTGGATTGTTCATGTGATTATGTATATTTCGTGTCCTTAAATATAAAAGATTTCTCAGAATTTTGCATATGTTTTGTCCAAAGTTGTGGGTGTCTTTTGATACACACATATTTCTTGATGTACTGTAACTACCTCCTCACGTTCTGCAAGTATCTCATGATGTTTTACAAATACTTCCCAATGTTTTGCAGGCCAAAGCAATTTTAGGACTTTGAATAGTCCATATTTAGTTAAGGGAAAATTTCATGGATACTCCTGAAGTTGGCAATATTTAGATAAATACCCCTGCATTTTCAGAAATCACACAATACCCTTAGACCATAAATTTTAGGCATTTATTTGTTGTGCTTGTACTTCCTTCATGAACAATGTTGAAGAAGGAAATGTAATAAAACAAAAACAAACAAAAAAAACAATGCGCGCACAGAGGAACTAAGAAGGGAAGTGGCATGCCTAACAAAACAAACACCTGGAAATTTTAGTCCAAGGGTATTTATGTGATTTCTGAAAAAGCAGGGGTATCTATGTAAATATTGCAAACTTCAGGAGTATCCATGAAATTGTCCCTTAAGTTAAATGTGGCACTAAAGAGTTTTTTTTTTCTTAACCCCTAAACGTCACAAAAGCCCTTTGAGGCCGTATGTACAGACGTATTTGAGCTGCTCTAAGGACTTTCCAAATCTTTTTATGCACCCACCATCACACAACCCTTCAATATGTATGGCTGTAACACTTAATTTTTCAGCTGATTCAAACTTCCGAATATTGATTGCGACCGTATTTGGTACCGTAGCTCCAGAGCCCAAGGGCCCTTCAGGGGTTAAGCAAAGCAAAGTCAGGATTTGGTTAACAAAAGTGCTACTTAATAAATTCTTGAAGTGTACCTTGCAGACTGGTCGTGCTCTTCTTTCAAGTCGGCAAAAGCAAGCCAGGATTCCTTTTGAACCCTCTGCAAAGCCACCTTCGCGTCCTGAATCTTCGACCTCTCCACTCTCACGGACTCCTGCTCAGCCTCCAGAATGCTCACCATGGGAACCAGCATGCCCATGATCACCGTCCGCAACCGCTCATCCGCTTCATTCTTCTCCGACCTCGCGTACTGAGAATCCGCGATCTCCTGCGCTCCACATCCAAAATCGAAACAACGGCGACGTCAATTCAAGGCAAGTGTAACAGACTATTATTCGTAGAGTTTCTTTGTTGTAATTAGCCTAAGGTCTTGAATAGTGCGGGACGCTTCAAATTGCAGAGGTAGAATAAGCATGCTTGAGGTAACAAGACATTTTACTCTTGGAACTCTCGGATCTCGTGTACTGAGAATCCGCGATTTCCTGCGCTCCACATCCAAATATCGAAAGAACGGCGACAAGCATCACGTCAATTCAAGGCAAGTGTAACAGACTATTTTTCCAAGAGTTTCTTTGTTATAATAAGCCTAAGATCTTATGTAATGCGGGACATTTCATATTGCGGAGGTGGGATAAGCATGCTTGAGTTAAGAAGACATTTTACTCTTCGACTTCTCGGACCTCGCGTACTAAGAATCTGCGATTTCCTGCGCTCCACATTCAAGAAGAAAGAAAGGCGACGAGCCTCATACCAGTATAAGGCAAGTGTGACAGACTCGTCTCTGATGAGATCGCCATAGAACGTACGTTAATTCGGAGAAGCCATTTTCCAAGAGTTTCCTCATTTTGATGAGCCTAAGAACTTAAAGAGTGCGGGACGCTTCAAATAGCGGAGGTGGAAGCAGCACGCTTAAGGTAACATGACATTTGAAACTTTAATCGATGCTGGATTTAATTTAAGGTACAGTATTTTCTTTTCCTCGCTTCGTTAAATGTCAACTTTACACTTAATATTCTAGTAACACGAATGAGCATGAGCAGAGGTAGCAAGTAGCAACTTACTCCTCTGTGTCGTGCTACAAACATTTGAGATAACTAAGTTATAAAGTCACTGCTTCTTTGACGTGGATTGAAAGTAAAGCATAATTAGTATCGTTGGACTTGTTGAAGTACTGTTAGCAATTGAGCACGATATTCGCAAGCACTTTTTCTGACGATTAGGTGATTCTAACGCGCTTACTACGTGAGCAGTGTTTGAATTTCGCATACAAAGATTGCAAGAAATCAAAGTTCTAACTAACTTAGTACTGATAACAGTCTGAGAAAGGATTTGATGTAAACTGACCACAAGAAGATGCTGCAGAGAGGATTCACTCCAAATGGCAGGATGCTTTCGCATGAAGCGCTCCAGCGACTGCATCATTTTGACGGACATCTCTTCTTTGTCGATGACGTCCTTGATTTCGCACAAGTCTTTCGGCGAGGACACCGTCTTCCAAGGCAGATGAGGATCTCGTGGCAACGACATACATTTGATGACCTTGCCCGCATACTTCCTTGCTTGTTTATGCATTATAAACCGTAATCAACTCAGTCTCGCAATTCAACTCAATCTCTCCAGTTTTACTATTCCTCAATTTCTCCACCAGATCATTCAATGTCTAACCTTAATTGATAAACGTCCGTCAACTTATAATTCGTTTTTGGAAAAGATCCACATGCGATGAGAAAGAAAGATCATCTTTCACAAGTTTGACTGCAAACTTTGGTGATTAAGAAAAGTGAGTTCCTAACACTTGTAAATTTTCCTCTCACAGTTTCAGGAGTTCAGCCAGCGATAATCTACTGAAAACGACTCTTAATTAACCAGTGGTGATCTACAAGGCGGAGTGGCTCGAATTACTACACGATGGGAATGCTCCTGACACTACTCTTGAAACCCTTGCATAGAAGAAATGGCGTTCTCTCAACCAAGTCAAAATGATCAAATCACCAGTGGAAATCAAGCGTCGTGCATCCTTGTACGCAATCACCAACTCGCAAACTCACTCACCACCGACCTACTGACAGATTAGCACCACAAGCTCGCTCGCTCGCTCGCTCGCTCAATTTGGAATTTAATAGTATCAGCCATAGACGGCAGTACACATGAAAGCTAAGCTAGAGAACCTCAACCAATTGCAAATGAGAGCGCTGTTTGGCTCCATCGCCGCCACGACCGAGACATGGAACCGTCAGCTTTGCTTTTACGATAAAGCAAGTGTCATGTGGTAAAGTTAGCGTAGGATGCCCTGTTTCTTCGTTTAATAACGCCATAGCTGCTGATGCTCCGGAGCAACCAATAGCGGAGTGGACCCTGTCACGTACAGCCTGGTCATCCTGACACTGTTCAAGCCAGCTGCCAGTACCAATTGGAGGCGTTTACACTTTGGAAACCGACTCGGGGGTAAAAGCTTAGTGAATGATTCATTAGCCCAACGCACATGAGGCTTACGGCTCCCCCCGTCCGACGTCGGACTGGCCAGGGCGGGACCATAGTATGGAATACTAAATGGGTGGCGACCTCATCCCTGGAGGTCGACGTCGATCTCTTCCATTTCCACGTTGTCCGCCTACAGGGACGTTAACCTACAGGACATTGACTGCAACTCATAGGACGTCAATTGAAACCCATAGGATGTCAATTGAAACTCATAGGACGTCAATTGAAACTCATAGGACGTCAATTGAAACTCATAGGACGTCAATTGAAACCCATAAGACGTCAACTAAAACCAGTAAGATGTCGATTGAAACCCATAGGGTAACGACAATAACCTATTGCAAGTTAATGGAAACCTATGTCATGTCAAGTAAAACATGGTGCAAAATGATGCCCCCAATTGGATCAAAATGGTGATATTTCACACATGCACATCCACGTATTCATGAAGGACGTTGTTTAAAACGGTAAAACCAAGGGATGGAAACCAAAAACTTCACATTTTAATAATTTTCAAACCTTTTTTTGTCAGCTTGATTTTGTAAATTTAGTCATGCCCACAGTCCGACTGAGCCCAAACCAATCTACTAGGCAGGTTTGGAACCAAACCTAAAAACTCCAAATTGCTATACATATTGTGTACAATTATAAATAATGACTCTCTTTGTTTTTATTGCTAGTATTAGATTCCAATAGGTTTCCATTGACATTTCATGGGTTTCTGTTGCCATGCCACGGGTTGCCACCACCTTTGTGTGCGTAAAAGGTTGTCGTGGAAGAGGTCAACATCAACTTTGTTGGAAGAAATTTGGGTCCATTTAAAATTCCGTACTATGGATCAACTTTTGGGCATATCCCTGTATTTTTATGGCTCCCCCACCTTCAATAAAAACTTCAAAAAATCACAAAAAGTAGTTTAGCCATAAGTACATGCCTAGAATCCATTTGTCTCCTGAGGCTGACAGTTGGGCTTTTAGGGATTAAGTGTGAAAAACTCCACCCTTGTTTTATTGCATAGTTTTTTTGCATATAGCTAAAAATTCCTATCAACATTCAAAAGTTCAAATGAATTTCTAATGACCTACCAACTATTGAATGTGGAATTTTGCAATGGACATTGATTGTGTCAATATAAAATAACAATGAAATAGAAGAGGACAATGAAAACAGTGGGACAATTTCTATTTTTTGCTATATGCACAAAAAACAATATTGCAGCATTAGTTGTTGCATTCAGCTATAGTTTGGTTGAATTTATCCATAATGGACATTGTATTTATTGAATGATAAAATTCTGTTGGAATCTTAAGAAAATCCTACTTTAGGGATAAATAAACATTGAATAGGTTCCCCAACAAGAGGACTAAAAAATTTGAATAATGTGGTGGTTTGCATATTGAATAGTCAAAGTACCAAGTAAAAAATTAAAAACATAAAATTAAACTTTTTAATTATAACAACTTGATGAAGATTGTTGTACTATATATATACATATAGGGAATTGCTAAAGCCACACCCTAAATTGCTAACGCCACACCCCAAGGTGTGCTTTGAGCCTGAAATGTGAGAATTTATTGCTATTTTTTTTATTTGGATGAATGATATTGTTTCACCTCTACCATTGTAAGGCTATTTTCAAACAAATTAAAGCTTTTTGAAGCTCAAACTAAAAGTATAAGACTTTTAAGTTACTCAAAACAAAAGTACATCAAGAAAATAGCAATGATGCAATAAAATTTTAACATTTTTTTTTATTTGTTCTTTTTTCTTTCAAGGAGGTGGTAATGATGTAGTTAAAAGAATTGTCAAACACTTGAATATAAAAAAAAAGCATGAAAGTCTCAAATTACATGCTTACAAGGGTGTGGCGTTAGCAATTTAGGGTGTGGCTTTAGCAATTCCCCATATATATATATATGTACTGTTTTGGTCAAAGAATACAAAAAAAATTGAAACATTACAATAAAGAATATTATATTCAAACTCACATTCATACACAAGAGAACAATCCTAAAAATGCTTAAAGAATTTTTTGTACAACAAACAAGTCCTATTTCATATGTTTCTTCAATAATTCATACAATCAAGTAGTATTTCAGAATTAGGCTAAATCCTAAATCATGTATATCTATGTAAATTTGCCCAACTTCATCGGTATCCATGAAATTTTCTCTTAATTTTTTTGTTGAGAGAGAAGTGAGCTTGGCTCATACACTAGAAGACATAAACATGGAAAAAAAAGACAAAAACCTAAGAAGACTGAAGTAAACAAATGGATTCATAGTGACTAAAAACAAAATCAAACTTTGGGACCTTTCACTTTCCCTCTTCTTAATGAGCTACACCAAATAATGCATTTAGGTTGCCTTAACAATTAGGTTGCCTTACCTTGGCAAAGTTATCTCATAACTCACTTTTGGCCACCAAAAGAGACATGCAACTCTCTTTATGCTACAATAATTTCTGGTTTTGTCAAAGACTCTAGTTTCCGTGCTACTTGACTTCAGAGCTAGATGTTATGCCCAACCTTTGTTTGCTTCTTCCATTGTTGATTACAATAATTATTGACAAAAGTTACTATAGTTTTAGTAAATATTTTAATAAGTGTCTAATATCAAAAAATTAGTATGGGGCAACCTAAATGCACTATTTGGTGTATTTTCTTATGAATGAATTTAGACGCATATTGTAACTAGAGATTTCTTAGGTCCAAATCTACATGCTTCCACCACCCATGGCATTCTTAGAGTTTAAGGGTTTAAGGTTTTAAAGGTTTAAGGGTTTAATCCCTAAAGGACGGAGCGTGCCTCTACGATGAGTAGAATACAGTGTTTTTTTGTGTGTTTGGAACAGATTCACACCTTTACTGCATTTGAGATTGATAAAGAAGTTGGAAAATTGATCAAAGCAATTGTTGTAGACTACTTGAGATTTCAAATTAAAGCCTCTTATTAGTAGCAAATACTGATTATATAACAGCTTATGTACTATGCCCTATTGTTCTTTAAGGGTTAAGGGTTGAAGGGTCTAAGGGTGTATGCTTACCACACACAAATGTTGAGAGGTTGAAACTCTTCAA
Organism: Ulota crispa; assembly: GCA_963920765.1. Taxonomy (NCBI): domain Eukaryota; kingdom Viridiplantae; phylum Streptophyta; class Bryopsida; order Orthotrichales; family Orthotrichaceae; genus Ulota; species Ulota crispa. The sequence goes on along the minus strand of OY987250.1, from coordinate 2,206,386 downwards.
GCACTATACATAGGCATGTGATGAAAAAACCCACTTGGAGGAAAAACTGGGGTTATCCCAAGAAGTTGGTGGTCATAAATAAAATTTGGTGAAAATACATGTGAGTGAAAAAAACCCATTCTCTAGGAAAAAAATATCCAGAAACCCTATAAGAGGAAAAAAATCGGACGCATCTATTATGGAATTAAGATGCCGCATTCCTCATGTTGAACGGGTCAAGTAAGCAGTACAAGCACCCTGACTTATCCCTCCAACTCCTCTACCAACAACCATCGCAACAAATTTCTGCATATAAACTACAACCATAACCTAAGTTAGACTTTCATCAATTCACATGAAGTAGCAACAAATTTCAAATTAAAAAATCAGAAGAAAGAAAGAGGTACCGGTAGATTTACTATAGAAAAGAGGGCAAGCTTGAGAGCAAAAGGTGGAATACAAGGACCAATAAGCAGCCTTTCAAGCATGGTACCATTTAGAAAGAAACAACAATTCTTCCAATTCATGCACGCATAGATATAATCCTTAAGAAAAAACAAACAATATTTTGAAATGATCCCATATCAACTACATAACAAAAGTTATTATGTACTATGTTAATGTAAATCAAACACTTTATCTGTCCCTTTAAAAAGGTCCAAATTAGGCACATTTTTTGTGCCACTAAAACTCTCACTTTTCTGATTTGAAATGTTTAAAACGTGTTTGCCATTCAATGATCTCATGAGGGCAAGTTATGCAATTAGAGAGCATTCCTCTCCTAGAAAGATTGACCTTGCCCACATGAGGTACCATTGTTGCTACTAAATCTTTAGATCAATAATGAGGAGCTAGTACCATGTACAAATAAGGTACTTTTTGCATGGAATTTGGTTGTCCAAATGGCGACATCAAAACTAGAGATTTTGGATACATTTGGTAGACGGTTTATTGATTCTAAAATGCATGGCAATTGGCCTTCAAAGCCTTGGGGCCTTTATTATGTCAAAAGACTCTCAATACTGCCATTTATATTGCAAAGAGTAAAAAATATTGAAAATTTGTCTATTTGCATACTTAACCATAGGATCTTGTACTAGACTAGTATAAGAACGTGGATAAAAAAATTCAATAACTTTGACCTCATAGATTGCAAGATATTTTCCTTTAAAGTGTAAGAAACAAACTTTTTTGCACCTTGCATAATTAGATTATTTGACTTTGAACTTTTTTAACTTAGTTTTTTTGGCTCCATAGAGTTTGGAGGTTTGTTTTTTGAAGGTAGGAAATTAAGTTGAGAATCTTTGTAAAAAAATTAAATCTAAAAATACATAATTTTCATTCTTAAAGAAAACATTAGGTAGAAGAAGGTATGAGATTGAACAAAAACTTACATTGTTTTTAACCTTGCAATGGAATTGAAATGTAATAATACAAGGGTGAGGTTGTTCTAGAAAGGAAGCTTCACCCCTTTCCAACAATTATTAAAAAAAAGATGTTAAACTTGCATTCAAAAATGAAGTTTATAAGTTACTTATTCAAGAAGATGCTTGAATTGCCCAAAAAACAAAATTGTCCATAACTTTCTCATAACTAGTCCAAATGGAATGAATCAAAGCTTGAGATGTAGACTAAACTATAACCTATGAGGAAAAAAAACTAAAAAAGAAAAAAAAAATGTTAAAAAAAATTCTGCCTAATCTCCATAAATTTTGTTTATCTTTTGCTCCTAGGCATAGATCATACTAAAAGTTATATTCTCCAAAAGCTAATGTGTCATTCTATCTTCAAAAACAGTTTTGAAAAATCAAAACAAAAATTTAGGCCGGAGGTACTTGCCCAAAATTTCAATTGTCCTCTAAGGGAACAAAACCACACTTACTTGCAACCAAAGCAACAGCCATGCTCACGAGGGTCTCCATAGGGTTACCTACTCTAGTGACAGACTGTCAGTGACTCACAAATACAAAAAAATTGGTTATGGGTGACTAAGTGATGGGTTTGGGTGATTGGCATGACGGTTTTGGATGTCTCATCTCACTACTTAAGAACTCATAAAGTTAGTATTATGAGCATATGACCACATTGAAGACATCTTGTAAACTCCTATACCTTTTCATTAATTTAGGACTTTGATAAATCTTTGTGAACAAATGCTTGCAATTGGAACTTTGAAATTGATGTCAATATTTTTGATTTCCTCTTGCTAGCTTCACAATATTTTCTTCAATGTTCATCAATTGATTTTCCTACTACAAAATCCTTAATTTCACACTTAATATGAGTATTGCTATAGTGCGTGCCACCATAAACCAACAAAGATGCAACAATCATATTAACTATTTATAGCAACCCTAAAAAAAATCTCTTTGTAACTACAAGCAATGAGATGTTAGGAAAAAAGTTACAAAGAGAAAAATTGGAATTATTGTTTGCCAAAAAGAAGTTATCATCATTCAAAAATGGCAACTATTTGGCATTTTACACTAGAAGAGCAAAGAACTGGCCACCTTGACATTTGATGCCCCAAAATTAATAATTCATTTAAATCCAATTGGCTAAATGACTAACTAAAATTGCTGAGATGTTGACAAGGCATAATTAATGTCCACTATGGAAGATCCCGGAATCACCAATGAGATCAATACTTTTTTGAACTTTCCGGGCAGGTCAAGGAAAAAAGGAGGAAAAATAATGCTGCCCAAGGATTTGACCAATTCTCAAGGTTGGCTGGTTTATGGTGGCATGCACCGTACCTTAGTGTTGTATTTGCAAACCAAGCAATTAGGGCGGCTTCACACTATGGCCAAAGGTCGAGAGGCCGTCGGTTTGCACCAATCAGATTGCACAAAATCGAGAGTCCGGCCGCTCAAGCCTTCACACTAGAGTCTAAACTCCAAAAGTTGTCATCCACCATTTGCCTACATGGCAGCACTTTATCATCCAAGATTGACAGCCTTTGGGCAAGAGAAAATGCTGGACCCAAACTATGAGTGAGAGGCCATCAGTTTTAGCATTTATTGCTGTCATTTTCAACATTTATTGTCTATTTTCAGCATATTTGCTTGACCTCTCAGCAAAGTTTGGCCACTCAATTTGACAGCCTCTCGACTTGACTGGGCGTAGTGTGAAGCTGCCCCAAGACTAGTTTTTCTGCTCTCAAGCCTCAAGCAGGGGCAGCCCAAGCAAATCGTGTATTTCTGGCACTGACCAGGCGGGGCCCAGATCAGATCGAAGTAAACCGAGCCAGCTGCCAGTACCAATTGGAGGCGTTCACACTTGGGAAACCGACTCGGGGGTAAAAGCTTAGTGAATGATTTCATTGTAACAAACGATTTCGTTTGTGGCGTTGGATCTTTGAAGTGCTTTGTGACGCTGTTTTGCTCTGAGTTAAGCTGTGTTGGAATTGACTGACTTCCAAGGTTTGGTGATTTCGAGCCCCGCTATGGTGGTTCCTTCATAGAGTTTCTGTGGTTTCGCTCGTGCTTTGTGATCGGGGGAGGTGAAGACGAAGACGAAGGAAGTACTGGAAGTGTTTAGGGTTGCAGAAAAAAGCTCGGGCACCCTGGCGATGGCGTTGGGAGCTGGGTGGTCGCCCAAGGCTCGATCTGCGGGTTGGGATGACTTACGCAAGCAGGTAGAGATCGAACCTATTCTATCTCCATCCTCGCATACTGACGCGCTTTGATAAGATCAATGTAGCGCCTTCTTATAAAGACATTCTTAAGAAAGAGGAGCCTTCGATCTTGTGACCTAAGAAGTTTAAAACTCTGAAGTAGATCACATATCTGACGAATTACTGTAGATCTTTCATGGAAAAGGAGCCATTTTCTCCTGCTTTCTTCAAGTGCTTGAACTCAAGCACGTAGCTTTTCGAATTTTCACTGAGCGGCATCTCTCTCTCTCTCTCTCTCACTCTTTCCCTCCCTCATTTTCTATCCCTCTCTCTCTCCAAACGAGAATTTTACAATATGGATTTTGTTCTTGTTTCTTAGTTTCAACATAAACAATAAATTCGGTACAACGAACTTCTTTATTATAACCTTTTTAAATCGACACTCTACAACAACGTTCACATTTGCTACAGAATTATTGATTTAGCCCCGCTTGTCGCACATTCAAAATTCGTCATACTGAAAAAAGTTGAAACCCCGGATTTAAGAGGTAGGCTTGCGCTGATCTACACGAATACGGATAGAAACCTTGGATCGATGATAGCTTTGGTTTACCCTTTGAATTGTTTTAAAGAGGCTTGTGCCATGTTGTAGTTGTCTCAAATCCCTAACAAATCGAGGGATGTGAGTATTTTTTCGGAATTCCTATGTGACAGGGAGCACAGAATCGGTGTACTTGCTTTCTACGACTGTGTGAATTTTTTTTGGGCTGCTTGGAAGCATTTATGACATCGCATGTCAATGCCAACGAGATTGTTGACGTCTTTGAAGCGGGTTTGGATGTGTAGGCCAGGAAACTGGAGAGTGAGCTGGACTTGAAGCTGTCGTCGTTCCGAAGAGGAGGAGCAGCAGCAAAAGACGGACAAGGAGATGGAAGCGAGGTTGAAATTGAGCGACTGCTGCAGCAGCTCAACGAAGTGAACAAGCACATGCAGAACTGGGTTTCTAGTGCGGGATCTGATGTTCTTTCGCACACGCTTGCTCGGCACCGCAACATTCTGCATGAACTAAGTCAGGTTTGGTTGTTGAGTCCTCTCCTTTTCTAATGATTTCAACAAACGGCGTCTGTACATTAAAATTATTCCTTTAACTCCATGCAATCTTGTATATTTTCTCAGAAGTGTTCTCGATGTAAAGTAGAGGTCTCACTGGGATTTGGAGGCGCAAAATTGCGCTGCCCAATGACATGGTGGAGCTATAGTCTATAACGAAAGTTTGGAGAGAATTGGGTGTATTGGTAGCCATGTGAAAATCTAGAAAGCCGTTTGAAATTGAAACTACGAGCTAAAAGCCGGCCAGATCTTTTAAAAAGCCTAGTTTGAAAAGCCTAATTACCGTGTAAAAGTAGGCAACAGGCAGTGGAGGTTTAGGGTAATCAGCTTGTTGACAATGTAAAATGAGTGATATTAGCAGGTGAAGCTGAAAAAACTCCCCGAAGTAGTGATCTACACCTCGAATTTGAACACCTTTTGCCCCCTTTCTCAACTTTGAGAATATGAACTTAATTTTAACATTTGGCTAGGGATTAACTATGTGGAATAGTTTGAATGAGAAATGGGTCTGTATGTCCCAGACTCTAATTAGAGAATTTGCCAATTGTTGAGAGGTGCAACAAATCATTTTTTCTTTATTTTTCTTCATATATCTATGTCAGGCTTACAGTATTTTGAGTAACATGAACAAGCACGAAGAGGTATTGCTTCTCCTTTGTGCCTTGCTAAATTTTCTTTGAGAGAAGCAAGGAACTAACGAACGACATTTAACATAGATAAGACTCTTGTTACCTCGAATGTGTCTTGCGCATTTGTAAATGGTTGTAAATTCAACAGGTAATTTTAAGCTTGTTATTCTAGCTGTAGTTTGCATATGATAACAGGTTCTCATTATCTAAGCTTCTTATGATTTCAAGCTTGTTGTTGTAACTTGTGCAACTTAACAAGAGTGTTTCAAATTAGGGTTTGTCATTTCCTGATTTTTATGATGGCAATCTCTTACGATAGTTCTGTTTTCTTTTTGTACTTTTTTTGGGTACTTTTTAAGGAGTTTGCACGGATACGTGTGAATGCGAAAGCCAGCCGGGAGCACGCAGAGCTATTGCAACATTTCAGTAGAGGTGATGAGAGAAATGGCTTCCTGGATGGCGGGGACTTCGGTCTACAAGAGCAGTCTCTTCTGCGGGAACAGGCGACCATTAACAGAAGTACTGCTCAGGTAACAATCTCTGTATTCCCTCATTGTACTCAATATTTTTTTCACACGTACTGTGATTGAGAGGCAGCTCACACCATTTCCCTTCTTCTAGGTCCGAGCTGAACTCCATATCTGAACTTTTGTTAGATTGTAAAATTGCAAAACATAAATATGCTTTGACGTTGTATGTGAAGATTAGGTTGGGACTTGGCTCCAAGTTGGGTTTCTGTTTGGCTAGAGCCAACTCTTCAAGCAAAATCTCACTTTCTTGGTGGTAAAGCTTCCAAAAAGTGCTTCTGTGTAGGCATATCCAAATGAACTGGGGCATAGTGTGAACTTACAAATCCCGTTTTCAACTACTTTACCAGTTAGTCCCAAGCTGCCCTGAATTCACAAAATCTTAGTGTGAACCACCCGTAAACAACGTATAGTGTGTTAGTATAGTACAAAACGAAATTTACTTGGCCTAAATCTGGCTTTTAGGAATGTTCCAATTCCGGTAGAAAACCAAAATCAGGCAGTTAAACTGTTTATTTGGTTGCTTTGGATTGTTTTAATAAGTCGAGAGAAAATATTGTAACATTATTGGGCGTGTTGCTGTGGGTGCAGATGGATTCTGTCATTGGTCATGCTCATGAAGCATACAGTGCCCTGAAATATCAACGGTCTACCTTTGGGGATGTCTCGACCAAAATCAATACCATCAGTAGTAGACTCCCTTCGGTAAGCTTTTCTGAACTCTGATGTCTCCCTTCAGTAAAAACTTAGAAATCATCATTTGGTTTTACGACTATTCTACTTGTTGGTCATTGTTCTCTTCTGTTTGCTTTCGGGTGGAGACAAATCAGCTGAAATTGACGGATTTGTCAGTTTCAATTTTCCTGGTGGGAAAGGGAGAAAATTTCTTTGAGTGAACCTCTGTCAATGTGATAAGGACAGTTGATTGTTCTTCTTACATCCCTTTGATAGATTTAAAATGATCAAATTTGGATTTCCTTTTTAATTTGTTAACTTTCGTTCTCTTTCTGTGCAGGTCAATGGTGTCCTCACTGCCATCCGAAGAAGAAAGTCACGTGATACGATCATCATTGGGTTTGTGGCCTCCCTGTGCACAGTTCTAATTATCTTGTACTGGCTGACAAAGTGATTTTTCTGATTTCCCAAGTTCATAGCCTTGCAAGGGGGTGTGTTAGAGCTGGCCTACAGAAGAAAGGCAGTTTTCCAAAAACTACATAATATGGGGTTGGTGCTTTGGAAAGAAAGAATCATATTGAGCAGCTCAATATGGTAACAAGCTTTGCAAATTGCGGAGCAAGAATTGGCAAGGTTTGGCAACACCCTCTTTTTTTGCTTGTTGGTTCTCTTGATGTGACCATAACGACCAATGTTATCTAGACTAGAGTAGAATAGTACTTCGGTTTTAGAACTTGCTGCAAGTTTCTGATTCTCTATTTTCTAGTAGGAATCAAAAATACTTGACTCTTTAGGAGTCCAGATTATTTTGCTGAGTGTAAAGCTGCGCAACTCTTTTTTTTCGTATTTCTCATTTCATCTTATTGGATGTAATAATGTTAGCGTTGAAATTTTGGTCGCTTGTTCTTTGGTAATGCTCACTACTTTGATTTGGAGTGATTAGAACTTTTGTTAAGGCACGCTTAGACCTTTTTACCATGTCTCTTCAACCCCTAAAGGACCAAAGAGCCCAATATGGCCAAAGGGGGTGCCTCAAGGTGTGAAAGTATATAAAAGAGGTATTTTTAGCTCAAATTTTGGTCTGCCACTCAAGTCCAAATGGAGTTGCTAGTTCAAGAAAAAATTCTGATCGGCTTATTGTTCCTTGAAGCGCCTTCTTTGCTCTAGATTTTACATGGAATATGGAAAATATTCTATTTTTTCAATAATTAGGAGAAGAATGTCTTTGGGAAAACCAAGGGAGCAGCTTAGAGAGCAGATGTGATGATTGCTCTCATGTCTTGTATTGTACAAGGGAGAATTTTGATGATGTGCCACTTTTTTTTTTTCTTGATTTGGGCAAGGTTTTTATAGCTCTAAAGTAAGGAGCTAGTGGAATCTAGCTACTTTGAGTGACCATATCTTTTGGAGTTTTTTTTCCATTTGTGGAGTTCTTTTTTCCATCAAGTATAGCAAGACACAATCTCATGGGATCAACCATTAGGTAAATATTTTTTTTGAGAAAATATTACATGAAAATCCAAAATGCATATTTTGAATTGTAACCCAAATTGAAAAACATGAGATTCTTAACCGTGAGGATTTTGCAAATTTACTTGGATTTGAAATCAAAATGGTTTAAAACATTCGATTTATAATTGGGTATAGAATGACCAGTTTGGATTATGCAATTACTTGTTCAATTTTCCAAAAACTTGGGAAATGTGTTGAAGGTTTCATGTTGGAGGTATGCTGAGTTTTCTTAGCAAGACGCTTAGGGGTTAACACAACAACTTGGAATACCTTGCATGCTTGTCACACGGTCCTTTATTGTTGCACATTCAAAATTTGACCAATCGTAGTTTTGGGACTAAACAGTTTGATGCAAGAGCAAACTTTCATGCTGCATTGGAATTGGCTACTGTGGTTAGCGTTTTCTAACTCGGTAATCTCCGGAATTCCTGTGATCATTATTTTCCAACTTTAAAAATCTTTGGAATTCCTATACTTATTGGGAGAAACTTGCCGCTGCTGTTGCCAAAACACTAAATCCAATTTCTGATTTTGTTGTTGTTCAAGGCAATTTCATGCATGTTTTGTAACTCCTTTGTTATATTTGTAATTCTCTAATTCTGATGTAGAATGGAGGTTGGCCCTAATTCAACTAGACGCTTATGGGCGGCTTACACTACGTCCCACATCCTATTATTGCAAGTCCCATCACAATGCTAGATCCCAACTTTATTGGGTTATTAAGCGCAAATAAAAGTATTAAAGAAAGTCGTGAATATTTTATGCTAAAATATTGGTGGGACTTGAGTTGAAAATTAGGTCTAGCAAAGTGATTGATCCACACCTTGAGTGTATTTTCACTTTTATGCCAAAACTTCCAAAAAATGCCACCAAAAAAGCAACTAGGACCTAGGACTTGACACGTAGTGTGAAATGCCAAGTCCCATCTTTTGACCCTACACCAATTAGATTCTTAGTGGGACTTGGGATGTGAGGCATAGTGTGAACCGCCCTTTACTATAAGGTAGGAGGCTCGTAAATGGAACACCTAAGGGAAAGTGTGCTTTTGTGGAAAATTCCGGACAACTTGGTGGTAGCATTCATGATGCAAAGGTGGCTTGTAAATGGAGCACAAGAGTCCTGAAAACAACCATTGCAAATCCAAGAATGCTCCAATAAGGCTCTCAAAGCGTGCAAGCACTCATTCCATATTCTAATTCTCAAATCATGATTGAGAACAAGTTTACATTTATTTTAGTATGACATATATCTATATTTTATTGACAAACAAACCTAAACACAACTATGACCAATAAACACACTCAATAGTGACTCATGTCACTCTCTTAAATTCCTAAAATATTGCATGCACCAGTACAATTTCTGAACATAGAATATGTGACCCATTTAAGAACCTTTGTGCACTGTTTTTATGCGTCCTACATGGTTCATTCAAAATGCCGGCTCCGATTTAGAGCCTCCTACCTTACTTGCCCTTGACAACCTCATTCAACATGTACACTCAAACCTCTTATAATTGTGACTTTCTCTGTAACAACATTCTAAATCATCATACATACTTGTCACACTATCATTACCCTAGTCTTTTTTGCTAGAATACCATGTGGTTGAATTGAAAAGAACCGGATGTGTTGAGTCTAAAGTAGGAGGTTCTAATATGGACCACTCTCTAATTTGGACTAGCTCTAGGAATAGACAACATTTCAGAATAAAAATCTATTACTCTCATTGATGAGTTAGGTAGGCTTAGATCGTCCATTTTAGAACCTCCTACCTTAGTTATTTAGGCCTAATCAGTTATTTCTACAAACAACAAAGAATTGTACTAAGAGCAATTATATATCTGCAAAGTCATCAAGACATTCAACCAACGTGCATGGTACCTAACAATGCCAGTTGACATATTGTGCTTCAAGCACAATTAAGGTCTGGGAAGAACCGACCTCTAGTTCAATGCTAGCCAAGTGGAAATGAAAAAAAACCGTTTGCAATTTACAAACTTTGGCTAAAAACCGGTCAAAAATTTTTAGTTTTTTTATTTGTAGTGTGAAATACAGAAAATAATTGAAAGAGCTTCTTGATAAACTGGTTCAATACAGGGATTGAAGGAAATCTACCAAAAAATCTCAAATATTTCCCGGACCCTGAGCACAATTACAGAGTTCACACCTTATTGACAAGAAAAACATTGGATTTACTACCTTTTCATGAAATGTGTTGCATTAATTCAAGGGAAAATTTGATGATGGATACCCCTGAAGATTGTAATATTTTTACATATGCCCTTGGTTTTTCAGAAATTGCATAAGTATCCTTAACCCCTAAACACCAAGGTGGACGTTTTTTTTTGTCAGCTGGCAGTGAAAAAATATTTTGCAAAACATCAAAAAGCAGTTTTTTATTTGGTTTTTTGTCAACAGTGATTGTAAACACATGGTTTATTATGGGAGGTATTAACCCTTAAAGGACGGTTGGATTACTGTGGCTTGCCCTCCCTGTAGCATTCTATAGCGATTTGCACATGAGCACTAGTAGTATTGCTTCAAAAAGTTGGAAAAGTGAACAGTGCATGGTGCCCTCATGAAAATTGCAAGAAGGGTAGCTTGTGAGCTAACACCATGTTTCTGAATCTTATCACAATTTGGGTTACAAAAAAAATGAATGCATCTCAAGAGGTAATTTTTTGTCTTCCATGATGAACCATGTGTTTATGGTCACTTCAAAAAAAAATTAGATGAAAAATTACTTTTTTTTTAATCACAAAATCTTTTTTCAAAGTCGGAGGACGTTTTTTGTCCTCCTCGACGTTTAGGGGTTAAACAAACTCACCAAATATACTTGTACTTTTAAGTAACCCAAATTGTGAGGAGATTCAGAGACACGGTGTTAGGTCCCATGTTGCCCTTCTTGCAATTTTTGTGAGGTCAACATATACTATTGATTTTTGCAATAACTAGGTACTTGTCACACCAATGATACCACTGGTATCACTGTAGCTAGGCTGGTCACAATGACCAGCCTAGTGTTTAAGGGTTTAAGGCATTTGTGATCTTGTGCATGTCATTTCCTTCTTCCTTTGTGTGTATGCTACTTCTTTCTCAATTTGTAGCACTTTCTAGTGCAACTGCCACCTTCACAACATGTTGATGGAATTATTGCATTAAAGAAAAGTGCTTGCCAACTTATAAAGCTACTTCCATAAGAGCAAACACAAGAGTTTGTTGTGCTTGTGTGAAATGTGTTCTGACTAATGTTGAAGCAAGGAGTGCCACAAAACAAGAAATAGCATATGCACAAAGGAAGAAGGAAGTGACATGCACAACATCACAAATGTATGAAAATTATGGTTTGAAGATATTTATGCAATTTCTGAAAAACCAAGAAACCAAGGGCATTTGTACAAATATTGCAAACTTCAGGGGTACCCAACAAATTGTCCCTTAATTCAAGTATAAACTCACAGTTCCTTCCGGATGTATTTTGACATGCTTTAGAACTGGAAACGCTGAAGCAATAAGCTTGCAATGCTGCTGCCCATAAAAACTCACTTAACATCATTCTACTTGCATGAAACACCACACTTTTGTGTTGCTCATGTTAACCCATTAAGGACCCATTAAGGACCGGTCGACCAGTTCCTGGTCAATTTTGACTCTTTTCAGTTTGTAGAGAGAGCATGTCAAGGAATTTGATGACGTGGCAAAGGGGGCAGGTTTGGGGAATTGGAAAGTGAAGAGTTTAGAACAATAACCAGACCAGTATGAGGTGGCATGTGGCTAGAGGGTTGAAAAAACTAAAAAAGTACCGGCTGAAAATACACCAATAAATGCAAAAAGATGACCATAACAACTAAAGAGTGAGCATAATTCATGAATGCTAACACTAAACCTTGCAAGATACTTCCATCTGTACGATTAGATTTATGATAGGCATCTGTATTCAAAAACCCGAAAATTTCCCTCAAATGGCAATACCAAGGATTGCCCACCCCCAAAATCGACCACGGTCGTTAAAGGGTTAAAGACCATCAGATATGTACATGACGTAACAGTACCTTGAATGGTATTTACAGGCTAAGAAATTGCATATCTCTCCAATAGTTGTCATGGGGCAGCTCAGTGGACTGACAACATCAATTAACTGACCATCTGCAAAGCTCGAGATACGTTCAACGGTACAGAGTGACCTCACTGCCCTGTGCGTTCCCATTGAAGATCCTCAGTGAACTCCTGCAAGGCACCTCGAAGGTCGCCACCATCCAAGGAGAAATAATATTGGGCTGTGCTGTCGTCAACCTTGAGGCTCCTCTTCAAGGATTCCATCACTTGCTTCTTCAGCCTGTGTTGTTGTGCCTTCTCTGCAGCACGCGTGGCTTCCTTCGTGTTCGGTTTTGACCCATCCAGATACACCACTCCTACTTCGCGTTTGGCGAAGACGTCCACCTCAATGAAGCAAGTCTGTCCTACTAGTATCTCGGGATGGGACACTGGGATGAGCAGACGCTCCCGCGAATGAATGCCATGGTCGCTCATCATATTGTTGACCCTTCTAATCTCTGGAACCTGTTTCAAAACCTCGCAACTGTTATATAAAGGCACTAGAAAGGACAAGGAGAGCTGTTGTAATCACTGCTTCCAAATCAAATGCAGACCGACAAGGAACTCAACATTCCGGGAAAAGCTTGTGAAGCAAATATAGTACTCCCTCTGTCCCTCTAAAAAAACGTCCAAATCAGATACATTTCTTGTACCGCGGCCTCCAACGTAGCTTCGTTCACCTTAGAACATGAACCCGTACTGAGCATTAGTTAATACACTTGAACAAAGTTACGTTGGAGGCCACTGTACCACAAAAAAAGCTCCCTTTTGTTGGTTTCAAATGCTTGGAAAGAGTTTGTCATGTCCAATGATCTCATGGGGGCAAGTTAAGTAATTAGAGAGCATTCCTCTCCTAACAAGCTTGGCCTTGCCCATATGAGGTACCATTGTTGCTACTAATCATCAATAATGAGCTATTAACATGCACAAATATGGTACTTTTTCCATGGAATTTGGGTACCCAAACAGCAACATCAAAGCTGGAGAATTTTGCATACATTTGGTAGATGATATATTGATTCTAAAATGCACGTGTCACTAGCAGAAAGACTAAAAACACAGGTAATCCTTTGCAAGGAAGCTTTTTGGACGCTATTAGAGGGACAGAGGGAGTATTCAGTATCGTTTGCGTGTCTTAAATCTTTGAGTTAAGAATTCAACGTTTATGGTGAACAGATAAAAAACCAAAAGGGAAATCTGCTAACATCCTCGTGTCTCACAGAATCGACGTACCTGCACTCCGTATTTTACAGCGAGGCCTGCCATAGTGTCCTGGCGTTTCAATGGGTGAGATAAAGCAAGCTGTCCTAGCTGGCCGCGCCAAAAGCTTCGGGAAATCGGTATTCCAACGACCTTCTTCAGTTTCCAAGGAACCATAAATGCGGATGCCAATGCGGCAGGGTCAGCTGCGATAGAATGCCAAAGGCGACACACACAGGCAGCCTGCCCCAGCGCAGTAACAGGCAAGAGTTCCAAGATTTTCCTCCAAAGATCCTCGGTCAAACCTGACATGTTCTCCTCAGTCCTTCGATTGGTCACACCTGTGCTTTCATCATCTTCGACACATTTGCCCTTTCCTCTGGCGCTTACAGATAGTCTAGCCTCATCCACACCTCTTCCACTACGAAGCCTGTCGAGATTCTCAACCATAACACCTCTTGCTGCAGCTACAACGTCTGGAATGGCGGTACTAAAATCAGCTATCGCGCTTGTTGAACTGTTGCCATGGTGTAAAGCATTTATTTCAGCAACTCTGGATTCCCCTGATATCAAGGACCTCCCAACCATATGCAATTCATGATTCTGGGAATCTTTTAACCTATTTGGTTCCCCTCGTAAGTATAACACTGCTAAATCGCATTTTGCATGATCGTCGAACTCTACGTAACATGTCTTCCCAGTTAGGAACTGCGGCTTCATTACTGGTATTAATAACCTTTGGCGCCGATGTATGTCATGGTCACTGCTCATGTTATTGAGATTTCTGATCTCTGTAGCCTGCAGGTTCTTGCAAAATCACTGCCGAGTTATTATCGTATCAAAGTTATACTGAAAACAAAACATACAATGAATTCATCTGAAATCTAGAAAGATTAGAGAGCCAGGCAATTTGCGCAATGCTTCCAGATGGCAGTACGCAGGAATAAACGTATACATGACTGGAGTGTATAAAATGGCGGTGCACTACTCCATCTACTGACCTCTAAAGTGCTCGACACTCTTAAGCAGCCAAATTATCAACAATTAACTGACCACATCGTATAACTTCAAAAAACCTCGCTTTCACATTAAGTTACTGTTCGTTGGATGGATTTGGCCTTCCTTTACAGGTTTCCTGCTGATTGGTCAAAATGAGATATTTTTCCAACGGGGGATTTTCGTTTGATTTGGAGTCTAACCTCGACCTTTGGCCAAGGAATTTGTTCCCAGGGTATCGTCTGGGTATGCACGTATGTTCTAGTGATCAATCCTCACTAATTATAACACATCACATGATTCCCAATAGACATGAACAGGTTCAGAGGTTTCCAATCTCGTACTACGTATAGGTTCCTATCTCTTTCTCAAGAAAGGCAAAGCAAGCGTTGACTGCTCTGAATAGCGATTCCTCGATTTGTATGTTAAATTCATACGGCGGAATCCAATTCTCAATTCCTCATCTACGATTTTCAGTCGCACTATTAAATTTACAGATGCAAGTAACCAAATGGACTACACAAGCCGGCAATCAATACTTCACATGCCGCTTCCACGATGAAGGAGGTCAACTAATGCCATCAATCAAATGCAGATCGACTACCTACTCCAGAGATGCCAAGAAAGAAACGACCCGAGCTACCTACATATCTACCTGAGAACAAAAATTCCTCGTTGAGCAAATACTAGAAACAAGATGGAAGCACAATGTCAGTCACATTAACAACGAAAGAACATGCTGTAGTGTCGGTTAAGAGATATCATCATAGGTTACACTATTCATGTCCAAATGTTCTAAACCTACGTTTCAAAGAAGCGCGAAATATCAATCTCTCAAACATTTGGAGAAACAATCGAAAGAGAGAGGAAAGTCAAATTATAAAACTGAACATCGTACTTCACAGCTAAGCTGTCTACAGTATTCCACCGTTGCAAGGGATGCGAAATTGCGAACTGACGCATCCCGCGGTGGAAGAACTTTGTGCCAGATGGTGGCCAGCCGATGACCTCAAGAGAAATCATCATAAAGTACACTCTTCATGTCCAAATTCTCTAAACCTATGCTTCAAAGAAGCGCAAAATCCGAAACAAACATCAATCTCTAAAAACCTTTGGAGAAACAATCGAAAGAGAGAGAGGAAAGTCAAATTACAAACCTGGACATCGTACTTCACAGCTAAGCTGTCTACAGTATCCCACCGTTGCAAGGGATGCGAAATTGCGAACTGACGCATCCCGCGGTGGAAGAAATTTGTGCCAGATGATGATGGCCAGCCGACGACCTCCCGCAGCTTCCACTCTGCCTTGAAGCATCCCAAGAGCAAGGCGGGATCCGTGGCTACGGAACGCCAGCTCCGGCTCACGCAAGCGGCGCGCGCGACCAACGGCAGGCGCAGGCGGCTGAGGATGAGGCGCAGCACGTCGGAGTCGAGCGTCGGCTCGAAGAGAAAGCTGAATTCGGATGCCTCCATCGCCATAGCTGGCTCGCCATCGAGCTTTCGCTGCAACGTATGTAGACAAGCGCGCTTCCGTGGGCCTTTGGAAGAGCGGCTCTCTTCCCTGGAGCTTGACTCAACCAGCACGCATGACAACATTCATCCTTCAACTTTCATCCAGATCTCGCGTTTCTGGAACACTGACGACTTGACGAAACAACTCGGCGGCAATTGTTTATCGGGATCGATGAAAACCGTCGGGGAGTAGGGAAGGCGGTCGTCGACCGCACCGCTGTTTTCACACTCTGTAGTTACCAGCGGTAGGCGTCCTCAGGCCCTGTCTCATCTTTACTTATGCCCCATTCTCACTGGGACGTCCACCAGCAGTTCGTCAGCTGTGTTCACTGTTCTAAGATGTGTCACATTGAATCTCATTCTCATTGCCAAGATGTGTGAGAGGAATGTGCATGGACAAAAATATACAAACAAAGACTTGTAGTGCAGAATTGTATCTAGGTTAAAAATCCAAGGAAGCCCTTAGTGGAGTTCTTTTAGTTAGGGAAGGTCCTTTTAGTTAAGGAAGGTCAAATAGCCCATTGTATTGCATCTAAGGTCACTTTGTTTATAGAAAAGTGTTTTAACTTTGACATTTAGGTAATAAAAGTAACTTTAATTGGATGTATGAAAATGGTGGAATCAAACTTAGCTTATTCTAGTAGTCTGTCCATCCGATGAATGCATATGCTTGTGAATGTTGTCCCTGTCTTAAACTAGTGTCTAGGGGTCCTAATGTCAACTTGTCATGGTTGTGTCAATTCGTCAAGATGTGTGTGCTTTGTGGATATGCAATGTATACAATGTAACATTTACAAACAACCATAGGCAAGCTTCATTTTATCTTATCCTTTAATTGTAGTCCCTTGCTCATGTGTCAGTACATATCCTAATAAATGAACATAACAATTAGTTAGCATATGTCAACTAATGTCAAATAAGCTGCTTGGTGGAGAGAGTTAAGATGTCAATTTGTGCCTTCCTGGGCAACCACTCCATAGGTACATTTGTCTTTCTTTCTCCCACTCATGTGGAAATCCACTAGTCAATTTGGCCAGGATTATGAATAAATCTCTATCTACTTGACCTCGGTAGTTGAATTGTCTTAAAAATAATCAGTCAATTAGCTATAGCTAATTTCTACTTTTGTATTACAATTTATCCAGTAGCTTATACTAATCAATATCAATATGACACTTGGTTAATGAGGTTGTGGAATTGTCCTTATTGATTAGTCCCTCTTTGTCAATCAAAACAACCAAGGAATAAACTTTAACCATTAGTCCTTGTTAACTTATTCTCAATCAATCTCATATCCAATAGTCAATGAATAGATTACTCCATTAAACTTCCTTATTCTTAACTCGGAATATATCAATTAGACTCTGACTCTTATTCCTTATGGTAAATCCTTACTGCAGATCAATTTGTCTCTCAATATTCACATAAATCATTTTTAAATCATCAACTTACTCACGTTAATTAGACATACTTAATTTAATCTCATTATGGTTCATAACAATTAGACATATAATCAAATTCTTCATTCTTCTCAATCAATCCTTTCTTATCTTTGGATTAATCAATTTGACAATTAGTAAATAACAGGTTCATTATGAGTTTACCATTTTTTAACTTAAAATGTGTTTACCTTCTTCGTAAACTTATTTCATTCAATCAAACTTTACCAATCTCTGGTTTCATCATTAATTATTTAAGATGTGGTTTATACTCTCTAAACTCACTCTTATACTTAGACTCGTTTATTTGTCAAATTGATCATTGACTAAATTTAATGAAGTTCTTTTAATTAATTGGACTTTAGTGTTGTGAATTCTTTCACCAACATCTGGCCTACCAAATTCTCATGCCAATCACTGGTCTTAGAGACTTAAGCACCTTTTAATTTTTTCATACTAATAGCAAATTTGAGAATTTTCACATTCAAATATTACATTGATTTGTCATATTGTCTCATCTTACATAGCTGACAATTAAATTTGGGGACTCACTTACCCACTTTGTATTCGTCATTACTTACAAGCTTCCCTTCACTGGATTTACGCTCTAGCAATTTGTCCTTCCTTTGTATGCTGGTTGTATCAATTTGTTTTCACCTTCTGCACTTCCACTGTCCCTGACACGTTTTTGCCATTCACTAGCCCTTCACTTCATCAAATTGATTCTCTCTTTCAGTCATAAAATATTATCAATCAGACTTTAGACTTCACTGAAATCTACTCGTTTTTGTAAATAATGCCACTAGTTGGACTTTCTCTCTCCATTACACTTTGTCAATTGGTCCCTTCTGGACACTTGTGAAATTACTCACAACTTCTAATTTCTCAAACTTAACACATTTAGAACATAACACTTCAACAACTTCTCATAATCATAACACACACATAAAAGAATAAAAAATAAATGAAACATAAAGACGATGCTCTTCACTAGACTTACATGTAAAAGAAATATATTGTCATTCAAATTGAATTGACAAGGAGACATGTTTACTTGACAAGCTCAATTTGACAATGAGAGAGACAGCTTCTATATAGTCTATTAGCTTAGGTAGTTGTTTAACTTCTCTAACTACCTATCTACTAGTCCGGTATTATAGTTAGGTATTATAACCGATAAGGCTATTTATCTTTACTACGGGTAATTCTACATCTAATTAAGCTAATTGTCTGTTTTTACATTCTAAGATGATTTGATCTTCATTCATGCTTTGATTCCATTCCAAATCCTTGAACTGATCTATTCGTCCAAGTATAAGACAATTAGTTCAAGAAGAAAAGAAAATTGTGATTACAAGACTAAAAGCACAAGAAAATTTCAAAACCCCACCACCAAGAAGGTCCTACATCATTACTACCACCTTTTGAGGTCATACATGGATCCTTCTCATTAGTTGCTTGAAATGGGGGAATGCGTCATATGAGAGAATTTGTTTTACTAAGGCATTCTAAATACGTTTGAGATACTCATTTCAAACCCATGTTGGTGGACCCACGTCAGGGAAGAAGACAAAAAGATTCTCACCCAAACACGTCCAACTGTGCAATGGGAATGGGCCCTCAGACTAGCAGCCGGCCAAAGTGGCAAAATTGGCACCCCTGTCGGTGGTTCAGTCGCAAGAAATGTTTTTGTGTAATTGTGTATCATCTAAGAGTGTGCCTTTGTCAGACAAGTTTGGTAACACCCTTGAAGCAGGCCCCAAAAATTCATTGTCTTGGCTGTTAACGTGGCTATATTGGTTGGTGAAGATGGATGTAAATCTACCAAATAAACCCATAGTTTGAATCCAATAGCAGAGAAAAGCCAAATTTCAACCAATCACGTTTGAGAAATTTTTGGTTGATTGCTAGTCTGAATCGGGCCTAACACTAGGGAATGGTAAGGTAGGAGGTTCTAAAATGGTGCATGCTCTAAAACAATGCACTTCCTCAAATGTACTCTATTTGTACATGTTATCTTTCATAGACCTTCAACAATGTACAAGTAATGTACATTTGAGGAGGTGCACCATTTTAGAGCACCTATGGCCTTTCCACTTCAAAAATTTATAACTAAGTCCACAAAGCTCCAAAAAACATGAAACATTTTGGATTAGATATCAATTCCTCTTGTCTTTCAAGGAAAATTTATTGAAATATGTTTCAAGTTTCATCTCTCAAAAATTCAGTTTCACCCTTTAAACACCCTATTTTAGAACCTCCTACTTTATATCGTGAGCCATGAGCCTATATTTTTTGTGTCAGAACATTAAATCTCATCTATAAATTTTGTGTGTATAGAGTCCTGTAATTATGTAATTTAAACTTTTGTCTCTTATAAAAAAATGGTTTTATTTTTTATTTTTTTTATTGATTTTGAGTTTAGAATTGGTTCCCACTCTCAAAATCTTGACTCATTGCTCAAGGCTCACTATTTTTCACTCACAAATTAGCATTGTCCCTTACAATTGTACTTGGAGAAGATTTGAAAAATGAGCTAGACTACTTTAGTTGCTAAATTCAACTGGCAAATCCTTAGCAATGGTGATTTTTGACAAGCATTGCAACTAGTTCTTGATTTGTTCCTTAAAAATGAAAATGTTTTTCAATATGAAAATGGCATATGCTATGCAATTCTAAATGTAATGGTTTCTTGGCCGTTCATATGTGAGAAAGAACAAGACGCAACAAACATGTACTAATCATTCAAATTATATGGAAAGTTTCACAAAATGTCACTAACTGACAAGATAGATCCTTTGATCCTTCATGTTTCTCACCACAATCATGTTAGCATATGTTATCTATACAAATAGAAGAAAGATGCATTCATGCATCGTCTACAGTTGCTATTTAGAAATGGGGAATGCTAAATTGTGAGCAAGAATTCATGAGCCGTGAGCAGTGAGCGTAATTTATATGTTAAAATACTAAATTCCATTTATAAACGTGTACATAAGTTCTTATAATTGCACATTATAAACATTTGTTTCTTGAAAAATTGTTGTTTTTTAAGTTTTTCCATTAATTTTGAGCTCAAAATTGATTCCTGCTCACAAAATCATGGCTCACTGCTCATAGGCTCACAGTTCTACGCTCACAAAATAGCTTACCTCATTTAGAAGCGAGCAACTCTCTACTAAATGTTAACTAGAAAATCCTTTTTACACACAATTGTATTAGAAGGTATTACCACCACCTTTCTCTTCAGCATGTACAAATGAAGTCAATTTCTAAACCACTTTGGAGTTGTGCACGCAAAAATTCATATCTCATACAAAGACTTATTGGATATATTCTCCTTCCATCATACACCATTTCTTATTATTATACTTGGCCAGGTACACTTTGTAATAAATGTTGGTTTGCACAAATAAATGACGTTGTTGGAATAAACATGTATAAATACATATGTATAAATAAATGTACAAATTATTATGTATGTATAAACATATTTGTATAAATACACATGTATAAATATATAAATACATATTTACATATGAATATATTTATGTATATAGGGATCCATAAATAAAAAATTCCTTGCTAAGAACACTCTAAATTGTCATTTGACGTATAACTTTTAGCCCATAATGAACCAACTGCGTAAAACACCAAATCGAAGGATTGTAATGATGTTAGATAGTTACTAATATCATACTACTTCGGAATTACTAGCCTCCTTTATATTCATGTTCATGTCTATATTGAAACAAATTAATAACTCTTAATGCCATGAGTAACAAGTACCTTGTCTCAACATGTTCTGTTAGTGATATTGAAGGGTTTCAAAATCTGGATAAACTGAAATCAGTGTATTGTACTATGCAAATTTTATTAAGAGCTAATATAGGCACCCGTCTATTGGGACCCAAAATAATTTTAGGCTCAATTACATAAAACATTTTCCCGGTAAGAAAATAGTTTTTACTGTTTATCCACGCACTCTAATTTCAAAATCTACCCATGTTGCAAAATATTTGTTTTAGTTTATGAATTATTCCTTTGCAATAAAGCTGTTTTTGTCCTATATCCATAGATTGTTTTACCCATGCAATAAGAAACGTCACTATTTTCTCATGCACTAAAATATTATTTATTTTTTACCTACACATATTTTTACCCACATAGTAATTATTCACGCAATTTTATATATATATATATATATATATATATATATATGTAGAGCTAGTTACCCTATTATCATTGGGCCTTAGACAAAAAACAACAAAAAAATAGTCATAATATATCAAATGACATGGTTATGGTCTCATCTGAAAGATAATGAAGTCAAGGTTTTCTATGAAGTTCCAAATTCCTAAATGATTGAAATATAAGTTAGTTATCAAGGTTCCAATGAAGTGAGGTCAAGGTTCCCCTCAAATTTGAAATTGCCCTATTATCACTTCCTTATCACTTCCTTAGAGGTTTTCATTGCCATACATGATAGTATTCATCTTTGAACCTTTTCTTCTTTTTCTTGACATTTGTGGTCATCCATAAGTGCTAACTAGTTAACAATTTTCATTTGTTTTTGGTATTTTGCAACTAACATTGCTATAGCTAAGGTGTTGGAGCAATAAATTGTATATCTAACTAAGGTCTTCATAGCTAATATGCTATATCTTTTGCAAATTTTGGTCAAATGGAACAAAAATTATACTACCAATAAAGGACTCTAAGGCCTTTCTAGCAATACTTGTAAACTTGGATTTGAAACTAAACCCCTAAAAGGTATGAATTTTTGAAGATAATAAAGTGATAATAGGAGCAAAGTGAAAACTACTTGTATATGAATATATATATATATATATATATATATATATGTAAATATTTGAATGGAATTTACAATTATGGTCATCTTCAAAAGTTTCATAGCTCAAGATGACAATTTTGTAACTGAATCATCATGTAATGAATCATGAAGATGGGAGTGCATGGGGTTATGTAACCAAATTGTGGGGATGGGAGGGTATGAGAAGGTGAAATGTCATTGGAAATAATGAATGAAATTGGAAATGAGATTATGGCATGGGACTAGGATATGGAATGGAGAGATACGAGATGGGGGATGGAGGGATGAGGGACACAGAATGGGGGCATGGGATAAGAGATGGGGGGCATGGACCTACATCACCCGTTGGTACGACGGGTAAGCAAGACTCGTATATATATGTATATATAATTTTTTTAACCATACAATTTTGTTACATTTTATTATTATTTACCTATGCATTTTTTTACCCATACATTTATATTTCACGCAATTTTTTACTTACACAGATTTTTACCTACACAAGTTCCAAGCAAATTTTTACCCATGTAGGTTCATTCACCCATGTGGTCAAATGATCACAATAAATGGATCACTAGATGGGAAAATAAATTCTATTTTATATGGTGCATGACACTTATAATCAACTACAGTCCCAATTCAAGTGGTTAGCCTAAGGCTTTGTCAAAAAATAAGTTATGAAAAATTTGAGTCCACTAAGATGAAGCCTAAGTTTAGGGTTTGTCCTACTTAGTGGTGGAATTACTTTTAAGCTAATGGGTATATGTGGTGTGATTTAGTATTTCTTGTTTGGTCAACATTTGTTGGTTATAAGTGTCATGCACTATAGTGGTGCACTTGTGCTTGGTTAGTGTCAACCTTTGTAACAACAACGATTAGATAAGATCACATCCCCACTCTCCTTTTGTCCAAAGTATGTATTATGAGCTTGGTTAAGGTCAAGTGCTTGCATATGGTCAACGTTTCCTTTTCATCAATGCCCATTGTGACTCACCAGTTAAAAGGGCCATTGGTTAGTGTACCAAAAAAATGGTTAGGAAAGCACCTCCAAAGTTGCAACCATTAGAACTAAGGAAAGTAATGCAAATAAAGTGCTTGTTTATGATCAATACTTGGATAAGATCACCACTTTTTTCTAGCCCAAAGTGTTGATGCTAACCAAGCACCACTGTACACTGTAGGTTGAGAGCAGATTTGACATTCAACTGTGGAATTAACTATTTTTTAGGAAAAGTCCAATTTGGCATCAAGTTTTGTAATTAGTTAAGGATTAGGCATATTCAATTTTTTTTTGTTATTATATGACAATCAGCTATTTTTTGTAGTAGAATCAAACCTTTTTCAAAGTATCTTTGACTTTCCAAAATTAGGCCTTGGTACAAATTTTGCAATAGATTGAGCCCTCTTAGAATTAGCCTCGACCTTCTTAAATTATCTACACCAAATAGTGCATTTAGGTTGCCCCATACTAATGGTTGACCATGATTGGATTTCACATGATTTACAACTTGAACTTTGTTAATTTATTTTTTGACAGCTTTGTAGTGGTTGCAAGGCATTTACATTTTGTTTTCTTGCAATAACTAGTGATGAAAATCATTTTTACAATAGTAAAAGTGTAAGATATGAGAATTAGTGTGGGGCAACCTAAATACACTATTTGTAAGCTCAACGACTTCTAAAATATTAATCAATTCAATTTTTTTTTAAAATTTAACATTGGGCAGCAAAATTTGGGGAATTATTTTACGCCGAATCTGCTCTCAACCTACCATAGATAGAAACTTTATTGTTTGTTGTTATTGTAACGAATTTTAGACATCAAGTCATCACCTTCTACTTTCATCCGGATAGATGAGAAATCCAATGTTTCGCAGATGTACATTCATCGCGTTTCGTTGAGCACTGCCCTGCCTTCGTTTTCTCGTCGTCGTCGTCCTCGTGGAGAGCATGTCGACGAGAGTGTTGAGAGCACAAGCAGCGGAGCAGGCACACGGAAAGAAAGAAATTTGCGCTTTCGCTCTGCTCTCCGTGTCTCGGCGAATTTGCAGAGAGACGCCATGAGGAGAGTCGTAGTGCAGCGCCTCGCGCGCCTTTCTACGCGCCACGCGCATGCGTCAGCGCCCGCCTGTGCTGCCGCTCAAGTGCAGGTATTTGCGCGTCGCAGTTTAGGTCTCGATCGCCTCTGACACACATTTGTAGAGATAAGAATGGAATTTCAAGTAGCTAGTCGTCATCGTAATTCTTGTGGAGAAGAGGACGTTTAAATCAAATCTTTGCATCGGAAAACATATTCAGATTCGGTGTAGGATCTGGTATTTCGTTACAAGTTTTAGGGTTCGGTGATAAGACTTGATCATCTCTGGCATATGTTTGTAGAGATAAGAATGGAAATTTCAAGTAGCTAGTCGTCGTAATTCTTGTGGAGAAGAAGAGGACGTTTAACACAAATCTTTGCATTGAACAAATATATTCAGATTCGGTGTAGGATCTGGTATTTCGTTACAGGTTTTAGGGTTCGGTGAGGGTGCTGGACCTGTATTTCTGAGAAATGAGTAGTGGAGAGTGATAATCCGATTAGTTTATCATCATAATTGTTGTGTAGGAGACGTCTTTTGTGCGAATTGTTGCAATGGGAGACATGTTAGCGTCAATATGGGATCCTTTGTTTCGTCTAACGAAATAAGATTTAGTGAGAAGGTCGATACGTAGAGATTTATTATATTGAGAGTTTATTGGAGTTGAGTGTTGTTAGGGTTTTGATTACTTTCTTTGTAGACCGTAGTGTGGCTTGCTCTATTACCTGAAGTCCGAGGGCTTTAATGCTGTCGCTTTAGTAGAAGGATTAGATTTTTGAATGAGAGTTTGAATAGCCTCAGGTAATGCAGTAGTGAGAAAGCTCAGTTTGCAGTGTATTTCTCTGATCTTTAGTTGCTGCGTTCGATCAGAAGGAGCCGCTGGTTTGAGTGCAGTTTGACAGCGTGTTACTTTGCTGATGTTTTCGATATGTTTTAAGAAGTTTTCTAATGTGAAAGTGGCCATATGCAGTCCACGCAGTCAGCTACGGGACAACCACCACAAATTGTGTTCCCTAGGTTCGTGCGATGTTCTTGTATATACTCAGCCATGATGTTGTTATAATTTCGTAGTAGAGATCAATGTCAACTGTTGCGTAGGTTGTTCACAGAAATTTGGTGTTATTCGATTCGCTTGTATTGAGGCTTTGAGTGCAAAATTTGACAGGGAAGGTCCAGGAGTGAACTATGCGCTGAACTGGGCTCTATGTGCCAAAGGTGTTGCACCAAAAGGAGAGGCCTATCGTAATCTGAAAGAGTCAGAATTGAAGAATCTGAATGCCGTTATTCCAGGTACAATTTCAGGACGCATTGACACGAACTTGACAACATATGAGGCCATTGGTGTGACTGTGTGGTTGTCTCCTCTCCTTATTGGCCTGCTAAAAGCGTAGTTGTTACAATACGTGTGTGTAGGTATGAGATGGTCCGTGTACGTGTCCTTATCGCATTTTTCGTGTATTATGTGTTCGAATCTAACACCATCTTTTGTTCTCCAGCGCCGACCAAATCTACGGCTGTTTACGCACGGGGTTCATACAGCGCGGGAGCTACAGCCATTAGCAAAGCTCAGTTCAATCGACTTTATAAAGAGGTTAGTGATCAGGATTTCGATCGGTGCTCAACCTTCGGCATTATTGATTCAGTTGCAGGAGGTTTATGACAACTACCTTGGTCAAGATATCTGGATTCGAAGTGCTCTCTAGTTGTGTTATTCCAACGGAAATAGGCTATGTATGCAGGTGACAGCATCCCTCACGAGTTCTCAAAAGCTTTACGTACACGATGGTGCAATTGGCTCGTCACCTCGATCTGATGCTAAAGTTCGGACCATCTCCGATAGCCCTTCCAGTGCATTACTGTTTAGGAGCATCCTTGAACCAGCTCCTACTCGCCAGGTTGCTCAACAAGAGTTTCCCTTCACAGTTTACATTGCTTCAAGTTACAGGTAAATTCCGTAGGCCAAATTCATTTGTTTGGATGCGTTTTTGAAGTTGCTGCTTTGGAGTGTTCACTGTTTTTCAAGGATATTTTTATATATATTGATGTCATCATCCTCTGGAACTCTATTTTTTTTGCTACTGATAACATCGAGTCTGTGTGTTTTGTCGCTTTGCAGTCCATCCGATGTTGGCAGTGTTGGACTTACTACTAAGGACAAGGGAGCTTTTATAGTGATTGACTATGATCGCTCAGCCATGATCTTGGGGGGCAATGCATTTACAGATGTTGAAACCGTCAAAAGGGCATTAGCTGCACTTACGGCACCCAGCATCTTGGCTCGAGAAGCTCTTCCACTTTCAGCACGGTAAGTACGTCATTCTCTTTCTTAATCAGTTCAACCTTGAACAACTTTATTTACATCCTAGTAACATTTGTTTGGGATAATCATCATCGAATCTAGTACAAACATTTTTTGCATGTATGACTGTCAAGTGACTTGATCACTTGATTTCGATTGATGGTACTGTAAATTGAAGTCTACTTTAGTGGTGTTTGCTTTCAGATATTTGAAACATGAAGCATCTTATTATGCGTAGTAGTAGCTTTACCGATATTTTAATACAGAACTTACTTTTACATAGTTTTCATAAGCTAAATGATTTGCTTAAATCTCTTAATCCTCATTCGAAATTGGCAATCTGTCAGTATATTGTCAAATTTGAACTTGACTTACAAGTTGGAGCGATATGATACGATGGTCTGTGAAATCTCATCGACAAGGTTTCGACTTTACTTTCGTGCGTGTTAATCTGAATTTATAACTGAGAATAAAATGTATAAAAGGAAGATGATTATTGAACGTACTTTAAAATGGATAATAAACATCTGCTGGCTAAAATTTAATTAACACGGTTGAGACATTTACGTGTTTGCCAAGGGCATTGATCAGAAAACCTGATCCCCAATGTTGTGGCTTGAGGTTGCAGGCTTTTGATTCAAGGAGGAGCAACAGTCGTGGTATTTGCACCAGAGTCAGTGATCGAGAAGAATTCTGGACTGCTGAAAGCGGCAATATCACCTGATCTTGGTTTAGTATGGAGCAAGGAAGGAGTGGCCCGCCTTTTCGCTAGTAAAGAATCTGGAGCTCCCAATCTCTACAAAACTCCTTCCTCTGTTGTATTGGTGACTGCAGACAGGTTTGTAACATTCAGGCGTTTTGTACTGTATCTTTTTACTTGTTTCTCTTGTTTTGTTGCTCTTGCTTGACTGCATTTGTCTAGTTGCTTATTTTCAGTATTTAGGCTTATTTATCAGTTATAGGATAGCGTGAAAGTACTGGGTTTTGGCGGATCTGCCAAGAAATATTCCTTTAATGAAGAAATTTTGTGCAGCACTGGAGCAGTACCTGAAATCTCAAAGGTTACCCCAGAAAAGGCGGGTGCATTGTTTGTAGCGGGTTATAATGGAGAGGAATTTCAACCTGGTTATCAAGCAGGTCCAGGGTCACTGGACCCCGTTGAGCTTGCCAAGGGATTTACAGCACTGGTACATCATCTTTATGATACCTAATCTTAATTTTTTTTTATTGAAATTGGAAGACCTTGTTTTAGAAGTCTTCTTTCTCATGTTATGTTTCTTGGTGACGTACTTCTCTTAGTGGAGTGCATGTTTTAGTTCCATAGACTAAGTATGTAAATCTAAACCTTACAGGTACGCTGATTTAATTGTCAGAACGTCAATTTTTTTGTTTATTCCTGTCAGCAAATCAAAGTGGATTCGAATGCACTAGAGAATACCTTATTTGGATACTGTATATAATAAGTTATGGGGATTTAAAGTTTTAATTAGTAAATGACCTAAATCTGACACTAGATCAGATGTTTACGTGGTATACACTCTCATAATCAATAAACACCTATCCTATAAGATTTCAAGAGGCTTGTTTTAAGGTAGTGTGCTGGTTTTGGGTATGCATATGATAAAACGTTTTAGCTGGACACTGCTCATAGTTAGATTTGCATCTCAAAGATCTTAGAATTCTCATAATGACGATTTTTCTTTTATGTGATATATGATATCTTTGTTCATATGAATCAACTTGTTATTTGCCTGTTTCTTGTGCAGTTGGAGAGTACAAACGTTCCAGCTTTTTTGGTGAATGCTAGTGTCTTATCAGGTATTCACTTCAATTTGTTACTGTTCAACTTTAAACTTACAACGTCTGTATTGACAATGTCATTGTGATATGCCTGGACCATCAAATTTTGTCTGCTGCACGTGCGGTCTTATGGTATAGCATTAGTAATGACTCCCCGAGTTTGGGTTTGGTTTGCAGAAAATGATCTCCTGAGCTATATAGAATCGACAGTAACAGAGAAATTGCCCAAGAGTAAAGGGAAGAAGCCTTCCGAGTCAGCAGGTACTGGGCAGTCCAAAACTGCACGTGTCTCTGGTTCTAAGAAACCTGAATAAGGCCAGTAAGGTAATTGGACCATCTTTTGCCGTCCCCCTACCCACCCACCCCACACCCACCCAAAACACAGCTCCCTCATGGCGTATTGGTTTTTTTAAAATTTTAGGTCGGCTTCCGATATTGCTCATGGACAGGCGTCATTTTCTGATTTCCAGTTTTGAAAGGTCGTATGATCTGTGTTAGAAATTTTGAATTTAAAATTGTGCCTATGATCCCAATTTTGCGAAGAGGGTCCCTTTTGGATATCACAGCCACTAGCAAGAGAATTTCATTCAAGCTGCAGGGCATGTTATGTGGTGGGCTGGGCAGCTATAAATAGAAACCCTCGTTTTTGCCATGGGAGTTTGTAATGTCCGGGCTTTGCCATTTGAGATAGTGCAGTCTGACTGTAGTCCTGTGCAGACATTTATAATTTAAGTAAAAAAAAGCCTGACATACTTCTTGCTTGTGCAGTGAATGCCCTCAGGTCAAAGTACAAGGAATTCATTGACAGAAGGTTTCCAGGATTACCAAAGGAGTTGACTGTCTGACCACAATGAAGTTGCTAGAGTGGTGTGCTGATTACCAGCGCCACTTGAGGAAGCGTTTGTCCTGCTGTAAATTAGTTGGCCGTTCAGAATGATAGGGCAAAGCTTCTGTTCGTGTATAAGTGGCCAGTGGCTCTCTAGCAAGCTGAGGTACGACTGTCTCGGTAGAAACTCGACGCCCTTCATGGAATAAATGCAAACGCCCGCATTCCTTTGAGATTGCATACGGTGTTGCTTGAACTTTTACGCGGTTATCAGGGTCAGTTTAAAAGCCTGCCTGATTCTTGTTTGCATCTTCGTGTGCAGTATTAACAAGTTATTCTTCTCGAATAATCCGTGCTCCTGTTTTTGGAAATGAGAATATATTTTCACCTGCAGATAATGATCCTGCTTCCAAGGTTTGCAACTCTTAATCGTTTCTTCTTAAGTCGAAATGAAATTGAAATTCGTGATTCTCAACCACGTTGCAGTGTCAAGAAACCGGCACCTGTCTCTCAATAATCGAGGTAAATTGCCACTTTAGAAAGAATGGACTAGAATATCACTCTTCTTTTAAGTTGATTTGCCCAACTCTGTATATGATCTCCGAGTCCAGTCACGAGATTCTGAGTCAGTACATTAAACTAAAAATGATGCATTAACATCCACTTACCAACTAACCAGCTACAAACAACAGAATATAGCTATCTTGTGAATTATGTTATAATTCTTAGGACTTGACTATTTAATGAAATTCAAACGCCAATGCAGTAGCCGTGTTTTTAGCAGAGTTTATCGAAGGCTTTCTTAGGGCTGCAGCTCTGCTTGACCTGTAAGCACCGCTAAGATTCCCCAAAACTTCGGTCAAATTTTGAGCTTCCTCTTTGGCAAATACGCTGCCACCAGCTGAATCTAATCTTCGGCAAGTGACGAGGTGAGTATGAGCGAAATGAGGTACTCGTCAATAAGTGTATAGAGATTGTTCAAAGCAAACTCTCGCTTTTACTGCCAGAATTCTAAAGCTGTTACGATCGGCAGCCATCGCATTCCTTTTAAGTTACATGAAGCCGAAACAGATGGTGAGTGAGAAATCATCAATTTCGTCCCCGGAAACTGCTGCAAGCTCCTCATTCCAACCCTGGAAGCTCTGCGTCTAGGATTGGAAATTAAAAAAGGTGAGCCCTAGCTTATGTTCTACAAGCTCTTCAATTTCAGCCTAGAAGCTCCTCTTTCATGTCTAATATTATAAATTTGAGCCCTAGTTCTAGAAGCTCGTCATTCAAGCTTGAGGCTACTCCTCTAAACTTGGATTACTGTATAAGAATTAAGCCTTAGCTTGTATCCTACAAACGTCTAATCCCAACGTAGAAGCTACTAGTCAAGGGTGGGAGCTTCTCTCCCAGGTCGAGTAATCAGAAATTTGAGCTTCAGTCCTCCAAGCTCCTCCTTTAACCCTTAACCCTTCATCGCCGGCGGTTCTCAGAATACACCAAGAAACGGGCTCAATGTTGTCCACTTTGGCAATGGAGGCTAAACAAGGCAGACGGGAAACATCCACTGGTTATTGAAAAAAACACTTTATAAGATGGAGAAGAACCAAGTTTAATCTAGTTTTTATACAAGTGATCATGAAGACATGTTCTATTATGGAAAGTCAAAAAAACAACCTCATCAAATATACACATTTTTCAGTAGCCCAAATTGAGAAAAGATTCAAAGACACCAGTGTTGTCCCATGTTGCCTGTCCAACAATTGACTTCTGCAATTTTTGGAATTAATACTTGTCATGTTGTGTGGACAATTACCACACCATTGTTGAGGGGCACTCACTGTGACCAATCAACTAGATATTTAGGGGTTAAGAGCAGCTCCACCAATGACTTCGACATGCTCAAAGTGGATGAAATGTGATGCGGGCCCTCCCAAAACCCTCTCTTTGACATTGTGTCCATCTAGCAAGGGGCCCTTCAAGCCACTCTTTATTCACTATTCACCCTAAGTTTAGTGAGCTTTATCCTCTACTTTCCTTGATAAGTGGTCAATTGTTTATTTACGGGGTGTGTTGGAGTGCGAGGCCACCTTTTTGAAGAGCATGGGTGGAGATCCAGGGCCTTGAGAGCCCATGGAAAACTTTGAAAGAGCCCAGACCGGTGGAGATGCTCTAAGCCATCATCTCTCTAGCCTAGTCTGCACCAATCCATAAAGCGCGGTGCAAGGTCCGGGAAGAACTAACTGCTAGTTCAAAGCTAGCCAATTGAAATGAGAAAAAACCGTTTGCAATTTATAAACTTTGGCTAAAAACCGGTCAAAAATCTTTAAATTTTTTGTGAAATACAAAAAATAACTGAAAGAGCTCCTTGATAAACCGGTTCAATACGAGGATTGAAGGAAATCTACCGAAAAATCTCAAATATTTCCTGGAACCTGGCAGGGTGCATCAAACCTCAAGGAGACCACGGCTCAGCAGGAGGGGGCATCAACATGCCAGAGGCAGGAATGGCGGAGAAGATGGAATGCGCATCCACACCCCCCTCCTCCTCCGCTCCTCCTCTTGACGACAGCGCCACCAGAGCGCCCACGAGGCCGGCGTTGCCAGACAGCGTGGGCTCGTTCTGGTCGGAGTTTGCACGCGTGTCGTTAAAAGAATCCAAATGGTCAGGACCGCCCACCATGGCTCCCTCGAGGAGGTGGGGGTTGGGCGCATCCCGGTCCCGGAAGTGCCAGCCTTGGGTGCAGCTGAAGCGATCATGGGTGGTGCTGGGGATGGACGCTGCTCGGTGGTGTGGTCGTTGCGGGAATTTGGTGCTGCATCCCACGACGTAGCTCAAGTGTTGTGGGTTCTTGCCAAGTACGTAGTCGACCTACCAATGATCATCCCAATTAGCAACATCCGTGAGTTCTAAGATCTAAACATCAGACCAGGTAAGGTAGGAGCACCCATAAGCATGAGTTTAAGGGTTTTGAACATGATAATTATTAGTAAACATCTAGCAAATAATAGGGTGTTGTTAGCAACAGAAAAATAATGAGTTTGCAATTTTGAATTTATTATTTGGATACTGTGAGAATAAAGTTGTGAATTTTTAAAGAGCAGACTGCCATTGTACCCATAACCACTTTTAAGATTTCATGTTCACATGTTGTACATTTTTGTCATTACATCTATTTACTTCCACAGATTTTCCAAGATTTTAGAGGACACGCTTATGGAGACCCTCACGAGGATGGGTGCTCCTACCTTAAATTGGAAAAAACAAAAGGACCATTTTGTACTCCACTTTAATCTTACACAATAAACACAAGCATAGCTATAGCTCAAAGTTATAATTATTTGAAATTCTTGGAGGCAATCAGTGAGGCTTTAATATTGTACAAGAAATTGTACACTTGTTTTTTTATAATATGCTAAATTTTATATAATGACAAAAATAGTGAAAGTCCTAGAATGTACTGCTTTTTTCCAATTTGCCTAATATAGTAAGTCTTACAATTTCCATGGTTAAGGTCAGTTTTATGCTTGGTGTTAAAGAGTGGTAGTAGCAAACGAATATTAGATGCATTTGAACACATTTTTAGATTGCATTCACATTGCTAATACCCCTCCTAACACCAAGTGTGAACATACCTTTCTTAGTCACATTGAACAAAGTGCATGTTTGCCTCACACGCCCAATTGAGCTCTCAATTTGTGTTTCAATCCTTCCAATGTAGTCAGCTAACAAATGGTAAAATAAAGTTTACCTCTTGTATGTGTTGGCTATACATATGGCGAGACATATGGTTGCCAACATGAAGTCAAGCCGTGGATTGAATCCACATCATAAAATAAAGATAAAAATTGGTAATTTGATTCTTCTTTTTTTAGGTCAACAATCGTAACCCCTAAAAGCCCATGAGGATAATTATTGTCCTCTGGCCCTGAAAAAAAACTTTGTACAACAAAAAAAAGTTGTTTTTCATTTGCTTTTTTTACCAAAGTGACCATAAACATATGATCCATCACAGAAGGCAAAAAATCATCTTATCAAATATGCTCATATTTTTAGGTAACCCAAATTGTGAGAAAATTCAAAATCATGGTATCAGGTCCCAAGCTGCCCTTATCACAATATTCATGAGGTTGGCATGCACTATTGACTTTTGAAACTTTTAGAAGCAATACTATTGGTGCCCATCAACCAAAACACTATTGAACCTACAGTAAAAGTACTGTTGAACCTACAATGTGGGCAGGCCACGGCCACCCAACAATCCTTTAAGGATTAACAAGCAACATTGGATGGACACCCCCACCCATGCATCCACGCTTATCTTGTCCTTTGGCCAAATCTTGCCTAAAGTAACAACCATGACAATTTCTCCTTTCAAGGTTAGGGTTCGCTTGCTGATTCTCCATCACCATTACGGTTTGTCAAGCTTGCGCCTTCTACCTTCACGATTCGCAGGTTTATTATTAATCCTGAACTTAAAACCAATTTTTTCTTCCTTTCTTTCAAGTATCAATAACCAGCTTATAGATTTCTAACAGATTTTGGAATCTCGTTTCGAGCTCCGATTCTCGTATTCAACATACAAGAAACATTGCATTTGTTTTCGTGACAAAGCTACTACGAGACTTTTTGAAGCTTTTTGGAGATTATAAAGAACCTGTGATGGGGAACATGGACAAGAACCTGGGATCGAGAGAAGTTGCGAAGAGCATCTGGTGATAACCAGTTGGGACCGCACTGGATCACGGGAACATCAGCAGCATCCAAGTAGTCGGCGTACAACGTTGCTACAAAGGCGGCAGTGACCGCAGCAGGAAGGTGTTGCGTTGCGTTCGGGTTGAACAGGATCAACCCCCCTGCACATTCCAATGCCATCTCCATGAGGATTTTGCAACAGTAGAGCTCCAATTTAACCCCTAAAGGATGTTGTTGTTTTGTATACAGACTCTTGTGTTGGACACAGATGGGGTATTTAGATAGCATATGAATCCCATTGGAGTTGTAAATTTCAAATCACGTCATAAACATACTATTGGTCAACTAGGATTTTTTGGGGAATTTTAGGCATTTTCATAAAATAGTTTCTTCAAGTACTAAATGATTCTTGTACAAATATAAACAACATTTTTGGTAGGCAACATCCTTTAGGGGTTAAACACAATTTGTCCAACAAGTTCAGCAAACACCGTGATTCTCTGCATTACAAGTCTTGTATCTTGTTGTTTGACCTTTAAATGTCAGAATGTCATATTAGGTAAATTGGGAAAAACAAAGGTACCATTTTGTACTCCACCTCAAACCCAAAAAATTACCTCAAACTAGATTCAAAAGTATCAAATTCAGTCTGAGCCACTAGGATTTTTTCCCTCACAAATTCCTCCTCTCAGGTGAGGGCATGTGTACCAAAAAAAAACGAGGAGCTTGGTTTGGGTGATCACCCCAAACCTTTAGAAGTCCCAAAATGAACGTTTTGACCCAATTTAATGAATATGGTGTTCTAGGCTAATTGCTGTGACTGCCCCTCTACAGCTCTACAAGGTTTGGCAAGTGCACACCTGTTATGATGTTACAACGCATGTTGTCTTCATGAAAATTGCAAGAAGGGTAACATGGGACCTAACACCCTGTTTATGAATCTTTTTACAATTTAGGTTACCTAAAATATGAGTGCATTTGGTGAAGTTGATTTGTGCCTTCCATGCTGAACCATGTATCTATGATCATTTTGAGAAAAAATTAGATGAAAAATACTTTTTTCCATCCTATAGAGGATTTTTTTAATCTATTGGACAAAAAAATTCACCTCAATGTTTAACCCTTAAAGGACGGATGGATCACTGTGGCTTGCCTTGCTTGTAGCATTCTATAATATTTTGCACATGGGCACCAGTAATATTGCTTCAAAAAGTTGGAAAAGTCAATAGTGCATGGTGCCCTCATGAAAATTGCAAGAAGGGTAGCTTGGGAGCTAACACCATGTATCACAATTTAAATTACAAAACATAATGAATGTATCTCAAAAGGAAATTTTTTGCCTTCCATGATGCAATATGCTTTTATAATCACTTTTGAAAAAAATCACATCAAAATCGATTTTTTTCTAGAATACAGAGTTTTTTTCGGAAGCGTTTTTTGTTTATGGGGTTAAGGATTAACCCATTAACGAGCAGGCGACCAAAATGTGATTGATTTCCTGTGTATTTTGGGAACCCTGGTCGTTAATGAGAGCACAACCGACTACGCTGGGTATACTGCACAGATGTGTTTGTGGGGCCAAGGTGGACACGCTCGAGTGTCCACTTAGCACAAATTGTGAGAGTTTAGGAATTAAGTACGGCTGGTCCACTGGAAGGAAAAGAAGGAGTTTGGGGAAAGTTGAAAGCGAGCCCTGCGTTTTTAAAAAAAAAGCACACCTCCCTACCGCTTCTAGTGCACGGCACTAACCGAGGGTTTAGGTCTTAAGGTAGGCGCACCCATAAGCGTGAAAATAAGGATTTTGTA
This sequence comes from Ulota crispa, assembly GCA_963920765.1. NCBI lineage: Eukaryota > Viridiplantae > Streptophyta > Bryopsida > Orthotrichales > Orthotrichaceae > Ulota > Ulota crispa. Next base: position 2,170,771 of record OY987250.1, on the reverse strand, counting down.
GTTGGTAAAATAGTTGACTAATTTTAAAAAAGTATTGTAAGTTAGGAAATGGAAACCAAAAATATTGGCATTAATTTCAAGGTTCCAATTACAAGCATTTGTTCACAAAGATTTTTTAAAATCCAAAATCATTAAAATTGTAGGAATCATGTGTAAGAGATGTTAAAAACAAGGCTTGTTGGTTCTTAAATAGTGAGATGGGTATTCAAAACCGTCATGAAGTCACCCACAACCATCATTTTGTCACTCATAACTATCACTTAAGTACCTATAACCACCTTGACTACATCAGTGACACCCATGGATGCGGCTACCTTACTTGAAATAACTAATTGTTGCTTGAGCAGGTAAGGTAGAAACACCATAAACGGTTACTCCCCGATAATGGCAGAGCAGACTGTTCTAAAACCAACAATAGTTGGTTTTGAAAAAGATTAAAAAAAGATGCTATTTCCGTGCATTTGATTGGTTCAAACTTGTTTCAAAATAAAGTTCTAGAGGTAGCCGTTTAAGGTGCACTTATACAACAAGAATAGGTTGAAATCCTAAATCCACATTTATATTGCATAAAATATTTATTTTTGAATAAATTTATTATTGCCCTCTTCCTTATCTTCATTTCTCCACAGATTGAGCTTAATTTCTCAAGAAATTCCCCATATCTATAGGCCAAAGTGACTTATCCTAAATCATTTATGGTATTTTTACCTTAAACCTTCAAACAAAGTAGGGGAAATTACAAATAGGGGCATGAAAACGTAAAATATTACAAATAGGGGCACAATTTCAAAATAATTACAAATGGGGACACAATTTCAAAAAATTGTAACTTTTTGTAATTTTTTGGTTTAGACATTGGTTGATTTAGACACATCACATTAATTGTTAGCTGATTTTCAAAAAAATTAAAAGTCTCTCCAAATCAAGCCTATCTAAAGAAAGTTTAGCAAAAGTGATAGCAATTCTTGAAGACTTTTAATTTTTTTGGAGGTTGGCTAACATTTTATGTGGTGGGTCTAAATCAACCAACATCCAAACCAAAAAAAACTACAAAAACTACAATTTTTTTTGAAATTATACCCCTATTTATAATTATATTGAAACTGCACCCTATCTGTTATATTTTCCGTTTTCATGCCCCTATTTGTAATTTCCCAACAAAATATAAAATGGGTTTTCAAACCGATCATCAGAGAAGCGCCATACCTGGAGTACGGGTGAACGTTGGAAACTCAGGGAAATAAGCGCACATGACGAGATTTGTCTCATAGTTGTACTGCTGTAGCACTTGCTCGTATGGGTACCCAGGCCCTTGAAGCATCCGCAACCTGCTCAGCAACAACTACATGCATGCAATACAACGCACATGGCCAAACTTAGATGCTTAACAAACCATAACCACGTTAGGCAAATCAGTATAATATTCAGATACACCTTAGAAAAGGATTATATCCATCTTGATATAAGACAAGTGGTAGCCAAATGCAAAGTTCAATACACGAATGTCTTGAAATTCTATATTTGGATAAGGGATTTTCTCCAGTTTATTAAATATGATGAATTCTAGTTACAAGTACATGTTTGGAGGTTCATTTCAAAGTTGCATGCCTACATGCATTGCTGGATAAGAAAACTTTAAGGTTTTGAAAAAACGCGTCCTATCAAATGACTATTCCAAAATGACTAGAAATGTCCAGACTTTAGAGCAGTGTTTTTCTTTTCACCTATCACGCACCACATGCCCTCCCAAGAATGGAGAATTCTGAGAGGGAGAGAGGAGCATTGGTCCAATTTCTGACAAGGTGGCCTCATGAGGCCCAAAAAAAACACTGCTCTAGAGTCATCAGATAGTCTTTGTTAACATTTAACTCAGTTATGATGGACAATGCTACAAGATGGGACAAGCTATATTTATTACATGATGAATGAAGTGAGTGAATCTGGGGGAGTTGATGATCTAAATTGAACATTGTATGTGGTATTTGTAGCTTGTTGTGGCCTTGTGGATGCATGTCGCTAAGTTGCAACCTTGACATGTGCTTTCCACTAAGTCAAGGCACAAGTCATAACAACCGCATGCAAATGATGCAATGCTCAATCGATTATTTTTCAATGACATAAAAAAACAAGGGCAAATGCAATCGAGCACCATAAAAGGTATGTTGTTTTTCAAAGGATCGACGCCATGAGGGTGTGCCACTTATACTCCTGAGAAAGAAGAGGTGGTTGTCTTGACCAATCACTTCACATGGAAGCTAACTTATTCAGTTTCTAAGTCTTCAAAGATATTCTTTTTTAATAAGGGGAAATTATAAATAGGAGCATGAAAATGAAAAATACTACAAATAGGGGCGCAATTTCAAAATAATTTGTAAATTTTTTTAATTTCTTTTAGTTTGGACATTGGTTGATTTAGATACATCACATTAAATGTTAGCCAACTTCCAAAAAACTTAAAGGCCTCTTGAAATTAGGCCTAAATAAAGAAATTTTAATAAAAGAAATAACAATTTTTGAAAAAACTTCTCAATTTTTTGGAAGTTAGCTAACATTATTGTGATATATCTAAATCAACCAACACCCAAACCAAAAAAAATTACTAAAATTTACAAATTATTTTGAAATTGTGCCCCTATTTATAATATTTTTCATTTTTATGCCCCTACTTGTAATTTCCCCTTTTAACACTCAAGAGCAAACCTTTTGTAATTGTGAACATCAAGATGTTGAAGTTGAATGATTTAGCACATTTGGTGATGTCATTTTGAGTCACTCGAACTAAATATATTAAAGTCACATCTGAAATCACTAATAAAATTTTTAGTGGAAAATGCGAAAAGGCTTGGGATTCAAATAAAGATTGTTTTTATGAAGTTTGGATTGAGGATCAACAAATGGTCCAATTAGGAGATCAGATAGGTGATTGGCTCTCTCTACCTAGATGCATTCAAGTACTTAAGTTTGTTTATTATATAAAAAATGATACGCCTTGTTGAATACTTTCCACGTATGCAATTCCAAAACACGTTATCTTGATATACCATGTCTTCATGCAATGTCATTGAGAATTATGCAAAATTCAGCTCAAATTGACAAGAATAAGAAAACTCCAACCCCGTTTACCTGGGCCCCCATAAGCTTGCTGTCCCAATCAAAAGCACCAAATGCATTCCCACCGCCCCGGTTGCTATTATCCCTTGCTGACACCGTGGCGTCACGGAGATAGGTCACGTTCCCCGTGGCCAAGTAGAGCCACGTGGCACCCCATATCATTTCGTCATGGAAGCCTGACGAGTTATAAAATGGCCTTTCCGATACGGGGAATGCCTTGTCATCGACAAACAGACTTGGTCGCCGCTTTGCAAACTTGTACAAAGCTTCTGCACCTGCAAAATGCAATTTTCCATTGAATTGAGAATTTTGACTTCATTGGCTAAAATCTAGCATATCCCATTTTCAACCGGTTTTTCACTAGATTGCACTAGTTATTTCCTATTTATTTCCTATATTTTGTCTATAATATACTCCCTCTGTCCTAAAACTCCAAAAAATTTCTCCATGAGGATTAACTGAATTTTTAGTCATTATGCTAGTGACAAATGCATTCTAGAATCAATGTAAAACCTACCAAATATTTGTAAAATCTCAAGTTTTCATGTTGCCAATTAGACACCCAAATTCCATGCAAAAAGTACCATATTTGTGCATTGTTTGTGAAGACTGCCGGCTCCTCATTATTTTAGTCTTTGTAATAATGACATATGCATTCTAGAATCAATATACCATCTACCAAATGTTTGCAAAATCTCCAGTTTTGATGTTGCCGCTTGGGCACCCAATTTCCATGCAAAAGTACCATATTTGTACATGTTGCTAGCTCCTCATTATTGATGATTTAAAGATTAGTAGCAATAATGATACTTCATATGGGCAAGGCCAAGCTAGTTAGGAGAGGAATGCTCTTTAATTGCTTAACTTGCCCCCATGAGATCATTGGACATGACAAATGCTTTCTCAAGAATTGAAATTAACAAAATGGAGCTTTTTAGTGGGACAAGAACTATGCCTAATTTGGACCTTTATATTGGGATAGAGGGAATATTGTACAATAGTTAGTTTTCTTGAAAATTCAACCAATTTTTTAGCAGGTAAATTCAAGTTTACCTTGCTTATTTGCAATTTAAATTAGCTAATAATACACAAATGCTAGTTGTTTTCAAACATTGAATGATACCCTTTTCCCTCCCTTGCTTTTAAAAAGGAAATTTCCCATTTTGCAAAAGAGTAAAATCTGAACAAGCTAATTAGGGATTACTTTCTTTTTAGCCTAAAATTGTAAAACATACAACAACCAACCAGAAAAACAAGTTTGCAAGGTATACTTGTTGTCATTTCTAGGGTTTTTGATTTTGGGGAAGTTTACCCTTAAAATTTAAAATAAAAAAGAAAAAGAACTACTTTAGCATAATTGCAAGTGGTGTGAAGTCCCAAGACCATGGGAAGTGCACAATAATATAGGAGCAAAGATTTGTGGTAAAAGGTCGGTCACAATTTTTGACAAATGTTAAGCCCAATATTTGCAATACATGGTAAACCATCTTATTTTACTATAGTGACCTATTGACTTAAAATGTGAGGAAGACCAAGCTCATTGCCTACAAATTCAAGTTTGACTTGCCTTTAAGAAACTAGCTATGTTTAAATGTTAATTTTTCACGAATAAAATTTTATAAATTGAGTTTAATTTGAGGTGTCTTTTGTATGAACATTGATTCTTTACTTTTTACTACTACCTTGGAACACCAAGTCCCTAATGTTATATCAAGTGTTATGCTAACCACAAGATGAAGCAACCTATTTGATCAAAGTGGCGTGCATGCATTGAATATGGAGAGCAAGCATGGTTGTTTGAGATGGTTGTGTTTCAAAGTCCTGACCTTCTTTGAAGTCATGGTGTCCCCTCTTTTTAGGCCTTTGCGTTAAACATGACTGAATTGGATTCATCCCTTGAAGTTATTATACATGGTTGAATAACACGCCTTTTTGAACCAGCAATTTGCTACTTCTGTGAATATCATATTGCTTCACGTAAATACTCTCTCCAATGCTTAGTCCAAGTTGTCAAGCCTAAACTTCAAACTCAATTTCATCACTCATTTGTTGGTGCAATGCTGTAAAACTCATGACCCTCTTTTCTCACTTTCATTGTCACATGGCACAAGACATTTGAAAAGAGGAGCTGTTGGTAAACACTCATAACCCTTTCTTTCAATCACTTTTGAAAGTAATATGTTTCCAAAATTGGATGTTATTGATCTAAATTGCAGGAGAGGGATACATAACCGACTTGTTTGTTCCCCCTTGCCACTTTGCAGTTTGACAGATTATGTACTACATAGCTCTTCTCCTTCCATGTGAGGTCTGAGACAGATTATTCAACGGGAATTGGTATATGTACCACCTCTTTTTGACTATTCTACCACATTTACTATCTATGGTCAATATTTATGATATTAAAGTAGGTGTGGACCACAAGAAAATCATCACTACTTTAAAAATACATCTTGACATAAAAGTTGCAATTTCAACTTTTTTTTTAAACTCTAGATCTTGCTCATAGTATCAATTAAAAAATCCAAATAATGCTTAGTGTAATCTAGATTTTTTTAATTTGATACTGTGAATGGGATCTGGAGGTGAAAAAAAAATCACTCTTGCAACTTCTATAGCAAATTGTAAATTAGCGATGCTTTTCCCAACACCTACTTTATTGGAAATATCGATATTTCTGAGTAGGTGTGGTAGAATAGTTGAAAAGGGATGGGGCATATATCAATTCCCTTATTCAAGAAGTACAAATATTCAACATTCAAAAAATGCAAATTGACATACCTACAAAGAACTTCCATGCTGGCCCTAGACTTGCAAACCCAAATAAGATAAACAATTTTACAATTGGGAAAATCAGGAAAAATATTACAAATAGGGGCACAATTTCAAAATAAATTGTAAATTTTTGTAGTTTTCTTTGGTTTGAACATTGCTTGATTTAGGTATATCACATTAAATGTTAGTTAATTTTCAAAAAACTCAGAAGTCTTTCCAAAAGTGCCATCCCCTTTACTGAAATTTCTTTATTTAAGTTTGATTTAAAGAGGCCTTTAAATTTTTTGGAAGTAAGCTAACATTTAATTTAATTTGATATGTGTAAATCAACCAAAAAATTTACAAATTATGAAATTGCGCCTCTATTTGTAATTAATTTGCAATTTCATGCCCCTATTTGTAATTTCCCCTTTACGATTTGTTGTTTCTGAATTTTACGATTCCAGGCCAGCACGGAAGTTCGCTCACAAGCCTCTCAGAAATGTCTCGACAATTTGATCAATCCCAATGGTGGCATTTGAAAACACTTGAGAAGGTTTGTTAGAAATTGCCTTGCCTGTTCGAAGCGCCATGACGTAACTTGGCTGGTCTCGAAACACGATGGCTGCGGATGCAAGAGCCGCCGCCATCTCGCAGGCCAAGTCGGATCCAGAAGTCACAGCGATGGCAGAGCGGCGGGTGTCATGGAAGTGGTCGATGTCCTCAGGCCTTTCCCAGCAATAATGGTCGTTGGGGAGCGCACCTCCTCCCATGCCCACCTAAAGCAACGCAATTGCAAACAGCTGTTTGTTATCACTCTTGCTTGATTTCGAAGGAAAATCCTTCCAGCAATCCTTTCAGGCGATGCCTCTTTTCCTTTTTGTGGTGCACACCAAACAGTCTCAAGGAGGTTCCCGCAGCTAATTTTGCAGTTTAGCAACTGAATCCTGACAGAGGTCTCCATACAAATCCTCTTTGTCTTGGCCTTCTCTGAAATACAATTCTAAAAAACATCGTTGCATGAGTGAGAACAGAACTGGAGGGTTTATTGATGGTCTTGGCGGTGCGGAATTCCCTTGCCATACATCCAAGTCTCCTTCTCCTTTAGGGGTTTGTTGCAGTTTAGGGTTTAATCTATACTCCATTGAAATTAATCAACAACCCATTGGATTCGTGCAACGATCTTGCAACAGAATCCGGTTCTCAAAAAATGTTCCACTCCAGTTTGATCAAAATTTTGTACGGTATTTGAGAAAATTAAGATTCCAAGCAGTCATAAAGGGGGTTAAGTGTCGTTTTTGTATAATCACAAATATTCCAAAAAAGAATCCACTCAGGTTTCATTGTTTCTCTACACTCTAATGTAGCTTATATAAATGCAGTTGTCCTTCTCTTCTTCTACGAAGAGGAAAATGAGCTTTTCTGCATGTGTGCTTTCTACGTGGAGATGGGATTGCCATTGGAGACCAAGCACACAACCGCAAAAGCCCAGTACAAATCTGCATTGTGGAGCCGATCTACACGAAAGGAAATCACACAAGCAGAACCTCCGCACAGAATTCAGAGCCAACAACCTGCATCAGAAGTTAGAAATTGCATCTGATGCCATAATTGATGCCATAATTATTAGTTAAATTGGGAAAAAGGATACTTTTTGGGACTTCTAAATTTTTCATTTTTGAGAGTATTTTGGTAAATCTGAGTGAATTATATGATGCTTTCTTCAAGATCGTGCATCAATGATGTAGGATCTTGAAGGAGTTATCATAAAATTCACTATTAAGAGCCAAATACTCTCACCAATGCAAAAATTCAGAAGTCCCATTATAAGTACTTTTTTTCCCAATTTAACAAATATGGTGTTGATTCCATTCCATGAAACTCTAACTGCAACCCACGCACTCTAATCACGCACCTGACAGTAGATTCTGTCCAGTTGAGATGCGTTGAATGTTTTGAGCAAGTAATCCGTGCCCCATTTGATCAACTCTTGGGCGTGATCCAGCTCGCCCAGGGCTTGAAACGTGGTCTTGTACTCGATCACGCTCCAACTCAGGAGCGTCATGGCAAACGCACTCGTGAAGCCGAACTTGACGTTGTCTCCTGCATCGTAGAATCCGCCTGCGAGGTTCGCTGCTGGTGCGCTGCCGTTGTGAATCACGCGTCCGTCCAACAATGCCGAACTCCCTCGCCAAGAAATGTTTTTACCTTTCTCGCCAGAAGCTTGTAGATCACCAGCTGCAAGAAAGGGAAAAATCATGTACCGTTTGAGAGTGTCAATACAGCGGAGTTTTATCCTTTTCTCACATCGTTTCCCAATAACAGCAGTTTTTTTCGGGAAAGCTTAGAAAACTAGCGGCCCTTTAGAGTTGGGTTTCAAGATGCCTGCCTAACAAGGAGAAAATGTTCTGAATACTCGTCAATATAATGAAAATGATGAAATTGACGTTTAATGGAATTGGAGAACTACTAAACTTGATAACGTAAAATTAAGTGAAATCTTATTATTGTGAGAAACAACATGCTAAGGCATATATTCCTTTAATTCCAGGTCTACATTTTCATGGTTCCAACAGAGCTTCAACGGTTGGGTCTTATTCATTCATACTCAACTGACCAAGGGTCTAAAACGAAGAACTCTATATCTTCGTACCTAATGGAGGATAATGAGATGACAGAGATATAATCAAGTTCTCCATAAATCCAATGCTTGGATACCACCTCTACAAAAACTGGATGCCACTTTATTTATGGCAAGCTAACCAAAATTGAGGTAACACATGTTGGGCCTCCCCATCCTCTTCTAAAATTCAATATTTAGATTTCAATAGACACTATAACCTAGGTAAGGACGATTAAATGGATGATTGCTTAGAAAGAGAATTTGTAGATTAGTTCCTACTTAGATGAGCTAGTTGGTGGAATATAGTTACCAAAATAATGAGTTGTAGCAATCATCATCTATCTTTCAATCCCTCAGCATATTCATACAAAATGACATTTATGTAACCTCCAAACCTCATTCTTCCAAACTTCATTTTTGATGCAAGACATGCAAACTCCAATCAAAGGATTGTTGGCCTTCAATTTTCAACTATCAGTGAGTATGTTCTAAGTTTGTTGAAGGATGATGTTAAGCCAAAAGCATCATGTTTCAAAATTGTGGGCCCAATCTCGTTGGTTGACTATATCCTAAATCAAGTGGACCAACATTACAAACATTACCAACACTGAACAGGATCTTCTCCCCCATCAACAATTGGACTATTTCCATATAAACACCAAATTCCTACATTTGGTAAGGTTATTTTCAATTCATTTTATCTTCAGTACAAACTTCACAGTGAGTTAGTTAAGTATACCTGTGCTAACAAAATCGCAAAACCAATTCCTCAAAATCATTGCCCAAATTGCACACCATCGCTTTCAACAACATTATAGGTTAATCTTAGATACACTTTCATTTAGTGATTTGAAAACTCACAACTCATCCGTTTAATGTCCAAAAAGACATACCAAGTCATTCTTAAATCCTCTCCTCAATTGCAAACAAGATCCAAGAAGAACCAAGACAATATAAGACCAGGAATCGTCCTCAAATGCTTGTTCAGAAACTTGTTCAGAGGCTTGTTCAGACGCTGGTTCAGTTGAGGTTACCCAAGCTGAATGTCTACACTGGACTCACAGACTGAGCAAAACAGAGGAGATTCTCCTCTTTCAATAAAATGGGAAAAACACTTTCCCAAAACACTTTTTGGGATACCAAATTGTGCATTTGTGAGAATATTTTGGTGATTTAAAGTGAGTATTTTGTAATTCAGAAAGTTATTTCATCATTGATGTGATATCTTGAAGATATTGTCATAAATTTACAGCTCTGAATCACCTAAAAACACTTAAAGATGAAAAAATTCAGAAGTCCCGAAATCGGAGATTTTTTCCCAAATTAATGAATATCACGTTAGAAGCTTACATTTCTGAATGTCGAAGAACGTGAGAGCCTTGCCCAAGGCAACAGTGTACTCATCCGGCACTTGAACGAAGTGATGTTTCTTGGGAGCAAATCTCCAACTCACAACGGCCACACCAACAACCAGCACGCAAGCGCAGAAGATCGAAACAGCCCACCAGAACCATCTCTTCCGACAAGAGACGAAGCTCAGCTGAATCATGGGGTGGTGGTTCTTCTTCTTCTTTTTCCCGTCAGGATCCAGCAGCCAGCTTCTCTCGATCTCACCCAAGACTCGACGTGGCGTGGGGTCGTCCGTCCTCATGCTCCTTCCCAGCTCGGACACCGACTGCGTCTCGGTGTCGCTGAATAAGTCCGTGGAGCGCATGGATCCCCCCCACGATTGCTTCGACATCTCCATGGCGCTTCTGCCGTCACATTGCTGCTTGCTGTTGAACATGGTGACCGGCCTTGGGGACCTGATTCAGGTTGAGTTTGATCGCTTGTTGAGCGAGACGGCGTGCATGCGTTCCCGTGCGGAGTATGTCATTGATACCTGCAACATACAGAGGAGATGCGCTTGCTTAGAAAGAGTATTCATTTGCATTTCAGGGCTCAGAACATGAATTTTGATCAGTATGGAGTTGCATATTATATATGGAGTGTATCTGGATCACAGCAAAAAAAATTGAAGGGATTTGCTTATGAATTCCCTGTGTCAGTAACAGGGAAATGTGAGACAGGGAAAAATCATAGAAAAAATAGATAGAAGTGTTTAACAACTCACAGGAAAAATTTGAAGAATTCCGGCTATAACATAGGGAAATTGAAAGATGTTTGCTCTGAATGCCTAGATACACTCCATATTGATTGAAATTCACGTTTCAGGGTTCATCTTTGACAAGTATTTCGTGACAAGTATTTCGTAATTCTGCGCTGCATTGTCTGGCTTAGAGAAGCTCCATTTGAATCCATTTGAAAAATCTGCCTCATGTTTATTTAAGTTGAATTGTCAGAGAGCAATAATTGTGCTGCGACATTCTCTTGCTTAATTCCATTTTATACCATTGGAATCTCAAATTTTAATCAGCATTCCCTCCCTCACAAACATATAACAATAGAGTATCAACGTGTAAATAAATTTCCCGCAAATGTGTGCTCAAAGGCTAAAAAGTATCCACTCAGCAATTGCCAAACCCGTTGCCAAGCTCCTGGTATTATGCCAAAAAGATAAGCTAACGCGAGTAAACGACGTAAACATCTGCAGGTTAAACAAGGTGACATGCAATCCACACGATGATCCTCTTCCGAACTCTAAAAATCAAAATTGTTGATCCAACTCCAACGTCACCTCAACCGCATTATTTACTTAATCCTGCGACGTAGCCCTTGCAAAAAGGAAGACTCTCAAATGTTCTTAAGAATTGACTCTTATTGTAGAAACCAAGCCTGTCTATGACTTCGACAAGCTCTATTTACGCAAATTTTAAGAATGCCCGAATTTAAAGTGGACATCCAAAAATTAAGCCAGCACGATCATCGTTACTCGAAAGGCAAATTTCAGAACTTCTAAAATGTGCGTGGCGTTCAAAAGCCTGGTGCCTTGAGATCTGTAAACTTTAACAACTTAAACAAGAACCAGTGGAAAGAACTGATTCCAGTAACTATTAATAATAGATTTTCAAGCAACTAAACATACATGCAAATTATTGAGCTCGGAATTATTTAAACGGCCGTAACGCAATGTAGCTGGAGACGAAGGTCGACAATACTTACCCGAGTTTCTCGAAAACCTCGTCACAGGCGCGCTTAACTTCTCCTTCTCCAATTCTGAATCTTTCTGCTCCAATTTTGAACAGTTTATGTCGAACGAGATTACTTGAATGCATAAAACTGCAATTAGCTGGCCAAATTGTAGAATTATGAGCGGGATCATGCAAAGAAAGGGAAGAAAATGCACAGCTGCGATTCATTATGCTTACCCGAGCTTCTTGAAAACCTCGTCACAGGCCCGCTTAATTTTTCCGACTCCAATTCTGAAACATTCTGCTCCAATTTTGAATAGTTTATGTCGAAAGCAATTACTTGAATGCATGAAACAGCAATTTGCTGCCCAAATTGTAGGATCATGAGCGGGATCATGCAAAGAAAGGGAAGAAAAAGCTCAGCTACGATTTGATCGAGGGAGCAGTGAATTTATTTTGCAAGAATCGAACTGGAAGTGCTGTGCATGCAGGCGGGAAAAAACGCTCAAAAGACAAGGAGTTTATGGAGCAGTTTGCTGACGTGGAAGTGCAAAGGGTGTGCGCCAATCCGGCGCTTGGACTACTGGATTGGTTTGGGATGACGTGGAGTCCTCGCTGGCAAGCTTTGCTGCTGATCCAACGGTGCAGCGACTCTTTCGTGGAAGGTCATGGAGGTGACTGGCAGTCCAGTTGTTAAATGCTGATTGGTAGAAGCACTTGTATTAATTGTTGCTGTGGTACAAAAAAAATTTTATCATTTTTTTGTAAACAGTAGGATTATAGTAGCTTCTATAGAGTAAGTAGTGCTATCACCAATATGATTTGGTTAACCCTCAACCCCTCAAGGCCCAAGCAGCCTTTTTCTTGCTGTCTACTGATTTTGGGTAGGTCACTACAAATGAGTTTTGCATTTTTCTTTTTTAATAATTTTCACAAATGAAGTATCCAAGGCGTAGCTATAAGGCCCAACAATTTTCATGACTTTTGATTGCATGGTTCAAAAGTTATTGAATGATATGTTGTTGTCTTTGCTCATCAAGGCAGCCCGAGCAGCTCGGGCAGCTCAAAAACTTCTTTAAAAATAACATTTCAAGTTTGGCTTTTCTTCAATTGGTTCTTTAGATCTATATCTAGGTAGGAAGCTTTGAATCATTCAATTTCCATCAATGAGATGAAAGTTATGAGAAATTTTAGTTTCCGGGTAGGTAGACTCCATACCTACCTGGAAACTAAAATTTCTCATAACTTTCATCTCATTGATGAAAATTGAATGATTCAAAGCTTCCTACCTAAATATAGATCTAAAGAACCAACTGAAGAAAATCCAAACTTGAAATGTTATTTTTAAAGAAGTTTTGAGCTGCCCGAGCTGCCCGGGCTGCCCTGATGAGCAAAGACAACAACATATCATTCAATAACTTTTGAACCATGCAATCAAAAGTCATGAAAGTTGTTGGGCTTTATAGCTACGCCTTGGATACTTCATTTGTGAAAATTATTAAAAAAGGAAAATGCAAAACTCATTTGTAGTGACCAGCCCAAAATCCGCAAACAACAAGAAAAAGGTTGCTTGGACCTTGAGAGGTTAAAGGACTTGATTCATTTTGAAACGGTCAAATATCATGTCTAAGCTCAATTTTGCCTTCTAAAGTGTACTCAAGCAAAAAAAAATGTACTTTTATTGCTTGAAAATATGAATGATATATCATTGCAAGAAATTTCAATTTGTTTCATAAAAATTTGTAATTGTTATCATTTTTTTTCAAAAAATGAACACATACAAGTTAAAATAGCAAAAAAAATCCAAGTTATTTGAATTTTTTCAAGAGGTACAAGAAGCATTAAAGATAAGTGTAAAAAAATTTCAATTGATTATTTTATTTCTTACACCCACACTACTAGAAAAGGGTCATTTTATGACTCAGTGCATATAACTCTTGATTGTCATTCAAAATTAGTCATATTTTGGAGAGCATATAATTTACACTATATATGACTCTATTATATGACTTTCCAAAATATGACTAATTTTGAATAACAATCAAAAGTTATATGCACTGAGTCATAAAATGACCCTTTTCTAATAGTGCCAAAACAACCACAACAAAAAACTTAAAGTCAAATTTGACTATCAAATTAAGTTTATCCTTTTATTTAATTAATGTATATTAAAATTTTGATGTTTTTTGCTAGAAGACACATTCATTTTCTATTACGGTATTTTTTTCAATAAATTTGATGGAAATCTTGAAATATTGTGATTTTTGTAGCTAAATGTGGAATTAAAATAATATCAATTAGAATATACAATAAAAAAATGTATAATTTCTACCATAAATAAATGGTAGAATGAGAAACGTAAGTTTTTAGTTTAAGTTTAAAATGCATTTAAAGAGTAGAAAATATGAATGAAAAACACACCATATTGTGTTATATGCATTTTAATACTTGGAGCTTTCAATGGCAATAACTCTTTTGATTTTTGACGTTTTTCAAAAAAATTAAATGGGATAGAAAGGAAACTTGTCAAGCTTCATTTTCTTAGTTTGAACCACATACCAAAAATTGATATTCTGAAAGTTCCAATTAAGGTTGACCAAGGCGCATCCACTTTTTGGATGCACATACGTTTAAGGGTTAAGGTTTGGAGGTTGGTTGTGGTTTTTTTTAATTGGATGTGACTCAATCCATGACTTAGAGTTTATTGACACATTTGACTTGTTCTGGACTTTTCATGTAATTATGAACTTTTCACGCCCTTAACCCTTTAAAGACCGCTCACATTTTCACAAAATCCAGTAGAAACCGGGGTAGTAAACTGAAATGTATAGTGAAATCAAATGAGGATCTAGTTTGCATAATCCAACCATACAAATGGGAAGTACACCTTGTCTATTGTAAAATATCAAGTTTTCAGCAAGATGTACCTTTGGAGGTGAAATATTATAATGATTGAGTGAGCCGTATGTGGAAAATCTCTAGTTTTTCATGCTTGTGTAGTCTTGGATGCTAACGCTTCATGCAAGCTTTGATTGAAAAGAGCCTTACATTTCTAGAAAGTTAGGTTTCCCACCTTTCCAATAAGACTAGTTTCACACAAAATGGATAAAAATAGCAATCACAAGGTGTAGCTAAGTGGACAAAAATGGTCAAAAATCTCACTTTCTTTGTGACCCTCAAAACAATTCTACAAGAAATTTGATAAATGCTATGGAAAATCCAATTGGTGAAAACAATCAAGAATTGGCTATAAATGTAAGATGACAAGTTTTAAAAATGAAATGATAGCATAATTTCAATAAATCTTCAAATACTATAATTATACTACTACCGTATAGAGAAACAATACAAGCATATTTCTTAAGCAAATGGAAATTTTTTAAGATTGCACAATTGAAATGTGGCATTCTTTTTGGATGTTTCATGTATTGTGTTCTTGCTTTGATCCATTTTTGACCAAATATGGATACATATTTTGAGGCCATGTATTATAAATACCATTATTTATCAACTCATATACCTACTTCCATTTTCTTTTTTTGGTTGGATGCAAAATTCTTGTGACCACAATCGTTCTTTAAGAACAATTTCCAAATTGTTGAGTGATTTTACTCTATAGACCAAAAACCTCTTTAGGTGATTGCAAGAAACATTTGTACTATTTTTTGTCCCCTTCACCTCTTGCACATGGTTTTTGGCTCTTATCTTTTGCGTACCAAGTCATTTTGACCTGGAATTTCATAGTAGTGTTCACTTCAAAGTTGTAGATGTTCAATAAAAAAAATTCATTGTTTTACTATTTTTAAACAACCCCTAAATAGGTGTCTATCTTGACCATTTTGGGGTTTTTAGTACTATTTTGGGTCCAAAAAAGCAAATCTTTTGCCACAAATCATGGAGGTTGTTCATCATAGGGCATTACATGGATGTATAGAAGGGCTTCACAAAATTCTAAATTCCATACCATGCACATTGTCTCAAAGTGGGCATCCATTCTCCTTGCATTGGTGAAATAAAATAAAAAAATCATCCAAAAACCACTTGCATTAGGTGAAGCTGCTCAAAGAGATCCAAAATGTTCATTTTTTGTTTATTTTTTTGAATTTTTTTACTATTTTCTAAAAAGAAAAAAGGAAATTCTCTTTTTGTTGGTTATTTTTGTCCCCCAATTTTTGTGCATAACTTTTAGAATAAATTTTTTCTAAGTCTAAAATTTCATAAGTGTGCTATTTTAAGTGGTTTACAAATTTTCCATATTTTATTTTATTTAAAAAAATTATTTCAAAAGCTCATAGTACTACCTAGTATTACTAATTTTAAGGGTGTTTGAGACAAAATTGTGAAGTGTTTCTTGCAACTACCTCTCTGCTGAACCAAAATATGGTTTGGTGGTCTTTAAAGGGTTGACCCTTAACCCCTAAAGGACCATTGTCCCTTTGGGGGACAAATGGGATTTTGGGCAGGTATCTACGGCCTCAATTTTTGTTCAAATTTTTTGAAACTTTTTTTGAAGATAGAAAAACACATTAGCTTTTGCGGAATATAATTTTTATTCCAATTGATGCTAGATAGCAAAAGTCATGCCCAAATAAGCACAAATTTGGGGACTAGGGGCAACAAAAAAATTCTTATAAAAACTTGAAAAAAAAATTTAATATTTTTTTCTTATAGATTATATCTTTTTGTACGCCTGAAGCTTTGATTCATTCCATTTGGACTAGTTATGAGAAAGTTATGGACAATCTTGTTTTTCGGGCAACTCAAGCATCTTCTTGAAAAAATGACTTATATACTTCATTTTTGAATGCAGGTTTAACATTTTTTCAAAAAAATCTGTTGGAGAGGGTGAAGTTTGCTTTCTAGAACAATCTCATCATTGGGATTATTGCGTTTCAATTCCATTGCAGGATTATTAGCAGTTTAAGTTTTTGTTCAATCTCATACCTTCTTCTACCTAATGTTTTTTTAAAGAATGAAAATTAAGTATTCTTTTTTGAAATTTTTTCCCAAGATTCCCAACTTAACTTCCCACCATGCAAAAATAGAATTCCAAACTATGTGGTGCAAAAGTTTTAAGTCAAAAATGTTCAAAGTTAAAAAATCTAGTCAAGCAAGGTGCAAAAAAAGTTGTTTTTTACTTTTTAAATGCAAATATTGTCCAATCTATGCGGTCAAAGTTCTTGAGTTTTGTATGACACATTATGTAGTAGTCTAGCACAATATCCTACAATCAGATATGCAAAATGCCTAATTTTCAAACTTTTTTACTCTTTGCCATAGAGGTGGCAATTTTGAGTATCTTTTGACAAGAAAAAGGCCATGGTCCTTTAGGGGTTAAAGGACCAAGCTACTATAATACATAGTATGTACATTGTTGCATAACTAGCATTTGCTACGAATAAAAAGTTTTAATTTGGGATCATGACTACCTCACTAGAACAACATTGATCTATATTCTAACTTCTTTGTTGATCTCAAATGTAATAAAGTTGTGGATGCACTCCAATTACAAAAAAAATACCCCATAGTGTACTAGTTGCAAAAGGCTGATTGATCCTTTAGGGGTTAAATAATAGAGATTTCCTAAAATTTTATATGTTATTTTTTTAATTTTGTATATATTTGAATTTGGACTTATCTTTTAATGTTTGATTTGTATCTACCATTCTTTTATAAGTACCTTCCAGTGCTTTCTAAATCAAAGCATTTTCTAGGTTATTACTTGTGGACTTTGGATAGTTCATATTCATTTAGGTGTAAACATTTTATAATTTGGACTTTGGTTATAAGTTTCAAAGAAAAGAAACGTGTTTGAAACTTGAAACACAAAGGTTTAATTTTGAAAACCAAGACAAAATTGAAATGACTTGTTTTATTACATTTATGGACTTTTTTGTGTAGCATTTGTATCGAATATTGGTTCAATATTAGATGAAATGTACCCTTTATTAAACTTACACCCATTGCACATAGTTCCAGTCATTGTGAAAACAATGTTTCTTTTGCTATTCTTGCACCAAATTTTGTAGTCAAACAACAAGGTTGTTTGCAAAAGATTGAAGTAAGGTAGACTAGGTAGCTTGAATTGTAATATCTCTTTTAAAAAGCGTCCCATAGGTAGCTCACAAATGAAGAGTGGTTCTTGAATGGATCCTTCTTAATCATAGAAGAACAAGTGTATTCTATTACAAGAGCCAATCATACTCCTTGATTTCACCTCATCTCTATACAAGTTACATGGAAATGGTTTATGGAAACCCTAGAACCACAAATAGGTGCCTACTATAAAAAATTTGAAAATTCATTAACAATTCAACAATGCTTCAAAAACCATAAATAGAATTGTGTTACATTTAATATCCATTCTCTTGTATAAAAACTAAACAAAAATCTTCTCATCATAAAATGCCCATGAAAAAGGCAGATCAGCCCTTAAAGTGTCGATTTTTTAGCTACCTACCTTTATCTAAAAACTCAGAACAATTTTTTAAATACCCCAACATGTAAATGAATAACCAAGTGCCGTCTTTCACTCAAGTCTTTTTAGCAACCACCTTCCCGGGGATAGGTCCGTAGAGGTACGGCAATGGACTCCTAGCTGCACGGGAATGGGTTCCCGGTAGTGGAGAAACGTATGGCATCGGCGTCAAAGATCTGTGTCACCAAGGACCGCAGGGTTTAGGATCCAAAGCTTTTCGAACAGACCGACCGACATGTCACCAGGATCACGTTTTCAGGGCTCCAAATTTGCAAGCTTTTTCGCAAATTGGCGTGAGAGAGACTTGCGCAGGGCTCCGGGTTTCAGATTTTGAACCTTTTCTGCAACACCGGAGAGTATCAACAGATAACGGCAAGTGTCGAATGCGAACGAACAACTTGCCTCTGATTCTTACGTTGAATCAATACTAGTCCTTTCGTTGGTTCTCATTTGCCCAATACATTATTAGAGCTCGAAATTTGTTCGCCAACTGTGTCTGCTTGCGTGGAGACTATAATTCAGAATCTGCTGCTCCAGAATGGAGTTAACTTACACGCAACTCGTGAATTCGCACAAGCCTAGCTAGAAAAGTCGCAAAACAGTTGAAGGAAGAGAGACTCTTCATTCCTCTTCGAATGAGGGTTTGAGAGCTGATAATCGTGGCTGCAACGATGGCGGATGTTCAGTCCATTGTGAGCTCAGCACCGCCATTGCGCACGATAACACTCCGCGTCACCGACCTTACATCAGAGTCCTTCGCACCGTATGGTCAAGTACTCGACGTGCAATCTGATGGCCTCCGCTTCGGCTCGCACGACGCGCAGCTGGATCTCAGTCACGGCGTTCCCCGGTCTCTCTCTCAAGCTAACCATTTGCAATTGTCCCTCTTTTGTTGAGATTAGGGTTTGCAGTTGTTCCTAGTTGTTGAGATTAGGGTTTGCAATTGTCCCTTATTGTTGAGATTAGGGTTTGTAATTGTCCCTGTTTGTTGAGATTAGGGTTTGCAATTGTCTCTGTTTGTTGAGATTAGGGTTTGCAGTTGTCCCTCTTTTGTTGAGAGTAGGGTTTGCAATTGTCTCTGTTTGTTGAGTTTAGGGTTCATAGTTGTTCCTTTTCTTTGAGATTAGGGTTTGCAAGTGTCCCTTTTTGTTGATATTATGGTTAGCAATTGTCCCTTGGGATTCGATACATGTATCACCCCTTCTTGCCTATTCTACCACACTCTACTATATATGGTCAATTTTTACAATATTAAAGTAGGTATAGACCACAAGAAAATCAGCACTAATTTGAAAATACAACTTGACATAAAAGTTATAACTTCAGTTTTTTTAGCTTCAAATCCCGCTCATAGTTTTATTAAAAAAATCTAAATCCTATTTAGTTTAAGTCATATTTTTTTAAATTAATACAATGAGTAGGATTTAGAGCTTCAAAATAAATTAAAACTGTAACTTCTATGTTAGATCGTATTTTCAAAGTAATGAAGTTTTTCCCGTGGTCCACACCTGACCATATATAATAGGGTGTGGTAGAATAGTCAAGAAGGGGTGGTACATGTATCAATTTCCTTGTCCCTTTTCGTTAAGATTAGGGTTTGTAATCAGCCCTTTGTTGAGATTGGGGTTTGCGATGGCGTGTTCTAATATTTTCTGCTTTCGGTGATTTTTTCAGGTTTTATTTGATGCGAGTGAAGGATAGGAGCTTGCGATTTGGCAACATTACGCACCACGCTCACACGACGCAGTGCTTGGGCTCGTTGAATGGGTTGCCGTGGTACCTCGGAGTGACACCGCCTACTATTGTTAAGGTTTGTTCTGAAGACGCTTTGAAAGGGGATGGGTATAAGTTTCTTCCTCCGTCAGTGAAGGACGTCCGAGTGTTTCGAATCGATGGTCCGCGCTTTGTGAAGCTGCATAAAGGCACTTGGCATGCTGGCCCTCTGTTCGAGGAGCCTTGCATGGATTTCTACAATCTCGAGCTTAGTGATACCAATGTGAGCTTGCAACTTCACCTTCTGCTTTCAATGCTAAACCCTTGTCTTCTCCAATTGCTTTGCAAGTTTTTTAGGTTTCACTTTTACCGTGGTGTGAGGTTGGGTCATTTTATGTTATTCACACTATTTCTCACATTTTAAGTCCCACTGCAATCTCAACATCAGAGTTTGATTGGTCGAGAGTTTAAAATTGGGACTTAGGGGTACTTCAGTCCTACTGAAATATGAGACTCCGAGCGAAAATTTGGGATTTGGCGCTTACCATTACGTCCCTGTTCACTACATTTTGCTAGCATGGTAATATTTTTTGAGAGTTTTGGTATCAAAGAAGGTGGGGTTTCACTCAATCACACGACTGTGTATTATTGACAAATCTTTGGTGCCTAGAATTGGGCCCAAACCGCAAAACTTCAGTTGTTGCAGTTGAAGAATTTGGGTTTTCAATTGGGCCCAAGGGGTTTTGTTTTAGAGGGTCCAATTTTTAACCCAGTGTCACAACTTTGACCTTTGACCTTATTAACGGTTGTGAATTGGAGCAACTCTGAATTAGGTGATGTCTTTATAAAAAGCGATTGTTATTTCATGTATAAAATCCAACAAGCATTAGTGTTGCTATTGTATTTAGTAAACTATACTCTTTCTGTCATTTTAAGCATTTCAACAAACGTGTAGGAATGTGCTTTCACTGGTAGATCACTATAGAGTTCTCAATGGAGACATTTATGTTTAGAATTTAAAGTTTTCTTTGTCTTGGTGTTAAGCAAGGAAGAAACTGTTAATTGAAAAGGATGCCTGGTGATTACTGCAAGAACGGAGATGTGAAAGATCTGTGTACGTTGAAGTCTAGCTCACTGGCTGGGCTCCGTGCCGATCATGATCCGAAACTAGCACTCTCTAATGAAGGCTTAGATTCTTGCTTTGAATTTTTCTAAATTGTCAATAAAAGCTTTGT
The DNA here is from genome assembly GCA_963920765.1 of Ulota crispa. Lineage (NCBI taxonomy): Eukaryota > Viridiplantae > Streptophyta > Bryopsida > Orthotrichales > Orthotrichaceae > Ulota > Ulota crispa. The sequence goes on along the minus strand of OY987250.1, from coordinate 2,149,786 downwards.
CTAATGGGCACCAAGAGAAGTTATCTTGAGGAAGTTTGAGTAGGTACCTACTTGAAAACCAAGCTAGTGTCATAAAGAGAAATCATTTAGTAGTTTAGCTACTTGTTCTCGATGTAGAAAGTATCATTTTGACCTTAATCCTAAAGTTCACTTTGAAAAGCAATTGTAGTATGCATATTGTTTAGAGACCTAGGGTTTGATTTTCCTCTTGTTTAGAAATGTTGGGCTCTTTTGTTGCAGCTAATTGTAGAGATTTTCTAAATATATTAACAGAAGCTATGTTTTTGTCTATTCAACTATGTATTTTACAGTTCTCTTCGAATATTATTGAATGCAAATGACTACTTTTGATCATTTATGTTTTTTTAGTTGAATTCTTTTGTATTATTTTGTTTAAATGCCCTGCTCTTTTTGTTGGTTTTGTCAAGGTAGGGCAAACCTCCATGCTAATCCAGGATTGTAAAACTAAGAAACAACAAACTAGTTTGTAGTGTGAAGTTGTTTGCTGTTTTTGGATTTCCTGATTGCGATACCTGCATGGAAGTTTGCCCTTGGAAGGCTCTCTTCATTGCCATTTTCTTGAGATAACAAAAGTGGTTTTTGCGTGATTGCAGGAGGTTGATCATCCGACTTATAGTTTTGAGAAAAGCGAAGGCATCATGTTTGAAGTGGAGAAACCGTGTTAATTGTGAAAGTGCATGAATTGTTTCTTGAATTCTACCTAGGATGACTCAAAAATTGGGAAGCATCTGGAAATTTGAATACTTAGTGGTATTCTCGAACTAGGACTTGTGCAAAGGATGAGATCTAGGAAAGACCTTTGTTCTTTTTTAATGGCGATTCCATAGATTGCCATGGCTTGCTATTCTTCATGTGTGGGGCTGTTTTACCCATCACCTTTGATAAAGAGTTTGGTGTCCCTCTTGGATTCTACGGCCAATGATCTTGATTCTGTCCTAGTAATTTTGGTCAATAGGACAAAGAATTGTAACGTGTCTTAGTATGTATTCTTTCAATACCATATGAACTAGATGGAGGCTTAAGTTTATTGAGATATGATAGACAAATGATCATGTTGTCAATTGAGTGATGGGGTTGTAAAATGGGAAGCAAGTGCAATTGTTCATAGTTGTTATCTAACCTTTGCAAAGGCCCAACTTTTGTGTTGCATCGAAATTGGAGAATTGTGGAAATAACAAAGGAGTTATAGAGCCATGCAAGGAGATGTACTAGAAAACAATAGAATTGAATATGATGTTCTAATAAGTTTCTTGTGAGAAACACAAGAATTTTGGAGATTTGAGTTTTTGAAGTTAAAAAAAGGGAATTGACATGTGCACACTTGGGGTTTAATATATGCACACCAAGGGGGTAAATTTTTAATATTTACCATCAACAAGTTGAATTTGGAAAATTTGAATTTAGATTTGGATTTAGAAACCTTGATTTAGTCTAGAACCACAAAGGAGGTTATAGTGAAACAACGCCAACATCTTAATTTTTTAATAAACAAGGGTAAATGTAATAATTTGCTCCCTAGCTAAGCTTTTCTAGTAGTTGTTCAATTATAACCTCCTTGGTAATTCTAGACTAATCAGGTTCTATAAATCCAAATCTAAATTCAAATTTTCCAAATTCAACTTGTTGATGGTGAATATAAAAAATTTACCCCCCCCTTCCTTCATTGTGCATATATCAAACCTTTATTGAGCACTTATTAGTTCCCTTAAAAATGCTCACCATTGTGGCAATTGTAATGCAACATGGAAGTTGAACCTAAGTGGCCAATTCAAAGGTGTGCATAGAACTGTTTAAATCTTTTGAACTAACATGGGTTAACAATAATATTTTTCAATTCTATATTGAATCATTGCTTTACTATAGTGAAATTAACACATGTTGCTAGTTGCAAGTAAAGTAGACTCATGTACACTCAAAAAATGAGATATTTGATTGGGTGTTTCATATTAAAGCTACAAAAGTTCAATATTATGTAGGCAAATCTTCTCAATCCACCATTTGGTTAGATGTTCATGAAGCGTATATCCTTTTATTGATATATAAATTTAGCATTCAATAAATGCTAATTGCAACTTTGGTTCTTTCTTAATTAGAGGATAATTATGCATGACTAAGTAGATTTTATATGAAGTAATGCGTTTATTGTATACATCTTCATAAAGAATTTTTCAAATCATTAAACAAGTGGTGTATTTTTAATAAGAACTTTGAACAACCAACATAATCTATATTAATAAAAGAATAGCTGTGAGTCAATTAGGGCCTATCATGTAATAGCTTTCAATTAATTAGGGTTGGGCATAAGATAGGTTTAGGCATGACTAGGGTCAAAAAGGTATAAATGGATAAAGTAAAATCACCTATGACTCTCTTTTATTTGCTTCACTAGATGTTAACAACAAGTCACTGGCAGTTGCACCGTCACTAGCAGTTGCACCACAACTTTCTCTCGGCCAAAAGAGGGCACGGGGATAAGGGGGCACGGGGATGGGAGGACACGGAGATAAGGGGAGGACACGGGGATGGGAGGACACAGAGATAAGGGGAGGATACGAGGATGGGAGGACATGGAGATAAGGGGAGGACACAGGGATGGGAGGACACGGAGATAAGGGGAGGACACGGGGATGGGAGGACACGGAGATAAGGGGAGGACACGGGGATAAGGGGGCACAGGGATGGGAGGACACGAGATAAAGGGGCACAAGGATATGGGAACACAAGGATAAAGGGGCACGGAGATATGGGGGCACAAGGATTAGGGAGCACGGGGATAGGGGGTGGGGGCATAAACCTGTTGGTATGACGGGCAATATACTAGTCTATATTAATAAAAGAATAGCCGTCAGTCAGTTGAGGCCAATAGAATACAAGTTCAGTCAGTTAGGTTTGGGCATGACTGGGATAGGGTCAAGCATGACTAGGATCAGAAAGTTATAAATGGAATAAAGTAAAATCACTTATGGCTTTACTAGACGTTAACAGGTCATTGGCAATTGCACCATCACTAGAAAATCACCTATGGCTTCACCAAACGTTAACAACAAGTCATTGGCAGTGGCACCGTCATTGGCAGTTGCACTGTCATTGGCAATTGCACCACAACTTTCTCTCGGCCAAAAGAGGACACGGGGATAGGGGGCATGGGGATAGGGGCACAGGAATAGGGGACACAGGGATAGGGAGGCACGGAGATAGGAGAAACGGGGATAGGGGCACAGGAATAGGGGACATGGGAATAGGGAGGCACGGAGATAGGGGCACATGGATAGGGGAAACGGGGATAGGGGATAGGGGCACAGGGATAGGGGACACAAGGATAGGGGAGCATAGGGATAGGGAATATGGGGATAGGGGACTTGAGGATAGGGGGCATGGGGATAAGGGGTGGGGGGTGTAATCTTGACGGTACAATGGGTAGTATACTAGTCTATATCTAAAAAAGAATCCCATAGGTTGTTTTGGATGAAAAGTAAAAAGTTTGAGTGCAACTATGAGTTGCATTCCATGCATGTAAGTTGCGCCTTTTACATTTTCTTTATTTAACAAGTTGCACCTTTTACGTTTTTTTTATTGTTGCACCTTTTACATTTTCTATAATGATCAACCCGTTGGTACAACAGGTGAGTAAACTAGTTCTAGTATAAAAGATAATGCACAAAGCCTTATTTCAAGCATTTGAGTCATTGAAAGAATTGCCATTATTACACAATCAAAAATTCTCTAGGCCTTAGTAGCAAATTTAAGAGGATTCTAGAACACATTATTGTGCATTTTTTAGGTTTCCAAGTAGGTATCATACGAATTAATCATATATTTCCAAAGTTCAATCTCAATTGCTTCTTAATTTTGATATGTTGAAGTCTAATCAAACTATTAATAATGGGTGTCAACACTAGTAGAAAATTGCATTGAAACCCACTAAATTATGTCTAGTTGATTCTGTTGAGTTCCTTGTTTCCAACTCATATTTTTGAGTTGGAATGAGTTTTTGGGCTGAGATTTTGCAAAATTTTGCGTTATTCCGTTGAATTTTGTGTTGGAAACAAGGAACTCAACAAAAACAACTAGACATAATCTAGTGGGTTTCAACGCAATTTTCTATTAGTGCAATAACTAAATGATAAAGCCAATTAGATCTACTTGTACTTTTAAGCTGTGTTCAACATAGAAGCAAAATTTGGAATCTTGCCCTATTCTTTGACTTTACACCCTAGAAATTAGTTTAAGTGGCAAGATCTTGAGCACCTTCTTCAATTTAGGCATCTATTTTGCTATACTCTCTCCTCCACTTCCACCCACCCCATTTCTCTCTTTCCACAATAGAACCATCTAAAAGCATCAAAACTTCAATTCAAGAGTTTTGTTAGTTCTAGAGCAACACTAACCCCAAATTCACAAACTCAAACTAAAATTGTTAGCCTTATAGTATCTAATGTGAAAATAAACAAGTAGCTACGCTACAAGAGGCTTTGTTCCTAGAGCACCAACTTGCTTCTTGATTAGGTTTACTTACTCAAACTTCCTCAAGATAGCTTCCCTTGATGCAAAAATTCGGGTCTCCTTCTCTTTTTTTTTGTCCATAGAGCATGCACCCAACAATACAAGCAAATAAGGAAATGGACAAAACTAGATAAAATCAACAAGGTTTACATGTTCATCCATAAAATTTACTTATATTAGTAATTTTCATCCAGATTTTGGTAAACTGAGTGTTTCTCAAGAAGGAATTTGACAATTTCATCCACTCTTTCAACCAATTTTTCATTGTTATGATAACTAGTGTCAAATTGAGATAAATTTAGGCAATTTTTGGTGAGAAAAAGAACCTCCTCCCTTGCCGTCTCGAGCCAATAAAAGGGCTGCAAATGAGGAAGGTCAAAATGACTGCATGGGAGCTACAGTTTTCATTATCTTGCAGGAAGAGAACTGAAAACTCGCCTTGTGTCATGAACCCATATGACCAAGAAGGAGAACTGGATAGCATTGTGATCATACTACAGCCAAGTGGAGTTATTTCATTGCCGACACGTGTCACGACTATCATCACCACGTCACCCTCACAGGGAGTCATTAGTATACAAAGGCTGACAACAGAGATCTTGAAAAAAAAAAATCTGTATAAAGGTTTTCCATCACAAAGTTCTCTTATTTCATAATTGACTTTTCAATTGCAAAAGACTAAAAATCTGTAAATGCATTCTGTAAATTACTCGACGCTCTCCAAGAGTTGCTCAAGGCTAGTCGTTTCCTTTATCTTTTTTTCATTTTTGAAGCTGGGGTGGCTCCAAGTAATTGGTTGTAGCAGTTTACCAAAATTTGTATAACGCTTTTATTATTTTTAAAAGCTATAACACAAACAAAGGCAATTCTTATCATATTTCAATAAAAATTGGGCTAAATAACTGCATTTTTCTTGTAGTTGTGTAGCGCTTTTTGTCAGCTTCATTATTTGTCAAAATGTGTCAACTTTTAGTTCAAGAAAAGGGTTGTATTTTTTCAACGTTTGTGAAACTAGGCAAACTTTCGTTAGGGGGAAATTACAAATAGGGGCGCAAAAATGAAAAATTCTACAAATAGGGGCACATTTTCAACACCCCTGTACTTATTTAGGCTTAATTTAGACCCGCTGATAAATTTTTTGGAAGTTAGTTAACATTTAATATGTTGTATCTAAATGTCCCAATATCCAAACAAAAAAATTACTAGAATTTTTAAGTTGTTTTTTTGATATTGTGTCCCTATTTGTAATTATTTTGAAGTTGTGCCCCTATCTATAATATTTTTTTGTTTATGTGCCCCTATTTGTAACTTAGGAAAATTTCATAGATATCCCTGAACTTTGCCATATTTTCACAAATATCCCTACTTTTTCAGAAATTTCACAAATATCCTTGGACCTAAAAATTTAGGCATTTGCATGTCACTTCCTTCTCCCTTTATGCGCATAATACTTCTTTTTTGTTAAGAGTATGCACAAAAGAAAAAGGAAAGTGACATGCACAACAAAATAAACACCCAAAATTTTTGATCCGAGTAATTTTGTGAAATTTCTGAAAAAGCAGGGGTATCTATGAAAATATGGCAAACTTCAGGACTATCCATGAAATTTTCCCTTATAATTTCCCCTTAGTTAGAGTACGCTTTTTTATCATCCGTGCGAATGGTTCATTCATCGACACGTTTATCGTGCACGATATTTTTTCCATCCAACAAGAGAGAGCGTGGCATCCAGTTCTCCACCACACAAGCAGCTATTGATTTGGCACTCCCTGTTCAATTTTTTTGGTTTCCTGTTCTTCATTTTCAGCTTCACCTTCACCTTCAGCTTGTTTGCAGCTATGGCGGTGTCGACGTCTCTCTCCGCTGCTCTCGTGCCTTCGCTCGTCGCATGCTCACATTCAGCAGGTCGGGAGTTTTCCGGAAGGTCCAGTGTCCAAGTTCCGTCTTTCACTCGGGGCGAACTTCTTGGAAAGAAACTCAATGTGTCGGTTGCTGCTGCACGTTCAGTCTCGACTCCTCGACACCTCACTACATGCAAGGTATTACCGAATTACACTCATACATCTCCAATTAAGTGATGTAATGTTAAGAGATTTAGTAAGAATGCCAGAAATATATTCAAGAGATGCTTTGATTATCTGCGTTCTTGTTAAGTTTTGATTCTTAAGAATGCTCGGTAAGAATGCCAGAAACGTGTTCGAGATATGGCAGGTTTGATTGTCTGCGTTCTTGTTACGTTTTTGTATCTTAAGAATGCTTGGTAAGAATGCCAGATATGTATTCGAGTGATGGTTTGATTGTCGGCGTTCTTGTTAAGTTTTGGATCTTAAGAATGCTTGGTAAGAATGCCAGAAATGTATTCCAGATATGGTCTGATTATCTGCGTTCTTGTTAAGTTTTGAGATTTAAGAATGCTTTAGTCGACCGTATGAGCCAATGTGGATTGATTATACAAGATTTTTGAAGATAATATATATAGCGATTTGCATGGATGCGGCTCTATTTCTCTTTTTAACGTTGCGATACAATTTATTTTGTTAGAAATAGATTCATGCAAGGTGCGGACTAATTATGCGCAACGCTATTTTTGTTGTAGAGAGATTTATTGAATGATATAATTGTATCAAAAGTTTTTGTACGCAAGCCAGGAATGGATTTTAGTATTTTTTGTCTAGTATTGAGCTTCAGAATGCTTAACCCGACAGTATCTGCCAATGTGGATTGATTTTATCTGGATATAGGAATTTTGAGAATAATGTTTATTGATATTTATAGATGTGGCTTTGTTTGTTCATATTATCGTCATTGCGATTATATGTTGATTAATTTGAAGTATTTTTTAGGAAGTGCTTTTGTGAAGCGATGCAAGTAGTTGCAGAGACTCGGTACAAAGGCCAGGAATGGATTTGAGTAATGGATACTTTGATTATGAAGTATTTTTTGTTCAGTATTGAGATTTAAGAATGCTTCACTGAGCCGTATTAGCTGACTTTGATTGAGTTGTTCTGTGGATAGAGATGTTGAAGACAATCTTAAGTGATGTTCATAGATATGGCTTTGTTTTTATTCGCTCTATCCTTTCTATGACAATGTTTTGTCAGTCAGAAATAGATTCTTTATTCGACCGTCGTGGGAGAGATACATGGTGCGTTCTTTAGATGAGAGTACGAATTATTGACGACTTGGAGGAGCCTGCCAATTTGTGAATTTACAGAGAATTTTACATATTTGTGCTTTGTAATATTGATTATGGTCGTGTGTATTTGTGCAGTTGACAAAGGGAGACAAACTGCCCCCAGTCGCTTTGAAGGACCAAAATGGTCGCGAAGTTAAGCTGTCGAAGTTTATTGGCAGGCCGCTGGTTATCTACTTCTACCCTGCCAACGAGACTCCTGGTTGTACGAAACAGGTGCTTTTAGTATTCTTACCTGCTAAACTTAAGTGCACAGAGCTTTTAAACAGGGACTCTAGTAGATCCGAGGTTATAAATTGGTAACTGGAAAAGCTTAAAGTATTGAATTTTCACGACTCTGATTAATGCTCTGCTGTAACAGGTTTAACTCATGACGCATTCGATGACCAAAGCAGAATATAGATATTTTATGATGTTCATGACTTGAGATCCTTCAAAAGGGCTTGATGATCGTGTTTAAATACAAATCTGATGCATGTCTTCCTAGTTCATATATCATATTTAGTTGCGTAAAATCATCAAAATTAGCATGTGTACCTGGACGATGCAGTAATCGCTTTTTGAAGCTTCACATGGTCCATTTTATGTTCAAAGTTTCAGCACGTTAAACACGTTGATCCAATTTTGCAGGCTTGCTCCTTCCGAGACGCTTATGAGGACTACCGGAAACTTGGTGCGTCAGTTGTTGGAATTAGCGGAGACACTCCTGAATCCCATAAGGTGTGTTTCATCAATCCTTGTTAAAGTCTATTAGTACTAGAGCCGTGTATATAAACTTCTCTTTTTTTTAGGCAGGTTTTAAAAATCATATTCAATTGAGCAATGCAAAACCAGTATTATAATCATTGTGACATGTGACACTGCCAGGCTTTCAAGGAGAAGTACAACCTGCCGTACACCCTTCTCAGCGATGAAGGCAATGCAGTAAGGAAGGAATTTGGCGTCCCATCTGATTTCTTTGGCGCTATTGCTGGGCGACAAACGTATGTTACGAACAGACAAGGAGTCATTACCTTGGTCTACAACAACCAATTCCAGCCCGAGAAGCATGTTGATGAGACACTCAAACTTTTGCAAGCTTGATCTATCGTACTGACATCAGATGCACAATGGTACTTACTACTGAAGGTTATGTATAGTCGGTCAGGGCTTTAGCCTATGCCACAATTACTTCGTGCGTTATTGGAGTGCAGATCTTTGAACATTGTATAACGGCAGAATTATTGTAAAGCTTTAATTTGGAATTGTTTAGTATTTTCTGGTCGTTGATCAAGTGAGAAGAGATGGTCTGATACATTCGAGTCATGCTGGTTAAGTTGCTGTCAGGGTGATTGGCAAGAAACAATTGACAATTTTGTTGCATTTTGGTGATATCTGGGGTTAGTGTGAGGTGCACTTTGACCTCCAATGACCACGATGGAGTACTGAAAAATTCGCAATTATGATCGACAGACATTCATTCTTTGTAGCAACAAGCATCATCCCATAACATTAAGCTTGATGAAAATGAGGATCATGATTTGTTTAATACATGCAGTGTTGATGAAGGTAAAAGTGGATTTTATTTGGAATACTGGGGACCACAAAATTTATCCATCGTATTGATGTGTGGGAAATATAGGTAGTTAGTATATTGGTGGGATGAACTTCTAAGATCGCTTGGGATTATACAAATCAGAATCAACAAACATTTACTGTTTTTGAGTTTCACAATTTAAAAAGAGCATGGAAGTCTGTCCTTAGCTAGTGATTACGTCCAAAAATGCTGGGTAAAAATTGAAAGTGCAGGGAAAATCTTTTCTGGTGTCTAATTTTAGCAAAAATATAGGGAATGTAAGGTATGTTTGATATGGACTCAAAGAATACTATTTGGAGATTGAAAACAGTAGATATCGGTTGGTGAAGCTCGAAAATTTGAGTATTAAACAATGCTATGGTAGTGTGCTCGCAACCGTCCATTTAAGGACTGAAACTGGATTTTGGGGAGGTGAAACTTCTTAAAACATTTTTCAGGTTATTTTCCTTGGAAGACAAAAGGAATTGGCATCTAACCGAAGTTGTTTCATATTATTTGGAGCTTTTTGGAATTAGTTATGAAGTTTTGAAGTGGAAAGACCATAGGTCTCTAAAATTGCCCACCTCCTCAAATGTACATTGCTTGTACATTGAACCCTTAAACGTCCATAAGGACAATTATCATCCTCTGGCCCTAAAAAAAAATTTGTACAACAAAAAAAAGTTGCTTTTCACTTGTTTTTTTTCCAAAGTGACCGTAAAGACATGATCCATCATAGAAGGCAAAAAACCATCTTATCAAATATGCTCATACTTTTAGGTAACCCAAATTGTGAGAAAATTCAAAATCATGGTGTTAGGTCCCAAGCTGCCCTTATTGCAATTTTCATGAGGTCGGCATGCACTATTGACTTTTGAAACTTTTAGAAGCTATACTATTGGTGCCCATCAACCAAAACATTGTTGAAGCTACAGTATAAGTATTGTTGAACCGATGTGGGCAGGCCATGGCCACCCAGCGGTTCTTTAAGGGTTAAATGCTATGAAAAACATGTACTAGCACAAGTCATTTGGGGAGGTGAGCAGTTTTAGAACTTGCACTGTTTATGAACACACTACCTTATAGGAGAACTTTAATTCATGAGTGTGCCAAAAGTAGATTCTAGAACATTTAATTGTCAATAGTATGTCATAAGTGTAAGTTACAAGATCAATCATCTTAACCTTTAAATGCCAAGCAAGTCATTAGAGCCTTGCACATGAGCCTGCACGAGGCCGAGAGGGACCCTATGTGAGGGCCAATGACTGCGGGTGAGGTCTAGGCAGCCCTCATGGGTTTGCCCCAACTTCCCCGTGAGGGCCAGCCCTTATGGGCTTGTTTTTACTTTTTTGTTAGTTATTTTACTGCTTACTTAGTTTGTTTACTGCTTTTGTTAGTTTTTTTATTGCTTTTTTAGTTAACTCCTAAATGCTCAAGACACTTTTTGAGCTTCTAAGAATTTGTTCTAAGTTGAACAAAAAGTCAAAATTTTGATGAGTTATATCACTATGGGGAAACCATGGTCGAATTGACAAAAAATGTGACCTAATCTATAGAAACTTTAGATTAGGTCACATTTTTTTGTCGATTTGACCATGGTTTCCCCGTAGTGTATTAGTTTTATTAAAATTGGAATTGTACAAAATCAAACAACATATGTTAGAGATCATGTAGGAAAAGAAAACATAACAATATCATTCCTGAATTGAAACATTATAATGTTTGATCAAGAGGGTGTAAAAATTGTGAAAACGACTTGAAGTCTTTCAATCCTCTTTTCACATGTCAAATCTAAAAAAATGTTCACATGAAAAATATGGGGTTAAAGGACATAACATACACACTCTAACTCCAATCAATTTACAACTTTTCAAACTTTCCTCTACAGTTTTTTTAAATGAAAGTCTAGTTTAATTTTTCTCCAAAGTCTAGTGTATTTGCAGTTCATTTCCAATAGCTCTCAACAGTATAAAAAAAATGCAATATTGAAATGGACACCCTTGCACAAAATCTCAAATAGAAAAATTGTAATCAATCATTTGCAAAATAGGTTTTTTGATGCTAAAACTAGACCTCAAAAAGAATAGATAACCCCAAAAGGCCCAACTATCCCCTTGAGAGGAGTTGGGGTTTTTGACATGTACTTATAGCTAAACTACTTTGTGTGATTTTCTGAAACTTTTATGAAAGATGAGAAATTCAAAGATTTGTGTGTGCATCTAATTTTTTCTTCTTTCCAACATTTATTGAAAATTTCATGTATGAATTTCCGGAAAATGAGGGAGGGTTTGCAACCCAAAAACTACTTTAAAATTTGTATTTTTTTAAATAAAAATCTAGAATTGGATATATATATATATATATATGTATGTATATGGGAAGCTTTGAATCATTTGATTTTGATTGATAAGTGAGAGGTTTTAGTTTAGAAGTAGGTATGCAATTCCCAAACCTCCATTCATTTTCTCCCTTGTAAAATTTGGTGCTTTACTTTTTTGAGCTCTTTGTATATTTATTATTTGACTCTTTTTTTTTTCAATTTTAGTAGGCTAAGACTTCTTGGTTTTCACCATTTGGATCAAAGTAATTCAAATTTCTGAATTTTACATAAATCCTCCATTTTTGTCACTTTTCAAAAATAGATGTTTCTTTGAGAAAATCAAAATTTGCTATTTGATTCCTACATTGTGACTAAGTTTGTACCTTTTAACAAGATGTTAGGTTTCCTTGGTGAAAATCTAGTTAAAAATTAAATATATCTATTTTACAAAATTTAGGCATATCAAAGGCCTCATTGAAATATTCATAGATCAAAATTTTGTTACTTCAGGTAGTTTTTTTTAGCATAGAAGATGTGCATATGGATGTTCCCTACATACTCATGCAATCACATCTCAAAAATTCATCACCAATATTTTTCAATCAACTATCATGTAGAACCTTGAATTTAATACAAAATAATCCACCAAAAATAGGGTTTTGCTTTTGAAGAATTGAAATTTGGAATGCTTGATTAGGATTGCATAATTATCCAACATCTAAGGTTCAAATCAACAAATTACTAATGATACTCTATACAATGCAAAGCTCTTTAATCCTTGAACAATTGAGTAGCCATTTGCAACTAGTACAATACATGGTATTTTTCTTGTATTTGGAGTGCATCCACATCTTTATTACATTTGCAATCAACAAAGAAGTTAGAATATAGATCAATGATGTTCTAGTGAGGTAGTCAAGATCCCAAACTAAAACTTTTTATTGGTACCAAATGCCAATTATACAGTAGCATACATACTTTGTATTGTAGTAACTTGATCCTTTAAGGGTTAAGCTACAAAAAAAAGTGAAAAAAATGTATGGAAGAGTACTATACACAAAAAGAATTGTAGTAGAGAAAGGGGGTGTCAGTTTTACCCACCTGGGAAGCCATCCCAAACCTGCTCCAAGATTTTCAAGGGTCAATGGTGGGGGCTCGCCTTGGCTCGTGAGGGACCTCATAAAGCCCTCACCACGGCCCATGTGCGAGGCCGTATTGTGACTAGCCCAACTACAGTTCTCTCTACAATGAGAGCAAGTGCCCACCCTATCAAATTGTTCCTTGAAGCTACAAAAGTCAATAGTGCATGGCATCCTCATGACAATGACAAGAAGGGCAACATGGGACCCAACATTGTGTCTCTAAATCTTCTCACAATTTTGATCACATAAAAATATGAATGTATCTCCTGACGTTGTTTTTTACCATCTATGGTGGATTGGTGGCCCATGTGTATGGTCACTTCCATAAAAAAATCAGATGAAAACGACTTCTTTATTGTGCTTCATAGAGTTTTTTTGAAGCCATTGGATGAAGAATGTCCACCTTGGCATTTAAGGGTTAAAAGATAACTAAGATGATTTTATCATATATGTCAAGGCTGGTTCTCATAGTTAAGATATGTATGCAATAGAAAATTTGTATCATTTGCAACCAAGTGAATTATTTGCCACCTACTTTATTTAAACAAACCTCATAGCTAAAGTATAAATATAGGTCAATTTAACACCTTCAATTAAAGATGTAGTAGAACGAAAGTTGTGCTTCAAAAGATATTCTACACTAACCATTAGGCGTTGAACAAGTGATATCAAAACACCATGAGAGTTTCTCGCAACCACATATCTTAATCTTCTCTTGCTACATTCTATTATTAAAAATCTTGAACTTCGAAGTAATTAAATTTGAACCTTCAATTCATACTTGTGATACATCAAAAAAATCCAATGAAATTTAATTAGATAGAATGAATTGCATATTTTTCACAAAATATGCTTATTGAAGGATTTTTACGAGGATATTTATTACGTTTATATGAATAATGCAATGAATTATTGTAATTGTCACACTTGATATACTAGGTGGAATAAGCCACATTGTACTTTCTACATAAATGGAGAACGTCTGTTGATAGTTTCTACGAGGCGTGTTTCTTATACAATCACTTAATATGTGTCAAAATTACACTACTGTGTGTTTTTGAAATGTCATAAAATGAGATTTTTATTTCCACGTAGAAAACACAAAATGAGATTACTTCATAATTCTTGCAAGCTTAAAATGACTAGTAAATGAAACCGTCTAAACTTCAAGTGGTACATGACCACGGATATGTTGTTTTGTTACTAAAATAATAACACAACATGAAAAAGACAAATCTGTGTTTCCTTTTTATATTGGTGGCATTTAAATCTTAAAAATTATGGACCCTTCTACAAATTTTAATCCCCACAAAAGGCCTTCCTCATTATAAATAGTATACCAAATTGCTATAACAAAATGAAATACAAAATTTCACTATAGAAAAATTGCCATGCAATATTCTTACTTATGGAAACGCTTCATGAATAGAAATGATGCATGTTAGACATGTAAGTATAGATTTACTACAAACAATGGTTTCCAATTAGGTTCAGTGGGTTATCGTAGATTCTTTTTTATTTTGATATCATTTTGCTTCGGAGGCCATATGTATATGACATAAACTATCAAACAATGTATTGTTAAAACAAGGCTAAACAATAGTTGAAGCACCACAAGGGAAGAAGTTTTACCTTCATCAACTCATTTATGTCAGTTCCCATTTTCAACCAAATTTTCATGAGCATGTATCGGGTGATTGCAAGAATGACTTGTACTACTTTCTGTCCCCCTCACCTTCTGCGACTTGTTTTTTGCTTGTAACTTTTGTAAAAGAAGTCATATTGACTTGTCCGTTTAGGATAACGTGAACATGCAAGTTATTGACGTTCAGTGATTTTTTGGTGTTTTTTAAAATTATTTTGCTATTTTTAAGCAGCCCCCAAATAGGTGTCTACCTTGGCCATTTTGGGGGTTTTTAGTACTATTTTGGGTCCATAAAAGCTTTTCTAGGGTTATAAATCAAGGATGTTGTTTATGGAGCATGCTTACATGCATTTATAGAAGGATTTTGCAAAATTACTAATTCCATGGCATCTACATTGTCTCAAAGTGGGCATCCTAACTCCCTTCATTGGCAAAATACAAAGAAATTCCTCAGCAAAGCAATTGTACCATGTGAATTTGTTTAATAGGTTCTCAAACGGCCATTTTTTATTTTATTTTTTTGAACTATTTTACTATTTTCTAAAAAGCAAGAGAGAAATTGGCTTTTTGTTGGTGATTTTGTTTTATGCATAACTTTTAGAATAAAAAATTTCTAGGTTTGAATTTTCACAAGTATGCTATTTTAAGTGCTTTACAAATTTTCCATATTTTATTTTATTTTAAAATAAAATTATTTCAAAAGCTCATAGTACTACATAGTACTACTAGTTTTAAGGGTGTTTGAGACAAAACTAGTAGGTCATTCTTGCAACTACTCTATCACACAATTTCTTGTTCTTATATTGTAATATACTTTTCGACATAGATCTTTTGCAAAATTTGATCATTTTTATTATGGCAGACTTGGCAGTCTCAAATTTTAGCCAATATTTTTGCCATTTCAACTAGTTAACTTTGTAGTGGGAGCTGGTTGTTTTAACATCTGAACCAATTGGCTTTATATCATTTGTAAGTTCTCCCCATACATTGAGTTGAACATATTATCTTAAAAGAAGGACATATAAGCAAATTTAACCCCTACATGCCCAAGTGGCCCTCAAAGGCCAAGTGGGGTTTTGGGCATGTACTTATAGCTAAACTACTTTGTGTGGTTTTTTGACACTTTTATGGAAGATGGGGAATTCAAAGATCTACGTGGAGATTCCACTTTTTCTTCATTCCGACATTTATTGAAGAAGTTATGCAAGAATCTTTGAAAAACAAAGAAAGGAAGGCAACCTTTTCTTTTCTTTTTAAATTACATTTTTTTAAGCCAAAAAGCTGAAGTTGGTTTTTTTAATTTACATGTATGTGGAAAGCTTTGAATCATTCAATTTTGATTAATAAGATGAAAGTTATGAAAAGTTTTAGTTTCCCTTTAGGTATGGGACACCCAAACCTCCATTCCTTTTGCCCCTTGTAAAATTTGGTGCTTTGATTTTATTTTTATTTTTTTTCCAAGTTGTAATAAACTAAGAAACTTGGTTTTAACCATTTGAATCAAAGTGATTCAAATTTCTGAATTTTTTGCCCCCTACTTGGATAAATGGGGTTGTGGGACATTGTCCATTGTACATCCATGTTTTCTACACATGGTGGAAAAACTCAATAATTCTTGGGCAAGGGTAAAAATAGTAATTTGCCTCCTACTTTTCTAGTTTTCAGTCATTTACTCCCCCCCAATATTTAACCCCTAAGACCTTAAGTACTAAGCTTTCACCAAAACCACTCCAAAATTGCCATTTCTAGTACAAGTACCAAATTTTAGAATTTTTTATGGGTCAAATGTAGCTATAAGATTTTGTATTACACTAGTATCAAAAGATGTGAAAAAAAAATCAGGATTTCTCACCATGCAAATTGTTAGATATTTGAGATGAATTAACGAAAAACCATGTATTATCTCTGCAAAAACCTGAGTAGGCTACACTTCACAAGGTCATATTTTTATGAAGGAAATTTCAAAATGGTTGGAATTTTTTGGATTTATTCCTAAAAGCAAGTTGGAAACACACTTGAAAATTTTCAAATCATTGGGAATAGTAAAACACACAGACAAAAAATAGTAAGTAAAAAGAAGTAGAGTGATTCGAACCACAAAATTGTTAAGAACTTAATTATGAAAAATGCCAATCCCAATGGTTGTAATGTTGTACAGAGTAATAAATAATCTAAATCTTTTGGTTCTGGTTTTTTTTTTTAAATATTAAAAATTGAGTAAATTAATGGACTTCAAAGTTTATTTTAGAGTAGAAAATCCATAACTGCCTGCAAACAAAATCTCCTCCTAACTTTCATCTTATTGATTAAAATGGAGTGATTCAAAGCTTTCCAAGTACAAATAAATATAAAGAACCAATTTCAAAAAACAAAGTTAAAAAAATGTCATTTAAAAAAAAAAATTGGCTGCCCGCCACGCAAAGAAAACTACATATCATGCAATAATTTTTGAACCATGAAGTCAAAATTTATGAAAATTGTTGGGCCTTAAAGCTACTCCTTGAGGCCTTGGATACATCATATGTGAAAATTTCAAAGAAAAAAATGAAAACCCCATTGGTAGTGAGCTGCCCAAAATTGCTATGTAACTATGTTGCCAAAAAAAGGTGTTTAGGACTTCAAGGGTTAAACTAAATTAGGGTTCTAAATTCAAGTATGAAGTCAAAAATATATATATGTTTAATCTCTTGATGATATATTTCCAAATTCTCAAAAAAATTGAAATGTGAAAATTCAAAAAAATTCCCCATAGTCCCATAATTTCCCAAAATAGTTGACTAAGCTCTTGGTCCCATTCATTCAATAAAAAAAAGACAATGAAGGGCCAATTCACCTTGACCAAAGAGATCGTTGAACAATACCAATACCAAAACAGAGGACACATTATTACACTTGCCCTAATCATAAAAATGATGGAACTTTACCTCTCCGGTCACACCATACGGCATGTCATTTAACCCCACCCGTTTAGAAGATGGCCCATGCATACCCATGCCATTCATACCACCTGATCCATCATGCGTGCATATGACATACATGACATTCGTATGTACTATACTATGCAAGGAAAGCGACACCCCGCCTTTTCCACTAGGCCATATTGCCATACCTGTCTTCATCAAAACCTGTCGCCCCGCGAGTCTCCAAAGCATTCTAGACGGTCTTCATTGCTCTCTCTCTTGATCTCTTCACGACCATTCTTTGATCTCCGCTTCTAGACCTTTCCAATCTTCCTTTTCGTGCCTTCAAATACACCTGCTCCACACATCAATCAGACTGCATTCTTACAAATCATTTCTCAGTCAAACTCCTCCGCACTCAATCTCAGTCTACATTCTGGCTTTGTTCTTTTTGCTGTAGCTAAGTCATCTTTTTGTGTATTCAGCGCTGAAGCTCTTGCAATCACTCTTTAGGTACGTGTGATTTGCTTCTGATTCTTAATTGCTGCTCTTGATTGCTGCTCTTCATTTTATTATACTTTGACATTATATTGAGTTGCTGCATAATTACGTATTTGCTTGATCTTTTGTTTGCATGTTTAGAGCTGAAGGATTTTTTGACACTATTTGAGAAATGTGTGAGTTGCTATCTTTTTTTGGATGTTCCAATTGATCTTGTGGTAGTCAACAAGAGTAGGTGCTTCCATAGTAACTGAGTTGTTCTTTGTTGCATTTAGAGATGAATGAACCTTTTTCTCTGTTGTATATATTTGCAAAGTGTGAATAAATGTCCTCTGCATTCAATCTCAGTATATGATGTGGCTTCATTCAATAGTTTTTTTGTTGTTGTAGCCAAGTCATCTTTCTATGCATTTACAGGTGAAGCTTTAGTAGTCACTCTTCAGGTATGTGTGATATGCTTCTAATTCTTGATTGTTGTTTTTTATTTTATTTTTATTTGACGTTATATTGAGTTGATGCATACGCAATTGCTTAATTCTTTGTTTATACGTTAAAGAGCTGAAGGAAAATTTGACGATGAATGTGTGAGTTGCTATCTTTTTTGGATATTTTGCTTGATCTTGTGGCAGTCAGCAAGAGTAGATGCTTCCTCTTTTTTCTGTGCATTTAGAGATGACTGACGCTTTCTGCTCTGTTGTTCATTGTTGCAAAGGTCTAAAATACTCCTAGGCACTCCATCTAAGTCTTAGTTGTGGCTTTATTAAGTAGCAGAGCTACTTTTTGCACTAGGTAAGTCATCTCTCTGTGCATTAAGAGCAGATGCTTTTGCAGTTGCATCCTCTGAGGTACGTGTAATTTGTTTCAAATTCTTGATTGTTGCTCTTTATTTTATCATTTTTAATGATATATCTTCTTGCGGCATATGCAGTTGCTTGATCTTTAGTTTGCACGTTTAGAGCTGAAGGATTTTCTGACACCATTGAGGAATGTTTGAGTTGCTATCATTTTTTGGATATTCGGATTGATCTTGTGGCAGTCAACAAGAGTACATGCTTCCATAGTAACTAAGTTGTTTTTCTCAGCATTTAGAGATGGCTGAAGCTTTTGCTATGTCGTTCATATTTGCTAAGTGTCAACAAAAGTCCTCCGCACTCAATCTAAGTATACAATGTGGCTTAATTCAATAGTTTCTTTTTGTTGTAGTCATTTCTCTATGTATTTAGAGCTAAAGCTTTTGTAGTCGCATCTGAGGTAGGTTTGATTTGCTTCCGATTCTCAATTGTTGTTTTTGATTTTATTTTAATTTGACATTATATCAAGTTCATGTAGACGCAGTTGCTTAATTATTTGTTTGTACATTTAGAGCTAAAGGATTTTCTGACGAGGAATATGTGAGTTGCTATCTTTATTGGATATTTCGCTTGATCTTGTGGCAGTCAGCAAGAGTAGGTGCTTCCTTGTTTTTCTCTGCAATTAGATCGAGATGACTAAAGCTTTTGCTCTATTGTTCATTGTTGCAAAAGGTCTACAGTACTCCTAGGCTCTCCATCTAAGTCTTAGTTGCGGCTTTATTAAGTAGCTTCTTTTTGCTGTAGCTAAGTCATCTTTATGTGTATTTAGAGCTGAAGTTTTTGTAGTCGCTTCTGAGGTACGTGTGATTTGCTTCCAACTCTTCATTGCTGCTCTTGATTTTAATTTACTTTGACGTTACATCCTCTTGCAGCATACGCAATTGCTTAATCTTTTGTTGTGTGTTTAGAGCTGAAGGATTTTTTGATACCATTGAGGAATGTGTGAGTTGCTATCTTTTTTTGGATGTTCCAATTGATCTTGTGGCAATCAGCAAGAGTAGATGCTTCCTCAGTAATTGAGTCATTTTTCTCTGCATTTAGAGACAACCAAAGCTTTTGCTCTATTGTTCATTGTCGCAAAAGGTCTACAATACTCCTAGGCACTCCATTTATGTCTTAGTTGCCGCTTTATTCAGTAGTTTGTTTTTGCTGTAGCTAAGTCATCTTCTAGTGCAATTAGAGCTGAAATTTTTGCAATCACTTTTCAGGT
The DNA here is from genome assembly GCA_963920765.1 of Ulota crispa. Classification (NCBI taxonomy): domain Eukaryota; kingdom Viridiplantae; phylum Streptophyta; class Bryopsida; order Orthotrichales; family Orthotrichaceae; genus Ulota; species Ulota crispa. The sequence goes on along the minus strand of OY987250.1, from coordinate 2,129,945 downwards.
ACGTCTGATTTGTTTTGGATCCTTGATTGCTGCTCTTGATTTTATTTTAAAATGATAGTTATATCAAGTTGCTGCATTTGCAATTGTATGATGTTATATCTTCTTGAGGCATATGCAGTTGCTTGATATTTAGTTTGCACGTTTAGAGCTAAAGGATTTTCTGACATTATTGAGGAATGTTTGAGTTGCTAACTTTTGGATATTCCAATTGATCTTGTGGCACTCAACAAGAGTAGGTGCTTCCACAGTAACTGAGTTGTTTTTCTCTGCATTTAGAGATGACCAAAGCTTTTTCTCTTTTGTTCATTGTTGTAGATTGTCAACAATACTCTTACACAATCAATTTATGTCTTAGTTGCGGCTTTATTCAATAGTTTCTTTTCTCTGTAGCCAAGTCATCTTTCAGTGTATTTAAAGCTCAGGCTTTTGCAGTTCTTTTCTGAGGTATGTATGATATGCTTCCAATTTTTGATTGCTCTTGCTTTTATTGTACTTTGTACTTTGACGTTGTTTTGTGTTGCGGCATACGCAGTTGCTTGATCTTTTATCAGTGCATTTAGAATTGAAGCTTTTTCTAACCCTATGGAGGAATGTGTGAGTTGCTATAGTTTCTTGGTCATTCCTCTTGATTATGTGGTGGTCAGCAAGATTAGCTGCATCCATAGTAATTGAGTCATCCTTCGCTGCATTTAGAGATGATTGAAGCTTTTACTTTGTTTAGTTTTGATACCGTTTCTTGGCCATTGCTTGTTTTTTTATTCTTTGATATTGTGGTGGCCATGAAGAGAGTGTAGCTTTGTCATGTGAATGTGTATGCAAAGATAATATGAGTTTTTCTTTTTCTTTTTCTGTCACTCCTTGTTGTTGATTAGACATGTCGCATCTGTGACTTGTTGTAGTTTCATGATAATTGCGCTTGGCAATTTACTTTGATGCTAGCTGTGGCAAATTTTTAGAGAAGAGTAGATGCTTTTATTGAAGCTTTATTTTTATCACTTTGTGATGGAGCTAAAGCAATCACTGTTTGTTATCAATGCTCTCTTGAACGGTGTGTCATACATGTGGATAGGCTCCGTGGATTGGCGGAAATAAGTGCATCTTGTATTGTCAGTTTGAAGATGAGTTTGAATATTGTGCATTCTACGTTGGTCTTGGTGTTGTGTTTCCATGACGGCTTGTCAGAGTGTGATACTAGTTGTAGCTCTTTAATTGCATCTTGATCGACCAAATAGCTTGGTTTAGGGAGGTATCACAAAAATTTTGAGAGAAAATGTACTATAGTATTATGAAAAGTCTATCCTCAATTGAGATTCAAAATAAGTGCTTGAGTTTTTTCTTTTTTGTACCAATCTTGAGCCGCTGATATGTGAGAGCTGGTCGCTACGGGTTGTCGCTTGCATTGAAGGAGTAGAACAATTTAGAAAATCCATGAAATTGACACAACATATTTGAGCATGATTTATCAGGGCATATCATAGTTTCTGTCTTCTACCTTTTGTTTTAGTGAACTCAATTTGGTTGTCTCTTTACCAATTCCAAACACTAATGTGTTTTTCAAAGAGTTTTTGTATACGCTTCCAATGCTTGTAATTACATGTTCTAATTTTACATCAAGAAAAAGATGGTAATATATTTAGTGAGTTGTTTAGAGGGGACCGGGTGCACTGATGAAGAACATTGGTGAGAAGTTTTTTTAAAGCTTCATCGGCAATCATCCTTCCTTTTCCAAATTATTCATCACAGAAGTATTGATGGATGTCAAACTAGCTTATTCAGATATGACGTTCAGTTGTTTTTACATTTCGTTTGAAGTTGTTGTGGCAAGGTGGTTTGAGATTCTTATACTGACAAAGATGGCACTCCGCATTTTGTTGCGTGCTATGGCCGCACCTTGGAAGATTTCCGCGCTTGGCATTAAAGATTTTTTGAGCGGACATGGATATCCGATGACGCTGGTGCTTAGCAAAGCGTCAAAATCGATCATCCGGCAATTGGCTAGTTTTGATGTTGAAGGAAATGGTAGCGCTGAGAATTCTGGCACCAACGGTCATGCTCGGAATCCTTCCAATTCATTCCCTTCTTGAGGTCCCTTAGGATTGAGTAGAAGAAGACCGGGCGCAAACCCGACCAACCACTTTCTTGGTTAGTTCTCCATTAATTGCTCGATGACATGAATTTGCACTTACTTTTCTGCAGTTTTGAATGCTGTTACGGAGATCTGCTACAGATTAATTTATCTACTACTCTACCAGCATTTGGTTGTATTCTAATGGTCATCTGTAATGTCATTCTGCTACACAATTTTCCTCTAGCCTCTTTCAAGTGAAACTGGATGCAAAACAAACGATCCATTGCTGACAGCAAATTTACAACAATTTCAATCCTCTTGTTGTTCACAAACTGTTCTGCTTATTTGTTTAGCAGATGTAATGCAATACATGGTATATTTTTATTGCTGACAGTCTTATGGATTTGCTGTAGCTCTAGACATATGGTACCCATTTCTACCTAACAAAGCTTGAGGCAGATGTTGGACACTGTTGACCGACGATTTGATAGTCCCTTCTTCCCAAGTCAAACTTCTCAGGAGTTGTCTTCAACAATGAGACCTCCTTGAGATGTGGCGGAGACCGATCACTCTTACAAACTTCAATTCGATATGCCCAGACTGAGCAAAGAAGAGGTAAGATCTAGCTTTTTTCTTTTTTTTTTCCTGCAGAAAATGATGTTTTAAGCTCTTTCTTACAATTGTTCACATCAGGTTCTAAATGAACGACCACCACTTGAACATGCACTCAGATATAGTTTTTCATTATTTGTATACTTCTGTGGGAATGGATTAAAAATCAGTATTTTTCTATGCCAGTAACTTTTTCATTAAAATGTGAATTTCTATTGTAGGTGAAAGTGACTGTTGAAGAAGGCAACCTTGTGATCAAAGGTGAGCACAAGAAAGAAGAGAAATCTGAGAGTAGCTGGACATCTTGGATGACTAGCTCTTACAGCACCCGCGTGACAGTACCTGACAATGTGAAGCTTGATGAAGTGAAGGCTAAATTCAAAAATGATGTATTAGAAGTAGAGGTGCCCAAATTGAAGGAAGCACCCAAGAAGAATGTGATCAATATCAGTGTAAACTAAAATGCATTTAACATTGATAAGATGTACACCATTCTTGAAATACATCATGTAACAAGGTTTCGGCAACTTGAAACGTTGTAGCCTATCTAGGTGATGAAGTGAGTAGAATTCTTCGATGATCCTCAGCTACAAAAAAAACTTCAGCTAGTTCAATTGTAGTACTATTGACTTTTCTGATGTAGGAGTATATACAACTTTGTGAGGGTCAATGATGGTATATGTTCAATCAAACCAGATATTTGTTTCAGGTTGTGGAGAGCCTTGAGCCATAAACAGTAAATTTGTAAATGGCAATATCTCATCAAAATGGTGGAGGGACCTAAAAGAGATTGTAAAACACAATAAGATTGTAAGAGGAGTGTTGGAGTGAAAATCGTGAGGATTACGCATGCCTCTTACATATCTTGCACTTCATACAATTGCTAAACCCTTCAGTATTGACTTGATTCTCACTTTTAATTGCAGATGTGAAAATGGCCGTGGAACATTTTTGTCATTCTAACTTGACGTTAATGTGTGTAAACTAAGGTTTGGCTTGACTCTTCATGCAGTTGTGATCAAGTGCCACTGGAGTTCACACCTGTGATAATTTAGTATCACTGTTGAACTATATGGCTATGGCCAGCTGAATTTTTGCATTCAGTTGCATTCTTTGTTATATTTGCAATTAGCCTGGTCTATCAAAATGATATCCTGGTGTAAACGTCTCCACCGTCACTTGGAAAAGTGGATCCAAATATGAAGGCACCTTGAACACATTATTGTCTCATTGTGCTCCTTTGGCAGTTAGCACTCGATTGCATTGACATAATGCCCCAACAAAAATCTGAGTTGAAAAATAGTGCCATTAATCTAGAGTGGATCAGGTGTGATTTATACATATCAATTGCAAACATTTATTAGTAAGGTAGGTATACCCATTCTTGACCCTTTCCAAATAATGACCCCTGTACCCATGGTGCTCATTTCAGAACTAAAATGAACACCCTGGTTACACCGGGGTTGGAATAAGAAAAGGGTCAGGAATGGGCATGTCTACCTTATGTAACTGTAACTTGCAATTTCAGATGAATTGTAAAGGTAAGAGTATCAATTACAATAATTCTTGTTTATTTGCTTTATTTGTGACACTTGGTCTTCTCTCCGTGTGTAATTGATTTGTGAATATAGGCCACATTTTTAAGAATTGTAGTAAGTTTGGATTTGGGAGGTTTTACATTAAATATTGTAAGTAGAATCTTTGATAATTATAAAGGACCTAGTGAAACCTAGAATTTTGATTGAAGTGTCCTAAATTATAAACCCCAGTGTTTGTAATTGTAAATGTGAACAGATAATATTACATAGAACACAATATTCATTAAATTGGAAAAAAAAAAAAAAAAAAAAAAAAAAAAAATTCCCAAACTAGATTTCACCTAAAACCTCTTAGGGCAATTGGAATGTTTAAGAAGGTCAACTAAAATGTTTAAGGAGGTCAACTTAAATGTTTAAGGAGGTCAACTTACACGTAGTTAATGATCTTTGTGTCCAAAATTTCAGAAATATTGTTATTTTGTGAAACAAATAGGTCTTGTTCTCGACTTTTTTGTAATAAAGAGCGGATTTTTGGAAGATTCATATCTCATTTCATTGGAAAATAGTCAAGTGCACACATGACAAAAAAAGGCCAAAATTCCTAGAATGTCTGTTTTTTCCCAATTTAATGAATATCGTGTTATAGATAATCCGACTTAACACCATATTAGGTAAATTGGGAAAAGGAGTACTTTTTGGGACTTTTGAAGGTTTTAGGTGATCACCTAAAACTGAGCTCCAAAGTTTTTTTTTGGTACACGTGTCCTCACCTGAGAGGAGAAATTTGCGAGGGAAATTTTTTTAGTGGCTCAGACTAAATATGATACCTTCAAATTTGGTTTTAGGTGACTTTTTGGGTTTTAGGTGGAGTACAAAATGGTACCTCCCTTTTGCCCAATTTACCTAATATGGTGTTACTTGTAGTATGTTGGTTTTGATCTTCATACAAGATGATTGGGTTATGCAGAAAAAAAAGCTCAAAAATCTTCTTCAAACTTAAAAATAGAGATTGAAGTCATTGATGTTCTAGAAGTAAACATTTCAAGATAAATTGTCTTTTAGAGTAGCATGTCTTTTCAAGTCCAAAAATTTGTAATTGAAACAATCATTTGAGTAGGTTAGAGAAAAAATATATTTATCTTCTGAGAGAATATCAAGTTGAAGACATTTTCAGTTGCAAGCCCTTTCAAAATCTACTTTAGTACTTATGAGCAATTCACACTGAATTCCATGTCTAAACAATAAAATCTCAAGTCAACAACAAATTAGAACTTTGTTGAGTTGAGAAGTATATATATAAATATATATTGGAAATATGACTCATTGAGGCAAACACTTTAGTTGGGGTTTTTTGTTCAAATACTTGAATAAACTCTTACTTTCTTGACACCAAATGTTCCAACAAAATGACATCTAATAAGCATTTCTATGTAAAGTGGGATTTGGAACAAGAAACATATATGTTCCATTTTTGAATCTCTTGACCACTCAAATTTTGGGACCTCAATGATATTTGCAACCTAGTGTAGAGTAGTGACCAAGGTTAACTTTTGACACAAAATTGCTTGTCACTCATAAAAATACCTCAATGAAAGAAAAAATAACCAATCCAAAACACTACTTGAAAACAATAAATTAATCACCTGTATTCTAAAATACATCATGAAAATTCCATATACATTTAACTTTCTTTGTAAATTTACATAAAAGAGAATTTTATTTTTTGGGTCAAAGAATTGATACAAAGCTTTATTCCAAGAATAGCCTAAAATCTGGGAGAAGTTTCAAGTTCTTGTGGCCATTTTTGGAGGCACTTGGCAATTTTTGTAAGACTATTTATGCTTGTAAGATCTTTTATGCTCTTGCAAATGGAACAACAAAATCTCATGCCGTTCATAAAGGAGGTATCTTTTATTGTCTAGATACTATTGAGAAATGTTGGGCCATTGGTGCTAAGTTTTTGCAAAAATATTAATATATTGTTTGGATGAAAGGTTTTCTTAACGTCCATATGTCCAATGCATGCAAGTTCTTTGGTTCAATATTCTATTGTCCAAATGATGATAAGAGAACCTTATACACGTAGCATTGATACGGAAGACTTTGTGACAAGTTTGGACTCTCTCATGTTGAGCTTAGTTGATGCCAAGGTGAATGTTTGGAGATGGTAAAGACTTTGAGGGAGATGAAAACCATTAAAATTTTGTGAAAATATGAGATTTTGTAAACACAACCTTAGAGTGGTTTACAAATTGGCCAGCCTTGTACATGCTTTGAAAATAGGTGATGCTAATACCATCTAGTACAATGATGTGTGACAGTGTGAGGAAGGATTTTAAAGTAGAATTTAATTGAAAGTCACTTTTTTTCCAAATTGCAATTAAAGAGTCTAGATGCATCAATGCACACCTCTTGTGCAAAGGTTCTTTCAAAGATCTCTAATTGAAATGCTCTCAAAATGCTACCATGATTATTTGAAGAAACTTGAATGATTTAAGGACCCATCCTTGGCATAGTGACACTTTGGAAGAATTTCCTTATAATTAGAATGATTTGGATTTGTATATATTGTAAATTTGTAATCAATCTATTTCATTTTTGAGTGTCCAAAAAACCACTATATCTGAGATGTACACATCACACACCATGTTTGTGTTTGAAAGTGTTTGGGAAATAAGTCTAAAAAACTTGTTGAAGTACTTGTCAAAAATCACTACTAGTGATTGAGATTCTCTTGTAGAGTTAATTGTGTTATACATATGAGTGCATGGGACTACGGTGAAAAATATCCACTATTTTTTTACGAATAAGGGTAAAAATAAGAAAAATCCTCCATTTTGGAGTGGGTTATATTTATATATCCTCTTCCATAATTTGAGACTAAAGTAGTATCTCCAAATTCAAATGTGAATTCAAAACTCCCAAAATTCAATCTCTTAATAGTAAAAATATTTAAGCTCTAATAAATTTTGGTGAGTGAAATTAAAGATAAAGCATTTCTAACTTGTATCCACAAATACATTGTTGTAGCAAGAGTTTTGTGATGGAGAAACACAAACATAGTTTATTTTGCAAAAGAAATGGACAAGAAAAGTGAATAAAAAATGGTAAACAAAAAATTTAGTTTCTTTACATACATAAAAAAAAATTCATAACATAATAATTCTCATACACAATAATATCATAACCCATAATTCCATACATATTATATCATAACCCATAACTCCATACATATAATATCATAGTTCATCTCTCATCATATTTAATAAACATCCTCCTTCATACCTTCATACTCACCCTTGCTTAGCCTTTTATTTTTATCTTCTGCTTTTCTTTTTCTTTTTTTTGAATATTTTGTTGCATTATTATATACATCAAAAAATGACTACACATAAAATCAAAAAGAAAGAGGACTACTTTTATGGAATACATATGATAGTCTCTTCCTGGTTTTGATGTAGCAAACTCTTACCTTGAACTCAATTTTGAGTAGATTGTTTTTTTTTTTTTTTTGTTTTTTTTTTTTCACCTTTAAAACACAAAAACTAGTCAACTATTTGTTGGCAGTTGGTGGAGTGTTCTTTAGATTTCCAAGATGCAAACTGTATTGAATACCCCTTGCAAAACACAAGTTATTGCACTTGAATTTTGTAATAGTGCCTTGACATTGATTTTTTTTTTTTTTCACATCTAATATTTTGTCCACCACCCATTCATTGTTTGCTTGATAATACAGCTTGTAAATAGGAACTCTATATGAATTTGTTACATTCATTGCTGCTAAAGGAGGCCACAACAATTGTGTATTTGCACTTTGTTTCATTGTTGAATAAAATCCTCGCAATGCTACATAATATATTAGTGTTAAAACATTGTGATATATATAACCCTTTTAAGTGAGTATGTGTTGATAATAATGAAACAAAATCATACACCACAAATAATGCAAATTAAAAATTGCGCATTCTCTATTTGTCTACTACATATATATTTCAATATATAATAATTCTTTACACATAATATCATAATCCATAACTCCATATATATCATAATTCATCTTTCATCATTTTTAATAAACATCCTCCTTTCTATCTTTATACTCACCCCAACATAGCCTTTTATTTTTATCTTTTCCTTTATGTTTGGTTTTTTTTTAGTTTTAGTTTTTGCTTTTTTGAAATCTAATGTTGCATTATAATATATTTAAAAAATGACTACACATAAAATCTAAAAGAAACAAGACTATTTTTATGGAATACATATGATGGACTTTCTTTGGTTTTGATATAGCAAACACTTACAACTTGATCCTAATTTTGAATAGATAGTGTAATATTTTTTAATTTGAAACAATTGCATTTCCAAATTTGATTATGTGGTTTTATACAAAATGATTGAAGAGTATAGATCTGTATTCATTTCTTTTTCCTTGGTTCCTTAATTATTTCTAAACTTCTCTTTCATCTCTAAAGCACAACATTTTGTTGGCAATTGGTGGTGTGCTCATCAGGTTCCCAAGATGCAAACTCTATTGGATACCCCTTCCACAACATAAGATTTTCCACTTGAATTTTGTAATAGTACCTTGACATTTTAACTTTGATAGTGTTCACATCCAATATTTTGTTCACCACCAATTCATTGTTTGCTTGATCATATAGCTTGTGAATAGGAACTCCATATGAATTTTTTACATTCACTGCTATCGAAGGAGGCCACAACAATTGTGTATTTGTACTATTGCTGGATAAAATCCTTCCAATGCTACACAATATACTAGTATTAAAATATTTTAGTATATACAACCCATATAAATAGTATGCATTGATAACAATGTAAAAATCATACACCACAAATAATGCAAATCAAAAATTGTGCATTCTCTATTTATCTAGTACATGTATATTTCATAATATAATAACTTCTTACATATAATATCATAATTCATCACTCATCATGTTTAACTATTGAAGGAGTAAGCCCTTTTTTTAGTAAGTGTCACTTAGTGATCTTTGCAAAGGAAGAAATCCGAAACCAATTATTAATGCTATTTTTAACTGCACCAAGGCTTTTGAAATACTAAAACGAAACTATGCCAATACAATTTATTTATTTTTGAACTAGGCTTCATATTGGTTACCTATTGTACATTTGTATGTAGTTAATATTATTACTAAAGCTCAATGTTAATGTTGGCAAGTGAAAGAAGCTTTGAAAGTACCAAAAAATGCGACATCTAAATATTGTATACAAAAATTATAAAGGGTCAAAAAATAATGTAATGAGTGTTGATAACAAAACATGTGGACAAGTACAAATAAATCAATAAAATTTATTAATAATAGTGTATTGTAATTTGAAAAAATTCAAGTCAAATGCAAATCAAATCAAACAAATTCAATACAAAATTGGAAACAAAATTTCAATGTCCACAACTCCTTAAAAGATATCACACATGAGAGGAAACATCTACTTTGAAGTACATGCAAAGTTAATAGGTTTGAAAACTTTTACAAACAAGGCTACTATTTGCATTTGATTTTGCATCATCATTTCCTTCATTTTGCCTTTCATTATCAATTATCTTCTCTGCTAACTCCAACTTCATCTTTTCAACCTCTAAAATACCTTTGGAGAAGTCATTGATGGTAGAAGCAATGCTTTCATCCCTTGCAGCCAACTTCCTTTTCCTCTTCCTAGCACTCCTATTCATGTAACTCCTCAGCACTTGATTAATTCACCGCCTCCGTACAAGGCAACTGCAATGCATTATCTCTTGCAACAGATGCTAGAAGAGGAATACCAAGCACATTTTCTACAGCATCATCTCTAAAAATTATGTGGTCTTAGTGTTGCTTATAAACACTTTGGTCAACACCATAAGGGACATCATAGATTATAGCTGTACCATTGTACATTTTGTCAAAAAGTTCATGGCAAGGAATCCATGTAGAGAGTGGCACTCTTGTCTCTTCCTGCTTTAGCATCTCTTTTTAATAGATGCTCTTCATGTTGGTCTCAATGTTGGCCCACTTGTCTTTGGTCTGCTGTCATATGCACTGCTGTTTCTCTAGAAATTGGTTAGTGAACTTTTTGGTAAAAAATACCAAATTCTTATGTTTAAAGGGTTTCCTATCGTATTCCCACAATTAATTAACCCTTAAAGGCCCAAGGAACCCACTTTGGGCTTTAGGAGAACTCGGGCAAGCTCTATTGACTTCATAATTTGGAAATTTTTCATGAAATTTTTAGGATGGATGCTACTCATCATAATCTACATGTGAAGCTTTATTTCATGTCATTTGCATAAGTATTGCAAAAGTTAGAAGGTCTTTTCAATTTCAATGTCAAACCGGGCAGCAAAAAATATATTCTAAATTTTTTATTTTTATTTTTAAATAATTGTATAGATTGATACCTACTCAAAAAATATTGAATCACTCAATTCCAAATAATGAGGTAAGAGTTAAAAGGAGTTTTCTTTTGCGGGCAATGAAGGTAGGAAGAGGGTAGAAAAAACATATAAAGTTATCTTTTACTCTCAATTTTGAAAAATTTCAAATGGAAATTGAAAAGCAAAGTTATTAATTGTCTGTTAGAGCATTCTCACCATTGGGATTAATAATTTTCAAATTCTTCCAAAACTTATTAGCATATAAGTTACATTTTTCATTCATCAATACCTTTCACTTTACAATTTCTATAAAAATGAATCCAAATTTCTTTATGGTTAAATTTTTGTATATATGCTTTCAACCCATTTTCCAACATATTGCAAAAATTGCACAAGAAATACAACATATGCGTTTTTTTCTAAAAGTTGGAAAAACAAAACTTCACCTTCTAGAAGGATTAGAGAAGCCTACATTTTGAAGTTTAGGCCCATTGATCTTGCAATTGGTGGGGATATTCATTCTAAAATGTTGGGACAATGTAGTTGTGCAAATCAACTAAAGGATCCTATGGTTGGATTTGTGAAAAAGTAAGTTTCAATGAAGATTTTGACGCTGGTTTGGGGACTAGTATTTTGAAGCAGTTTTGGGCCTCTAAACACAAAAGAATTTTAGGGGTTAATACACATGTCTATTAGAAATCTCAAAGTATTTTTCTTTCCACTCTCTCCTAGTAAATGCAAATATTGTGCCACAAGAGCCTCTCTTTTTAGATCCTATTGAATTGTCTACCCCCTTGTCATGCATCATGAGAAAAAGCAATCCTATCATTGGAGGCTCCATTAAGCGCAAGCGTAATTTGAAATAATATCTTAAAATCCTCAAGATTTTCAACAACTACTTTTTGATAATACAAAAACAAATTTTAGAATATAGAGGAGGCATGGAGGAGGCAAGGAAGAGGGAAGGAGGAAACGAGGAGGAGTCATTGTTTTGCATGTGATAGAATTAAAAAGGTACTTTAAAATAAAGTTAACTCATAAGCAATAAAAAGCAAGCACGTAAGTGCTGGGCTTTACGGGAAAGGTGGAACAAACCAATTTGGGCTAAATCGGCCTCACCTACCTTTTTTTGCCCTTACCCGGGGTCTTACACAAACTTGTAAGGCCTCATGTGCAAGGCCATATTGGGGCCATGCCACTCTGTGTGAGGATGAGGGGCGCCAATATTGATTTGTACCCCTTGATATGCTTTCCTTGCATTTGATTCCCACTCTTGGCGCTTGCTACCCAATTGCATGTTTGTTTTCGGCTATTGGCCCATGACCATTGTTCTAGCTGGCTTTTGGAATACCACATGTCATTGCAAAAGTTCCCTAGCGTGTCCCACCCCTCTAGCAGTTGTCATGCAGATGCAAAGTAAATCAAGCAAAGTACACTCACACCTCATTTGCCCAACTAATAATTAAATTTGTCCTTAACAAGCTGCACTCCCTTTTAACTCTCCCATACAAACAAGAGTTGTCGCCCATGTTGCTTTTTCTTCTCCATTTAAAAAAATACTTGCATAACTTCTTTATCAAATGACAGAGTGAAAAAAATTTAATGTCCATGTAGGTTTTTGAATTCCCCACCTTCAATAAAAGTTTCAAAAAATCATATAAACTAAGAATTTGTAAGTACATGCCCAAAAGACCATTTATTCCTCAAAACAATAGTAGGTCATTTAGGGATTAATAAACATCCTCCTTACTTTTATACTCACCCTTGTATAGCTTTTTATTTTTATTGTTTACTTTTTGTTTGTTTTTTCCTAATTAAACATAACCATGTACTTAATAATAGTACTAAAACTTTAAATAGTTTTTATTGACCACTAATGAGATTGACATAGGGAATTTGAAATTCACATTCAAATTTAGAGACCATGTTTAGTCTAGAGCCACGGGAAGAATACCACTGAACAACACCGAAAAAGGGAGGCAAATTATTACTTTTTCCCGTGTTCGTGAAAATTGCTGAGCTTCTCCACCCTGGCTGGTCCCACATCGGTTTAACTTAACCCTTTAGAGACCACCGAACCATATTTTGGTTCGGGAGAGTAGTTTTTGGCCTATACAGTAAAATTGCTCAACAATTTTGAAAATGATCTTGAAGAACGCTTGTGATCACAAGAATTTTGCATCCAACTCAAAAAATGACAATAGAATTGGATATGGGAGTTGATAAATAATGGTGTTTATACATCATGGCCTCAAAATACGTATCCATATTTGGTCAAAGATGAATCAAAGCAACGACACGATATATCAAACATCCAAGAAGAATGCCACATTTCAATTGTTCAATCTTTAAAAAATTTAAACTACTCAAGAAATACGCTTGTATTGTTTCTCTACACGGTAGTAGTACAATTGTACTATTTGAGAATCCATTGAAATGATGCTATCAATTTATTTTAAAAAAAGTTCATCATACATTTAAGGCCAATTCTTGATTGATTTCACCAATTGGATATTCAATAAAAAATTTCAAATTTCTTGTAGAATCGTTTTAGGGTAGCAAAGAAAATAGGATTTTTGACCCTTTTTGTCCACTTAGCTACAACTTGTGATTGCTATTTTTGTCTATTTTGAGTGAAACTAGTATTGTTGGAAAGGTGGGAAACCCTACTTTCTAGAAATGTAAGACTCTTCTTATTTAAAACTTGCATGAAGTGCTACCATTCAAAACCACATAAGCATGAAAAACTAGAGATTTCCCATATACGGCTCACTCAATCATTATAATATTTCACCTCCAACGGTAGATCTAGTTGAACTTTTGATACTTTGCAGAAATTAAGGTGTCCTTCACATTTGTACAGTTGGATTATTCAATTGGGTTCATATTTGTTTCAAATGCACATCTAATCTTACAGCCCCAATTTCTAGTGGATTTTGGGAAAATGTGTGTGGTCTTTAAAGGGTTAAGCTTATGTGTAGTGAACCGAGCCATCACACACGGCCCCACCGTAAAACCCAAGTTAACCCCTAAAGGCCCATTGTCCCCTTCGGGAACAAATGGGATTTTGGGTAGGTACCTATGGTTAAACTACTTTTTGTGATTTTTTGAAACTTTTATTGAAGGTGTGCAATTCAAAGATCTATGTGGGCATTTAATGTTCTCTTCATTTTGACATTTATTGAATAAATTATGCATGAATTTCTAAAAAAGGGCGAGGGCAGACAGCCCAAAAAAAATTCAAAATTATAATTTCTAAAAATAAAAACTTGAAACTGGTTCTTTAGATTTTCATATACGTGGACATCTTTGAATCATTCAATTTTGATAGATGAGATGAACATTTTGAGAAGTTTTAGTTTGCGGGTAGGTATGGGACTCCCCAACCTCCATTCCTTTTCCCCCTTGTAAAACTCATTGCTTTAATTTTTTGAGCTCTTTGTGTATTTGTTTTTTGACTTTTTTTTTTTTTGCAAGTTGTAGTAGACTAAGATTCCTAGGTTTTCACCATTTGGATTAAAGTAGTCCGGGTTTTTGAATTTTACATAAATTCTTCAATTTTGCTTAATGTATATGCAAATTTCACAACTTTATGGCATTGCAAGATTTTACAAAGTATAATCCACACCTCCATTTCATTTGAAAATTCTCCCACATTTACCTAACTTGGTCTTCTACATGGGAAAAATAAACCTCAAATTTGCGTAGAGCAATTTTTTTGATATAGGAGCCGTCAAAGGCTTCTGAAATTTATGGGTAGCAGTGAAAAAAAAAAAAAAAATCACTTCTTATGTGAATATCTCACTCCTCACCATTTGAATAAGTACCTCCCATAGTCTAGGGTAAGATCTTACAGCTGGATTTCCAAAAAAAAAAAAAAAAAAAAAAATTACATTTCTCCTCACTCCCCCAAAAGTGGCAATTTTGAGTGATTTTCACAAAAAAAAGGGCTTAGACCTTTAGGGGTTAACAACTGAAGGATAAACACTTAAGAATAGGAATAGAGTAGTGACTTTTTGGGACAATTTAAGGCCCAATTGCCTCAAAAAAAAAGGCTAGCTTCAAGCCTATAGGAAAAAAAGGGGGAAATTTTTTCAAAAAATGTCAAATTGCAATAATGAAAATTGCATTGTAGCCAAGGCTTTCAGAAAATCCTTACCAAGTTGAAAATTGATGCCATCATTTTAAAATTATTTGAGCATTTTAATTTTTTTGAGGTGTTGCTTAATCCAATTCAATACAATACTTAAGTAATGGCAAGAGTTATTTGGATGTTTTCAAAAAATGACCAATGAATATTTTTTACCTACAAAAAAAATCCCATAATGCTCCAAAAATCCATGCATTGAGGTCACCTTCAGCTCCAACCAAAATAGGAACGGAGCCAGCAAGCTACAAACCATTTTCAAAAAATGCCACCCAAGCATTGGTGAGAAAAAAAAAACCCCTGGAACAGAGAATGTTGACATTCAAACTTTTGTCATCAATATCAACGGCTTTCTACGATTACTGTACTGAAATGAAGTATCAGAAGTCAGACCCTGAAATTACTCAAGTAGAATGAGAACATTCTGCATGGAATCAATCCAGCAATCTAGGCATTCCCTTTCGCTCTCAGTTTTTCATTGATTAAATACACTATTAAAAGTTCTTAAAAAGTTATTTCAAATGGTTTTCTCCTGAAGTTCAAAATAGTAAGGTAAGCGCACCCATAAGCGTGGAAATAAGGGTTTTGGAGTAGGTAAAATAAATGAGTAACTTTGAAAAAAATACTGTAAGTTAGGAAATGGGAACCAAAAATATTGGCATGAATTTCAAAGTTTCAACTGCAAGTAGTTGTTCACAAATATTTTTTAAAGTCCAAAATAATTAAAATTGTAGGAATCGTGTGTAAGAGATGTTAGAAATAAGGCTTGTTGGTTCTAAATAGTGAGATGGGTACTCAAAACCGTCATAGAGTCATCACAACCATCACTTTGTCACCTATAAATGTCACTTAAGTACCTATAATCGTCCTGACTTTGTCAATGACGCCCATGGGGACGTCACGCCCATGGGTGCGGCTACCTTAATGAGTTGGACAAACCGCCTTCCACAAAGTGGCTAGTGAAGTAAAAAATAGTCGACCAATAATCGGTTGGATTGGTTTCCAAAAAAAATGGAACACAATCTGACCAATTATCGATTAACTATTTTTGCCTTCAATGGCCATCGGGTGAGCATGGAAGGATGTCCTAAGGTAGGTTTATGCAATCCTAATCATGTACCTAATATCGTCACTATATATTAACCCCTAAAGGCCCAAGGAACCCACTTTGGGCTTTAGGAGAACTTGGGCAAGCTCTATTGACTTCATAATTTGGAAATTTTTCATGAAATTTTTAGGATGGATGCTACTCATCATAATCTACATGTGAAGCTTTATTTCATGTCATTTGGATAAGTATTGCAAAAGTTAGAAGGTCTTTTCAATTTCAATGTCAAACCGGGCAGCAAAAAATATATTCTAAATTTTTTATTTTTATTTTTAAATAATTGTATAGATTGATACCTACTCAAAAAATATTGAATCACTCAATTCCAAATAATAAGGTAAGAGTTAAAAGGAGTTTTCTTTTGCAGGCAATGAAGGTAGGAAGAGGGTAGAAAAAACATATAAAGTTCTTTTACTCTCAATTTTGAAAAACTACAAATGAAAATGAGAAATAAAGTTATTAATTGTCTGTTAGAGCATTCTCACCATTGGGATTAACAATTTTCAAATTCTTCCAAAACTTATTAGCATATAAGTTACATTTTTCATTCATCAATACCTTTCACTTTACAATTTCTGTAAAAATGAACCCAAAGTTTTTTATGGTTAAATTTTTGTATATATGCTTTCAACCCATTTTCCAACATATTGCAAAAATTGCACAAGAAATACAACATATGCGTTTTTTTCTAAAAGTTTGAAAAACAAACTTCACCTTTTGGAAGGACTAGAAAAGCCTACATTTTGAAGTTTAGGCACATTGATCTTGCAATTGGTGGGGATATTCATTTTGAAATTTTGGGACAATGTAGTTGTGCAAGTCAACAAAAAGATCCTACGGTTGGATTTGTTATAAAGTAAGATTCAATGAAGATTTTGACCCTGGTTTAGGGACTAGTATATTGGAGCAATTTTGGGCCTCTAAACACAAAAGAATTTTAGGGGTTAAGGCATTTTTTTGTAGTGACACTAATAGATTTGCACTAATCAAAATTAGTCCCTCCAATTCTAAACAAACCGACTCTTGATAGTTGCATTTTTGTCACCAGAAGAAAATGCCCTCATGTATACCCATGATGATCATTTTAGACCTCAAATTTAGATATTTCATAGATAGCTTATCATCTGTGATAGATGATAAGCTACAAGCTATTTATGAAATATCTAGATTTGAGATCTAAATGACCATCATGGGCAGAGAGTGACAACATTAGGTGCATGGTTAGGATTGGGTAATCCTACCTTATTTGAGCATCTTTGGTTGAAAGGGGCTTTGAAGAAGTGTAACAAGCCTTTTGCTAGCCCATGGTTTTCCAAAGTTTGATTTCCTTGCATTTGTAAGAGCATCTCTAGCTGTCCTTTAGGATTTCATTTGTAGTAAAATTAAGCAGTGTTTCTTGTTTCTAGCGTTGAATAGTGATTTTTCCCACCCATTCAACTAGGTTAAATGTCTTTCAACCCATAGCAAGCCTCCTTATTTGAAAAAGTAGATAGATTTTCCATTGTTGCTTCTTCAACTTATTGATTGTTAAAAAAAATGGTATTTGAAGGAATTGTCAAGCAATGGGAGAATGCAATTTTTTTTGTACAATGAAGAATATTATGACAAATCCTTGCATTAATTGCTTCCTTTTCATCCAAATATCTTCCTAACTAGGTGTTTTGTAGTATGGGGGGAGATGCTATAATAACACTACAATTTTCTTGTTTAGGCTTGATTTGGAGAGGCCTCTAAGTTTTTTGGAAATTAGCTAAAATTTGATGTGATATATCTAAGGTAGGAGCACCCATAAGCGTTAGTGTCCCCATAATTGTCAGTTCTGAAATCTTGGAAAATCTGTGTAAGTAAATAGATGTAATGACAAGAATGTACAACTTGTGAACATGAATTCTTAAAAGTGGTTATGGATGCAATGGCAGTTTGCTCTTTAAAAATTCACAATTTATTCTCATAGTATCCAAATAGTACATTTGAATGTGCAAATTTTATTTATTTATTTATTTATTTATTTTCCTGTTCCTAATAAGATCCGATAATTTGCTAGTTGTTTACTAAAAGTCATCATGTTCAAAACCCTTAGTTTGACGTTTATGGATGCTCCTACCTTAAATCATGCAATGTCCAAATCAAAATTTTATTGAGTTTTTAGAATGACGACCTTCATACCCTTCAAATAATATAATTTTTACTTCATGAACTATCTTGCTATTAACGCCTAAAGGACCAGACTCCATTTTTATCAACATAGCAATTTTGGGTAGGTACTTGCAATTAGAGCTTTTCATATTTTAGGCTGTAATTTTAATGGAATGTGGGAATGAGGTTTATCTTTCATATGCACTAAATTTCATGGCATTTGGGATTATGAGTAAAACATTATGGCCTAATATTTTGATTTTTTCACTCGGCAGGCAATTTGGGCATATTTTAAAAAGTACTTTTTTCAAAAACAAATATTTGAGATTGCTTTAAGAGATTTATGTGAATGTGAGAAGCTTTGAATCATTCCATTTTGATCAATGAGATGAAAGATATGAGGAGTTTTTGTTTGCGGGCAATTATGGATTCTCTACTCTAAAATAAACTTTGAAGTCCTTTATTTTATTCAATTTTTATTATTTTGGAAAAAAAACAAAACCAAAGGATATAAATTGTTTATTACAACATTATAACCATTGGGATTGGCATTTTTCATTTCCATAATTAAGTTCTTAACAATTGAGTGGTTTGAATCATTCTCTACTTCTTTTTACTTACTATTTTTTTCCCATATGTTGTATAATTCCAAATGATTTGAATTTTTTTGACATGTACCCTACTTAGGTAGAATAAGGAATCTAGAGAAGCACCACCCACATGGCCTTTTTTCTTTAGGAATTTCACCTTCTCAAGGATAGCTGTCTGGTTTTTGACAAGATGTTTCTAAACATTCAAACCCTTCTATCTTCCAATCCACTTGGTGGAAAATTCTAAAAAAATTTCCACATTTTCTAAAACTATCCTACTACAAGATCCTATAGTCACATATGCATAGAAACGTTTTTGTTTTCAAATTTGGTAGATGTTTTGAAAATGATAGTTTTGGAGAGTTTTTGGTGGAAATGCTGCTTGGTCCTTTAGGGGTTAATCCTAGATCACCCAAGGGGATGGAATGTGGCCGCTGTGCATTTTAATTTGAATTTTTTTGACTTTTATTGAAGATTAATTTAAGTGGTTATTTTTTTGAATTATTCTTATTAAAGTCTTGTTTTAGTATCAAAAATCCGATTTTGAAAATGAATGACTATGATTTGTCTAGTCAAGATTTTGTGCAAGGGTGTCCATTGCAAATCTTCACTTTCTAGTGTTGAGAGCTCTTGGAGATGAGCCTCAAGTACACTAGAACTTGGAGAAACAATCACATTAGAAATTTAATTTAAAAAGTTGTAGAGTAGATTTTAAGAAGCCGTAAATTGATCAGGGTTACACATGTTGTACTTTACATACTCATATTTTTTTTGACATCCTCAATTTTAAATTTGAGATGTGAAAAGAGGATTGAAAGACTTCAAATCATTTTCACAGTTTTAACACCCACATGATCAAATGTTATAATTTTTCAATCCATATGTGATATTGTTGTGTTTTCTTTTCCTATGTGATCTTTAACATATCTAGTTTGAATTTGTTTGGTTACAATTTATAAAAAAATGATGTAACTTATCAAAATGTTGCCATTTTGTTCATCCAAGAGTACACTCTAAGATACTGGAGAATGTCCGTGGGCAATTCAAGGGTTAATTCATTAGAAATGATATACCAGGCCTTTATGCTTGGGGGACTGAGGATGCCCTAAATGCACTATTAAATGTAGGTTACAAAGTAAGAATGGGAAATTACAAATAGGGACATGAAGACATAAAATATTACCAATAGGGGCGCAATTTGAAAATAACTACAAATACGGGCACGATTTCAAAGAGCTGTAATTTTTTGTAATTTTTTTTGGTTTGGAAATTAGTGAATTTAGATACATCACAGTTAGCTAACTTCCAAAAAACTTATAAATCTTTCCAAAATTTTAGTAAAAAAAATGATAATTTTTGAACACTTTTAAATTTTTTGAAAATTAGCTAACATTTAATGATGCACCTAAATCAACCAATGTCCAAACCAAAAAATATATATAACAAATTATCGCGGCCCTATTTGTAATTTCCCCAAGTAAGAACATTTGAAAATTTGCCCGAAACCAACCCCAACAAAGCGTAAGTCAGTCACCCGCCTTTTAATATCATATCATCACCAGCCACCTGGCAATCGAATCAGCCCAACTACCCACCTGACGCGCGGCAAATCCTCGGCCGCTCGCGTCTGCCAGCGAAACAGCTACCTGCCTACCTCCCCCAATTATAGGGCACTGCCATCGCCGCCGTCGCTACCGTCGGTGCCGTCGCCGCTGCCGCGAACTCGCGGGTCCTCGGCACCTCGCCCTCGCCCTCGCTTCGCTTCCGACGCTTGCTTTTCGGCGTCGCATGCGAACCGAATTGGTCGAAGTCTCGCAGATTTGAACTTCATGTACGAATACCGACCGATGAATTCAACCGCAGCGGCTTTCTTTTCCGAAAACACCGAAAATTCTCACTCTTGACTCGGTCATTCGCCGCTTTTCAGGGCAAGCAGGAGGAGTAGGGGGAGCAGAGCTGCAGAGGTCATTCGCCGCTCTCTTTTTCATCGCCCTCACCTCTTCCGGCAATTTGCTTCATTGAACCAATCGCCAGTTCAATTCGTTGCATTCATCTCTAGTTGAAGCTTTCTGACCGTTCGTAGTATTGATTCTGGTGTTGAATTGTAGCGGAAATCGTGATTGTTTGATTTGAGATCGAGGAGCCTAATTGCTTAAGTAGCCGTCATTTATATTTTGTTCTTGCTCATTTCTAATTAGATATCGTGCTCGAGATCGTCGAATTTTCGCATTCACCTCTAATTGAAGCTTTCTGACCGTTCGTAATATTGATTCTGGAATTGAATTGTAGTGGAAATCGTGATTGTGTGATTTGAGAGGAGTTCAAGTGCTTAAGTAGCCGTCTCCCCAGGTGAGATTTATGTTTTGTTCGCAATCGGCAGGCCGAATTTTCGCAATCACCTCTAGGTGCAGCTTTCTGACCGTTCGTAGTATTGATTCTGTAGTCGTGATTGTGTGATTTGAGATCGAGGAGCCTAAGTGCTTAAGTAGCCGTCATTTATGTTTTGTTCTTGCTCATTTCTAATTAGAGATCGTGCTCGAGATTGTGCTCGGGATCGTGATCATGCGCTTGTGATGAGAGCGCAATGAAAGTCGGTGTCGATTGAGGAGCAGCAATCAAGCAATCAGGCGGTGATGAGAGGTACTCAATTCAATTTCGATGGAGTCAAGGTCTTTGGCAATGATAACCTATAAGCACGTGGTCAACAATTTATAATATTGTAGGAGTATCCACTTTAGATTTCTGCCTGTTTGTTTTTCATAAATTCGGTCTTCGGCACGAGGCGTCGAGGGAAAACGGATTTCTTCGTCGGTGACGAGGTTCAGAACATGGATTATTTTAAATATTTTTTAATCCAGATGGTGAGGTGTCTTTAAGCAGATGAGTTTGGACCGTTGTTCGATTTGGAGGGAATTGTGAAAGCAACGAATCAAGAGAAATTCATATAATATCATTGTAATACAATACTGAGACCATGAATCTTGTCTCAAACCGCTAGATTTTCCAAGAAACTTCACAATCACGTTCATTCTTGGAGTACTATTGAAACTACAAAGGCCTCCCCGTGTATTAGACTCTAAAAACAGGAAGCTGTAATATATGACACCTTTTTCTATAACCTGCGGTTATAATAGGTCTGAGAGTTAACTACCGTTTTTTTGCAGACGATAATAGCGTCTTTTTCTGATAAGCAGAAGTCGTGATTGGAGAATTGAACGATGCGAAGAAGGAAAACCATAATGTTTGGTTCATGAAAGCCAATTGGAAGATCGGCGTTTAGATATTTGGGATGGCCGGATCCGGAGGATTGGACTTACTGTCGTCACTTTGGCTGAACACGCTCCTGTCCGTAGTCTTTTTGATATGCTTTGCACTGTTGAAGAACCAGCCAGTGAATTTTCGGGTATACTTTCCAAAATTGTACGTCAGAGGCGAGGATGAGAAGATTACAAATTATGTGAATTGCGGAGACCGAAAGGGAAAGTTGGCCGGGTATGTGAATTTGAGCTGGAGGAGCTATTTGCGTAGCTTCAACTGGATATGGTTTGCTCTCAAAGAGACGGAAGCGGAGCTCATTAGCGATGTGGGACTCGATGCCACTGTCTTCGTCCGCATCTTTCTGCTTGGGTAACTACACTTAATCTTCTCTAATGGCACATTGCACATGTCAAGTTGTGAACACTTGTGAGAGGGCATTTAGAAGCTTGTTTGAGCCGCAAGGTAGTTTCATTAGAGAAGGATGAGTTTATGGCTACTCTTCCGTTTTCGTCACTATCTTGTAGTTTTTTTTCTGTCGTGTTTAGAGAAAAGATGCCTGAATCAGTACAGCTTGTGGTACATTGATTGTGAGCTGCATTCTCCTTTACCTAAGGCCAAGTTCACGTCAAGTTGAACGGAATGAGGTTATAACTTGTAACGCTCTGTTGAATGTGGGCGGAAAGCTCCTGTTGCAAACAGATTAGGGTCAGTTTAGAGTTTAATTAAAACTCTATTGTTACTTCTCTGTGCCGTGATTATTTTTGTGTTCTTACATGTGCTGATTGCTGTGTTCCACAGGTTGAAGATTTTTGCTCCCATGTTGATTTGGGGGTGTGCTGTATTGATTCCTGTCAACAAAACCGACAGTTTCCTGGCAACGTTCCAGGCAGCACATCAGAATCTCACCAATAGTACCGACACGTACAATAATGGCCCCGAGTCTCTCTCCATTGCCAACGTCGAAGACTTGTCAAAGCGGTATGTCTAATAATGGTTCGCGTTAAACCTAATGGATCAGTGAGCTCACGTTAACTTATGTTTTGTATCCTTTGACCAGCTTGTGTGAGGACTTTCTTCTGTTCGATTGTAAATTTTTTGACCAACTTGTCTATTGTTTTCCATTGAGTCTGGTAATATAAAATCTGCATTCTATTATTCTCTCTATACCGTAAACTGAACCTGTCATTTTAGAGCCATGAATTGTTCGTATTCAAGTCAGATGTTAGTCCAGAGCAATCTATCATGGATTGCTATTCATGCTATTTGCTCATCAAAGTGGTATGCCTAATAATGGTGCAAGTTAATCCTTTAATGAATCACGAAGTGCAAATTGGACGTTAGGTTCTTTTAGCACTTTCGAATATGTCATATAGGAACTTTCTTTTGTACATTTTTAATTATTTTTTCACCGACACGTACAATATTCTTCATTCATTTTGGTAGTATTAATCTGACCCCTTCTCAATTTTATTACTTTTATAATACGATCGTTGGGATTGGTCATTTTGTGAATCCTTGGGTATTTAAGGCAGATGGTAGCCTATAGCAATCTATGGCATATTTTCCATGTTTGTTGCTCCCCTGTCATGATTTTAGAACTAATGAAGTGGAGTGATTGCCAATGTGCAGTTTATGGGTGCATTTGTTCGCAGCATACTTATTCACTGGTTGGACGTTGCTCATGCTCTACATTGAGTATGCTACGGTCGAAAGGATGCGCTTTGATTTTCTCGCCTCTCAGAAACAACGACCTGAACAATTCACGGTGTGCTTTCCTGTTTTTACTGCTTTTAGCTACAATGTGGTTTAGTTTATAGTCAAGCTTAGGCTTCGATCGGAGAAATGAGTATTTAATACCAATCAAGGACGCTGTTATGAAAATACTTTGCTATTTAGCTCTTATCAAGGCCTTGGGAGGTTCTAAATTGTGTATACTTTGTGATAACCCCATGGTCTCAATTGCCTTCATCAAACAGAAAGTAAATTTTAATGACGTCTTCAACCCCGAACCAAATTCCAGTTCTCCGAAAACGTGTTACGGAATTTCAAATTCCAACTATAGAATCCTTAAGACCATGTTTGTCCACTGTAAGGATTACAGATTATTGACATTTAATTTCAAAGTTGTACTTTGATCTAGATTTTTTTTGCATTGGCATTATCTCCATGAGTAGTTCTGAATCATGAGTCTTAGTTGATGAATTCTGGCCATTTAAAAAGAAACGACCCTGCGGTGGTTCTCACTTGATTTATCCTTTGGGCAGGTCTTGGTGAGACAAGTGCC
This sequence comes from Ulota crispa, assembly GCA_963920765.1. Classification (NCBI taxonomy): domain Eukaryota; kingdom Viridiplantae; phylum Streptophyta; class Bryopsida; order Orthotrichales; family Orthotrichaceae; genus Ulota; species Ulota crispa. Next base: position 2,105,810 of record OY987250.1, on the reverse strand, counting down.
CAAAGACGACACTCAGTCAGTAGGGTTGCGGATCCAGAGCTTTTTCCAAGAAAATCATCGTGACAACTACATTACCCACCAGGTACCATCTCCCTTCTTTATTGGTGGTTACTCAATCTTGTGATGTTCTTGTAAGATTTTTTGTTGGTTATGTAATTTGTAATTTTCTTCAGTCCTTTCTGTGTAGTGCACACAGGGTTGGGAATCTGTGAGGAAGTAGCTTACATTTGAGTTAATGAAGACAGGGGAGTATTTAGGATCACCCTGTTTCAGTTACTGCCAAAACTAGTGGGCAAGTGATTGGCAAGATTATTTTGTAAAATTAAGATTTTTTAGGAACTTTTAGATAGCATTATGGAGAGAAATTTTCACCATAGTTCATTCGGAGGTCTCATACTGGTTGTAGTGATCATAGGAGACCTCTAGTCTGTCTAGAAACTCGTTCTATGATAACGATACTTGATGCTGGACAAGCAACTGTAGACCTTTACGTTATGCATTGCAATGGCTTGAGGGATAAATGAGAGAGGAGGGCGGAACTAGAAGGTCAGATTTTGGTTTGAAGTAATTAGTGACGTCAAGGCTAGTGGTTTTTGTTTTGGATTTCTAGTTTTAGTCTAACCTTATTTGCGGTGGAGTAGCATGAATATTAAGAAAACAGCAACCTTCCCTTGAGCCAAAAAGAGCACATTCTTGTTATATTAATTTTTGTCAAATCGTGTTATTGACTGAAAAGATGCCTTGCGCAGGTTGTCTACAAAGCGAAGAAATTGACAAAGCTCTTGAAGAAGAAAAAGGATTATGAAAAAAAACTGGACCGGTGGCAAGAGGATTTATGCAAAGAGCCATCTACTCCTCGGCCTACCGTCAAAGTACGCAAACACTGGTCTGATGTTCATAGAGAAAAGGACGACGTGATGGACGCCATTTCACAACTGGAATGTCAAGTAGGATTTCCTCAAACCGCTCTTTTTGCCCTTTTCAGAGCACTTTCTTGACTCTAATCACGTGTTAGACACCAGCCTGGAAGTGGTGAAAGTGCTCCTGTACATGGGATCATTCATGGTGGGAGTGAAAATAGAATAGGATGATGGTTTTCTTTTCCTTTTAGAGTGAATGTCAGAAACGAACTCTCAGTCTCGAATACCACAGTTGCCTTCACAATCATAATCAAAATCATACAAACCAACAACAAGGACCCAATGCTTATGTGATAAATATATCACGACTTGGAGTATTTCTTGCTTGCTTAATCTCTGATGCTCGAAATCATGACTTTTGATAATTTAATTACCCATCTCATTGCTGTATAATCCTGATTTTCATCACTTGAATGTCACATTCATTCAGGGTCTCTTATTTTTGGGTAGAAAAGCCTACGGGAGAAAGATTACTATGAATGGTTCTTCCTCCAATCTGAAGGAATATGAGGGGTGCTCTTGTAGTCTGTATCGTCTTCCCTCAGTAGAAAAATTCTGGTCACATGCCGACTTGAGCCAAAATAAGGAACATGAGGATTTTTGTTACCTTGAGCGTTGTTAGTCTAGATCAATGCAGGAGCGGAAGAAGTACAGTGAAACTTGTCAAGAGAATGAGATCGAGGATGTTGCCTGACACGGGGATTGGGAATGCAGATAAAGGCGGAGCGGAAAAGGATTCTGTCTGAGGAGAAGTACGTGATGAGGGCGGGATTCGTATCCTTCAACTCGCGCTGGGGAGCGGCGGTGTGTGCGCAAACGCAGCAATGCCGCGACCACACGACGTGGCTGACGGAGTGGGCTCCGGAGCCACGGGACGTCTATTGGAACAACCTAGCCATCCGCTACATGCTGCTCAACTCCCGCAGGCTCTTTGTCACCGTGGTCGTCACCGCCCTCGTCCTATTTTTCTTGATTGCTGTCGGCGCTGTGCAAGTTCTTGCCAATTTGGAGGAACTCATCAAATACCTGCCGTTTCTCAAACCTCTCTCCCGCTGGTGAGTGCACCTTCCCTCAAAACAAGTTAGCTCGAAGTGTAAAAAAATTTAAGATGAAAACTGAACATAATAGACTGGATTCTTAAGCACTTATTTCCATAACATTAGATACTAGCAGTGCTCGATAATACAATCATTATTTAATTCCTAAAGTCCTTCGTCAATGGCTCTTGCTCCTTACAAGGTGGAGATTCCCAATCCCATTACCTCCCCGCTTTTAGACACTCCCCCTTGGTTTTCTGATGTCAAAGCTAGTGTACAAGAAAATTTGTATCATTTTCTTATTGACTAGTCAAAGAAAGATTATAATCCTTGATCAATTTGCTCATTTATAACCCTTAGATCAGCTAAAATAAATATATTTGGGTGTTTTGATTGAGTGGAACAATATTGTGTTGCGTTTGATAGTGCTCGGTAGCCTCGAGGTTTTCTAAGCATTATGTAGTCTGTATCTTCTGTATAGCCTTGCCTTGATCTTCAAAACTGGTCCTCTCATTTTCTGCGTTTGGAAATAAAGTGTCCAAATCTGGACTCGTGTTCTGTTAGTGGATTTGAGTTGGTCATGTGCGAACTTTCTTTCTGTCCAAGATAATACAAATACTGACAGACATGCAATGCTCTTCATTGATTTTGGTGATATAGAATTTAGTCCTTTCTGAATTGTGCTTTTCACACTATGAGCAATAAATTTGGTGTCAAATGTTTTTGTGGATGTGTATGTTCAGATAGAGGGAGTGTTATTATATTGGACTAGATAATTCTTGAGAACAGGGGATTGTAGAGAACGTTTGAGACTAGTGTAGGGAGACTCCATACGGTTAATTCAGACGATGTTGAGTCGCGGCATTCAATCTTAAATGTCTAGACCTCAAATCGACACAAAATGAACACGAGGCTTATTTTTGGGTTGTAGTTTTTGGTTTGTTTGACTTACAGATTGGCAATATTGCCTCAAAATTTGGACTTGACATTATGTATTCGTTGTACAACTTGTGGTCAAGTTGAGCTAACTAGGCTGTGAGATCCATTCTCACGTTTCTTGTGCACTGAAAACATGGTTTTATATAACGTCCTCAGGAAATATGTGGAAGCATTCATTAGCGGTTTCTTACCGGGACTAGTTCTGAAGATTTTTCTTTTGATAATCCCGTATCTGCTGAAAGCGCTGACCGCGTTTGAAGGCCATGTCTCATACTCCAAAATCGAGAAAAACACGGCCACCAAGTATTATGCGTTTCTGGTGGTCAACGTGTTCTTCGGCAACGTCCTCATTGGTTCTCTCTTTGATCAGCTGAAACAATATATTGCTGCCCCTACTACGTAAGCTCTTCCTCCATGTGCTGTTCGTTTAGAGAATTACGAATTACTATGGAAGTCCTTTTTTAATGGCAAGCTTCCTAATTCGTTGTGTTTCTCTGCATTCAACAGAATTCCAAAGGCTTTTGGAGTCTCTATCCCGACGAAGGCAACGTTTTTTATGGCATACATTATGATAGACGGGTGGACAAGCATTGCTGCTGAAGTGATGCGCCTCTTTCCTCTGTTGTGGTATCACATCAGATCCGCCTTCTTCGTGCGGACTGACAAAGAACGAGTGAAAGTGATTCCATCCACACCAGCAGATTATTTCATAGTCCTGCCCCGGCTATCTCTCTATTTCTTACTTGGCCTTGTCTACGCAGTCATCTCTCCTCTTATACTGCCGTTCCTATGCGTCTTCTTCGCTTTTGGCTTCCTCATATACCGAAATCAGGTCAGCGGAGCTCATACTCCATGCTTTTTCAACACACTGAATTCTCTGTTTGTTTAATTTCTATTTTTAAAAATCCTCATATGTGGATTTGTGCAGAGGAGTGATATGGATGACTTACAACTTAATGCCAATGTAGTTGGGCTTGTGCTCGCAGTACTGTGTTGACGTAGCACTTGTTCTGGAGGAGCTTAATTTGTAGCTCGGTTAATGGAAATGGTGTTGGTTGCTGCGGCAGGTGATATATGTTTATCAGCCGAAGTATGAGAGTGCTGCGTCCTTCTGGCCGACTATCCACCAGAATGTGATCATTGGGCTCATTATCAACCACATCACCTTGATCGGCTTGTTTTCTGTAAAGAAGGCGTTTGCTTCAACTCCTTTCTTGGTTCCGCTTCCTATCTTGACCATCATGTTCCATCTCTTCTGCTCTCAAAAGTTCCACCCTGCTTTCAAGAATTACCCCCTACAGGTGCCGTCTCAGAACCTCTCTCACACCTCTCGTTTGTTTGTTTAAAAAGCTGCGGGGAATGTCACGTGATAGAGTCATCTTTAAAGACTACGCTATTTGAATTCGTGACTCGAACACAAAAGAATATTAAACTTGCCAACTGCTTTTTATGGCATTACTCATTAGATTCATCCCTCACTTTGTTACTGAAACAAGGCTAGAATTTTTTTTAAAGTTAACGCTATTGCATAATCCATAAATGTATGCTGAGATTGAAGGCAACTAATTACAACACAAGTATCATCCAAACATATGATTTGAAAGAATTCAGGAACTCTTAGGTGCAGTCACAGTTTAAAACACTTCCATGTAGTGTATCACTTATAAATTACCAATAAACTGGCTTCTTGATTGAAATCTCACTGATTTGCAGTGTGCTCAATTTACCCTCTCTCTAAAAGCGTCTTCCAACACAACGGTACATGTCAGAGTTGTTCAGTGCACCTAACAATACGTTTTAGAGTAGGGACGCTGGTAGAGCACCACTCTCCCTATTCTAATTTCAAAACCTCATAGCCAACTCAATAATAGTTCAATTAGTATGAATCAAAGTAGGGTTAGATGCACAGCTTCTATCATAGGAACACCTTATGGACACCAGCTTACTTTCAACATCAAAAACTCATAACTGGTTTTTAGGATATTCGAATACAACATATTGCCCTACCAAAAAGTTTGTCGCATCTCTAATTTTACATCTTTTTCAAGGTCATCATTCGCAACAAAAACAACCAAAATGGTGTTTTTTAAATATATGAAGGTGCTTATTGAGAAGTATCATGGTCCCAGTGATGGTTTAATGTTCTATTTTTGGCTATAAATAGCTATTCCACGCTGCAAGAAGAGGGTGATAAAAATAAAGTGCGACAATCTTTCTGGTAGGCCACTGTACATTAAAATCTCGGGAAAATGACCAACCTACATAAACCACCAAAAACAAGAAAACAGTGAAGAACGAAGGGAAGGAGAAACAAATATACAAACGATATAAAAGAAGAGGACCTTCATTCTAAAACCGTCGTTTCTGAACTTGTGTGTGTCATGTTGGTTGTTTCTGCTTGCAGGAAGCGAAGATCAAAGATAAAGAGGAGCCGCTTGGGGATATTGGCTTTCTGCAAGAAGCGTATTTGCACCCGTCCATCGTTGAGGCTACGAAGGACACCGACAGTGACGACGATCCAGACACGATGAAGAACGGCACGGCCCCCGGTGGAAATGAGGAAAGGGAAACATCGAAAATGGGAGCAGACGGTGCGGCTTCCACGGAATTATTTCTCGAGAACCCTCGTGGCAGCTCTCGTAATCGCAGTTTTCGAGAGCACAGCGGTTCAGGCAGACGGTCTCCAAATAGTGATTCCCCAGCCTTTCATGACGTTGGCAGCAACTTGTCTTCTCCGGCGTTGTCGAGGGCAAACTCCCATGCCAGCTCCCTACACTCTTTACCACGGGAAGAAATTGCCTTGGGCTCTGCCAGCAGTAGTTCTTTCAGAGCTCATGGCTTACTTGATGCTCGTGACGGAGGAATTGACAGGGTTGAGAGACAGAAACAGCACTTGAGCAGTAGTATTAGTTCGGAGAAACATACTTTTCGTCCAGATAACCAAAATAGAAATGAAGCCCCTACAGCTCCCTCACAAGACCGGAGTGATCCTTCTCAGAGGGAAGAGAAACGGGAGAATTATACAGAAAATTTTCAAGCGCCACTTGGCCATGTGGAACCATAGGACTGGCGGTGTTCCTTTTTTTGGGTATGTACTCTTAACTCTCTCTACTTGCACTTCCCGTGCTCCTGTCAAAGTGTGTTCACTACTTGATATGTACAAGTTGTCCAGTCAGATGTTTACATCATTGTTCACAAATGTGGCTAGATTCATACCGATTTTTTTCCACAGTTACAAGAAAATATGAAAATCAGATTTTCGAGTTTGAATGCTTGATATATTTAGCAGCAGTTTTAGTCAGATGAGTTAAATTCTGAAATGACATTTGGGATCACTAGTGAACTCAATATGGCAGATTCTTAAGATATACTAAGAGTGTTATAACTTAAGACTCCTGCTATGATAGTATACGCAAGTTGCCCAATTAGATGTGTGCACAATATGGCAAATTCTCTGGAAATTCTCCAGATATACTTAGGAGGCTCTAATTCCGACCATGCTCTATTTGCGTTCCCTACCTAGGAATGAGTGACATGTTCCTTCAAATATCTATTACAGTAATAGATATTTGAAGGAACATGTCACTCGGTCCTAGATAGGGAACTCAATTAGAGCATGGTCGGAATTAGAGCCTCCTACCTTAAGAGGTTTCATAGTGACGATTTTTCTTTTTAAGAATTTGGATTATTTGATTTGGATTCACTTGGAAGGGGTAAATTCTTTAGAATGAGATTCTGAGGAGATTTAGAAACAAAAGACGGAGTTGTGTAGTTGAAAATTTTCAAACTCTGACAACCTCTGCTAGGAATGTACTATTACAGAGTATGTAATTAAAAGGGTTTAGAGATTGTTTTTGTGTCGTAATTTCTAACATTTCCCGTGTCTTTTGATTCTGCCAGAAAGCCACGAGTTTGTCTCTGGAGTTAGTGTGGGGTGGTGGAGAGGAATCATGAAGCTCCGGCGTCCCAATTGTTTCTCGAGGTTCAAAAATGTGTTGTAAGTTTTGAGGTAGTTTACATTCCAAGTTATCCATTTTTTTTTTTCAGTTAAAAAGCTGAAAATATACCATAGTGAGGAAATAAGACGGTTGGATTAGCATTCAGTGTAGATTATCAAAAGTCCAGACTTGCAAGATGTGTTTTTCCTATTCCAGAGAAACCGTCATTTGGGATAAGAAATCGCGTCGAGAACATTGGCACATCAAAAAGAACTCATCATTTTATTTGTGAAAAACAACGATGTTAAGAAGTACAACAAGCAATTCCGTATTTTTGCACTTGGTCAAGTGGACTTAGGGTTTGATTCTTTTTGCACAAATAGACATGTTTTTTGTGCAACGTCTGAAAATTTGTAGGTTTATGTTGTTTCTACATCCAATACCGTTTTTGCCTCTGTGCCCCTTACAAGGGCATGGATTGTATTTTAACCCCTGAACGTCACGAAAGCCCTTTGCAACCGTATGTATGGCCGTATGTATAGACGTACGTGAGCTGCTCTGAGGGCTTTCCAAAGTTTTTTATGCACCCTCCATCATACAACCCTTCAATATGTATGGTTGTAACACTTAACCTCTAAAGGATGTTGCTGTTTTGTATACGGACTCCCGTGTTGTATACAAATGGGGTATTTGGATAGCACATGAATCCCATTGGAGTTGTAAAATTCAAGCCAAGTCATAAACATAATACTGGTCAACTAGGATTTTTGGGGAATTTTTGACATTTGTCGTGAAGTTTTTTTTTCAAGTACTAAATGATTCTCCTACAAATACATACAACACTTTTGGTAGGCAACATCTTTTAGGGGTTAATTTCCCACTGATTCAAATTTCTGAATATTGGTTGCAATTGTATTTGGTACCGTAGCTCCAAAGCCCAAGAGCCTTCAGGGGTTACTCTTTTGTAACCAGCAAGGTTATGTTCTATACCTTACGTGTTTGTCAATATTGGTGTGAATATGTACCCTAAGAGTGCAAGGGAGAGGAAGGGAGAGGCGGCAAAGCATGTAGATATGAAACTCTTGGTGTACAATATATTATGGCGTGGGAGACTGTAGAATGAAACAAAATCTTCATGTTTGTAAGATTTCTTTTCTTTCCTCTTTACAAGAACTAATGTCATTAGATCCTTGCACAAAAATTATGAAGCATCCGATGATCAAATTAGTCACATATTTGAAAAATACACAAATTTTTCTTCTTGAACTTGGATGTTCTTCCACCATTTCTCATAACTCTTGTAGTAAGCATTTGATGTCATTCATTATTACATTCTAGATGTTGGCACTTTTAGGGGTTAATGATTCCAAGGTTGGAGACTTTCAGTGTTTAACACCTACTCCCTCTATCCCAATATAAAGCTCCAAATTAGGCATAGTTCTTGTCCCACTAAAAAGCTCCCTTTTGCTAATTTCAATTTTTGAGAAAGCGTTTGTCATGTCCAATGATCTCATGGGGGGCAAGTTAAGCCTTAAAGGACGGATGGATCACCGTGGCTTGCCTTGCCTGTAGCATTCTACAGTGTTTTGCACATGGGCACCAATAGTATTGCTTCAAAAAGTTGGAAAAGTCAACACTACATGGTGCCCTCAGAAAACTGCAAGAAGGGCAGCTAGGAGGTAACACCATGTTTTTGAAACTTATCACAATTTGGGTTACAAAAAAAATGAATGCATCTCAAGAGGTAATTTTTTGTCTTCCATGATGGACCATGTGTTTATACTCACTTCTGAAAAAAAATCAAATGAAAAACGACTTTTTTTTGAATCACAAAATCTATTTTCAGAGCCGGAGGACATTCTTCGTCCTACTTGATGTTTAGGGGTTAAGCAATTAGAGAGCATTTCTCTCCTAACAAGCTTGGCCTTGCCCATGTGAGGTACCATTGTTGCTACTAATCTTTAAATCATCAATACTGAGGAGCTAGCAACATGTACAAATATGGTACTTTGCATGGAACTTGGGTGCCCAAGCGGCAACATCAAAGTTGGAGATTTTGCATACATTTGATAGATGGTAAGGTAGGAGCACCCATGGGCGTTACATCCCCATGGGCGTGACTTGATTAAAAACCTAGCTGCACTACTTTTGTTCCTTGTTTTTTCATATTAGGAAAACATGACGGTGCTTGGTGGCAATAGATTGGCCAAGTTGTGGATACCGAGGCTTTGGTTTTGATAATAATTGAAGGTAGTAAGAGGTTCCATGATGCATGGTTTAAGGTCACTTTGTCAACGCCCATGGGTAAGAAACTATGTAGCACTTTGAATAAATTGCACAAATAAATGACCATGTAAGCAAGTTTTTTAACAAACCCAATATTTTTGATTTCCACTTCCTAACCTAAAAATATATTATTTTCAAGCCTATTTCATAACCTCATATACCCTAAAATAAAAAGTTTCTTGGTAATGGGTGCTCCTACCTTATATTGATTCTAGAATGCATGTGTCAATAGTACAAAGACTAAAATAATGAGGAGTTGACAGTATTCATAAACTATGCACAAATATGGCACTTTTTGCACAGAATTTGGGTGTCTAAACGGAACATAAAAACTAGAGATTTTGCAAACATTTGGTAGATGGTATATTGATTCTAGAATGCATTTGTCACTAGCATAATGACTAAAAATACAATTAATCCCTCATGGAGAAGTTTTTTGGAGCTTTATAATGGGACAGAGGGAGTATCTGACTATTAATACTACCAAAAGCTCCTCCTTGAAGCGTAGCAATTGAGGCCAACAATTCAGGTCCACCCATCCCGGCAACTTTCATATCTTCCTCTATAAAAGGGAGGGTGGTGTTTCTGTAGCATACGATTCTAACTTGCCCCTGCAAGCAAGCTGCTTCAAAGAAAAGAAAAAAGAAAAGAAAAAAAACTTCCAAAATTTTCTCAATGTCCCCCCAGGAGATCCTCTGTGCCGACACCTGGGATAGGAAACCGGGTTGCAAATGCTTCAACCCGTTTCCGTAAGTCCATTATAGCACCATGTTGTTGGCAGCTCTCAGTGTCCACATACTCAAGGAAGTCCTTGATCTTTGGCCCTGGGCATGTCTCCTTTGCCTTCACAGCAATCTGAATACCCTCGTGGATGAAGTCGGCCACTTTCACGAACTCAGCTTCACGAAATCCACGTGTTGTAAGGGCTGGTGATCCTATCCGAATTCCACCAGGATTGATTGCACTCTTATCTCCTGAAAAAACAGAGAAAATCCACAATCATTACTATCCTTACAATACAAAATAATATAAACAACTCACAAGTGTTACCCACGTAATTTACAGAACTTCACGTCTAAGGTAGCAGCACCCATTAACCATCACTGTACCCAAAATCATCACCTCTAAAATCTCGGAAAAACTGTGGAAGTGAATAGATGTAATTACAAAGATGTACAACATGTGAACATGAAACCTTAGTGTTGGTATTAGGTGCAATTGCAGTCGGCTCTTTAAAAATTCACAACTTATCCCACAGTATCCAAATAATACACTCGAAAGTGCAAAATCATCCTTTTTCTCTTGCTAATAGGATCCTATAATTTGCTAGATGTTTATGAATAATCATCATGTTCAAAACCCTTAATTTGACGGTTATGGGTGCTGCTACCTTAGGTGGCACTGGATATCTTGGCGCAACACTACGGCGATCAACTTTTTCATTCCAATTTTCCACGAGAAATTAGCACGTTGAGATCGACTGAAGCTAAGCTAGAGACTTACCAGGTACAGAGTTCTTGTTCAGCGTGATGGATGCCAAATCCAGCAATTTCTCTGACCGGGCACCGTCAGTACCCTGTCAATAAATAGCAGAAAAAGCTGAGTGTCAGATAATTACTACAAAGCAAGAAATTAAAGAGAGTTCTCTTACATTCAACTGAGCTTAAGTGGCTACCTACATGCTCATCCTGCAAATATGAAACACATCCACTCTAACTTCATAGGCAGCGCTGACATAGATGCAACGACATGCCCTTCATTTCAAAAGTAAAACACACCCAAACATAAGCGCGTAAGTGCGATCGTAAAGATGCGGACTTAGGATATGTTCACACTTGGTGTTAGGAGGGGTATTAGCAAAGGAAAATTAGATGCATTTGGACACACTTTGGACTGCATTCACATTGCTAATACCCCTCCTAACACCAAGTGTGAACATACCCTAGTCTCAGAAATGACGTCTACTCATGAAATGGTAGAGCAGCACACATCCATCCATGAATATTATAAACATGCGCATCATCAGAGCTCATGACATACCTATCTATTATTAACAAGCTTACCTTAGGTCGGAGATCGACAAGAACGAGATGATTATCAGTTCCGCCTGATACAAGCTTGTAACCTAGCTCCATCAATCTATCTGCCAAAGCCCTACAATTCTTGACAACCTGAACAAGATAGAAAAAGAACGTAAGTTACAGCCCTGTGTCATATAGTGCATGACACTTATAACCAACAACTATTGGCCAAACAAGAAATACTAAAGCAGAACACATATACCCATTAGGTTAAAAGTAATTACACCACTAAAGGGGACAAACCTTAAGCTTCATCTTGGTGGACTCAAATGTTTGATAACTTTTTTTATTTGACAAATCCTTAGGCTAACCACTTGAATTTGGGAGTCGTTGGTTATAAGTGTCATGCACCGTATAACTAGTAAACGTAATCCATATGTAACAAGAAAAAGAAGAAGAATTCGTAGCAGCTCGGTTCACAAATATAAACGTCTGCCAAGGAGAACTTTTTTATAAGGCGTTTGCTTCAACACAGCTCTTACTTGCTGTTGATAGGCCCTGAACTCCGGGGTGACTGCTTGCTTAAGGCATACAGCAAGTCCTCCAATAGTATGATTATGAGGGCCTCCCTGCATAGTACCACAGCAAAGATGAACATCAACAAAACACCAATATTTTTGCATAACATACTTTATAGCTTTCTTTAGTATTTCTAAGGATCTCGCGTTGAGGTGAGACTTGGGACCTGGGACGTAGTGTGAAGCGCCCCTAAATATTTTCAAGATGAGATCCAGCTGAACCCAACAATAAGAATTCAACAAAAACAGAAAAGTACTTAGGGATTTGATAACACACGAAGAAAATGTAACTTGAGCCTACAACATGTGATTTGGGCAACTGAACAAACGTACGGTAGGTAAGAGCAGAGTTCAAACTAATTTGCATGATTTTTTTTATAATTCCACTTACAAAAGTGTCATCCAGTTTGGGTTACGCACCTGAAGACCGGGGAAAACAGCATTGTTAATTGCGGTTTCCAAAGCAATTCCCAAGACCTCTCCCTTTTTGAAGAAGATCATTCCCCCTCTTGGTCCCCTCAAAGACTGTTCGTTAACAACAAAACACACTACTCGTCAACAAGATTACAAAGTGATCAAACAAGAAAACAACAGCGGTTTCAAGGAGATCTAGGCAACAAATAAGGAAGTCCAGAACACTTAAAAAGCAGGCGGCAATAAAGAATCACCTTTTTACGGGCGCTGTTGTTTACGTCAGAAGTTTATCAAAGAAAGTATAAAACCGCGCAACATGACAAGCTTACTTTGTGGGTAGTGGTGGTGACGACATCACAGTAGTCAAATGGATTATTTAGAACACCCGCTGCAACAAGGCCACTGATGTGTGCCATATCCATCATCAAATAAGCTCCCACGCTATCTGCAATCTAAAACGTACAAACAAACAAACAAACAATCAATCAGACCAACCACAAATGCACCCATTGCAAAAGATTCAGTAGCAGCATGCCGAAAAGCACAAAACACATAAGGTAGGAACACCCATAAGCGTTAGTTTAAGGGTTTTGGGTATGATGACTATTAATAAACATAAGTTGTGAATTTTTAAAGAGCAAACTGCCATTGCACCCATAATCAACACTAAGGTTTCATGTTCACATGTTGTACATCCTTGTAATTATATCTATTTACTTTCACAGATTTTCCAAGGTTTTAGAGGCGACGGTTATGGGGACACTAACGCTTATGGGTGTTCCTACCTTAGATGATTCGTATAAACAGCATCACTCAGTGAGTCGCACTCACACATCGTCAAGTTCTCAAAAAAATTCGGAAGTGCAAAAAAAAGCAAGGTGCAAATTTAAACCTTCCGCATTCTTGGGTAGTCGAAGTCACGAGCATAGGCACTTGCTCCCGCGATGATGAGCTTCGGTCGGAACAAGGTAGCCGTCTGTTGCAAGACATCGTAGTCCACCAGCCCTATATGCTCCCACAGACAATTAATCAGAAAAACACAAATCTAACTTCAACAATAACACACACACTGATTGCAGCAACAGACCTCAATAATCTTGAGCACACAAGATAATATGGAATCAAAGTCTTCAGATATTACTAAGACTTCCACTTTCGAAGCAACCTCGATCTAAAGAGAACAGAAATCTCCTCGAATCTCAATAAAATTAGTTTCTGCAGATTACCAGTTTCCTCATTCAGACGGTAGGGCATTGATTCAAAATAAACTGAAGTTGCAGATACCCGCCGCTTGGGTGTCATAAATCCATGAGTAAGATGCCCTCCATGTGCTAAATCTAAACCCTGCAACAATCAGAATATTGGCTCCCTCAACCATCGATCTGCACCCAACATATTTGTCCTATAGTGCATGACACTTATAACCAACAACTATTGGCCAACGAAGAAATACTAAAGCACTACACATATACCCATTAGCTCAAAAGTAATTCCACCACCAAGCGGGACAAACCCTAAGCTTCATCTTGGTGGACTCAATTTATTGATAACTTTTTTTTTGACAAAGCCTTAGGCTAACCACTTCAATTGGGAGTTGTTGGTTATTAGTGTCATGCACTGTACAAGGAACAAACTTTCAATCAGTAAAATGAAACATACATACAAATGTTGTTGTATCCCTGTGACTGAAACGGAGCAGCCACGACCAATCAAAGTACACAACATACAAAACTAGCACTTAGAAGGTGATGATACTTCAAGGCAGGAGTTTAAAACCTTCGTTTCCACCATAATTATAAGATAATGAAAAATTTGTACACCTTCTTCGTGTCACTCTGCTTCATGTCCAGAAAGAAGCACTAAACAAAAGACTCTATCATTAACGATTGTATCCATACACAAAAAAACAAATACTTCTGTCTCGTACCATGATACGGTCATGCGGCTGGAGAAGGGCAGTGTAGACTGCAAAATTTGCTGGCGAACCAGAGAGAGGCTGGACATTTACTCCCCATCCAGTAGGATCAAGATGAAAAGCAGCCAATGCTCGTTGCTGACATAATCTTTCGCTTTGATCGATATACTCGTTGCCTCCATAATACCTGCATTTTAAAAGGGTGTGGCCAGAATTCAGAAACTTACTTTACTTTACTCTTGTATCTAGAATTTGTACAGTCAACCAAAAGACGCAAAAAGAATAACTGAACCATTTCATTCCTAGATTGAGATAAGTTATTTCAAAAATAGTACACACTGACTGCAGACACTTAAAATGAAAATAAAAATAACGGTTAAAAATATTAAAAAATATTACATTACCAGTCATTCCTAGCAGAGTGTGATGCTAAGAAAATTTAAAGCCAGAAACAGAGAAAGCAGCAAAGTTAACCTTTTTCCAGGTAAACCCTCTGAGTACTTGTTTGTAAGACAAGAACCAACAGCCTCCATCACCGCACGTGATGTAAAATTCTCCGAGGCAATGAGCTCCAAGCCTCGAAATTGTCGTCTCTTCTCACACTCGATAATGGCATGCACCTCGGGATCGAGCTCTTGCAGCGAAGGGTCGGAAAACTGAAGCACAGCTTCTGCCAAAAACATTTACAACGTGGTGATTTCATTAGATTCCACTCACTGCAACACTCCCTTGATCAATAAACCCTAAACCCTAATTGCCAACGTCTCACAACACCGGAATTCATGAAACAAAAACAGCAGAATTGGGGTGCAATGCAATTTTCCTGAACATATTCTACAAGTACTGTCACGTGATTTCATTAGATTCCACTGCAACACTCCTTGATCAATAAACTCTAAACCCTAATTGCCAACGTCACATAACAACACCGGAATTCATGAAGTAAAACAGCAGAATTGGGAGCAATGCAATTTTCCCAAACATATTCTACAAGCACTGTCACATGATTTCATTAGATTCCACTGCAACCAACTCCTTGATCAATAAACCCTAAACCCTAATTGCCAACGTCTCACAACACCACCGGAATTCATGAAGTAAATCAACAGAATTGGGCACAATTTTCCCGAACATATTTTACAAGCACTGTCAAGGATTCCGAAGATAAAAAGCGGGCGTTCTACTGAGAAGAAAAAGATTCCACTGCAACACTCCTTGATCAATAACCCTATATCCTAATTGCCAACGGTCTCACACAGGAATTCATGAAGTAAAACGGCAGAATTGGGCGCAATAATTTTCCCAAACATATTCTACAAGCACTGTCAAGGATTCAGAAGACAACAAGCGGAAGAAAAAGAAGAAAGAAAAGAAAAGAAAAAAGATGGAGGGAGGGGGAGAGCAGATAAATACATACCTTTAGCAATGGAGAGTTGAGCAGCGGCATTGGCGCAAATGACAGAAGGGCGACGAGAGCGTAGAGAAGAAACGTATGAAGCTGCTAAAGGTAGCGCATGGAGAAGCTCGGGAGAACGACAGCAGGATTGCTGCAATTGCACATGAGAAGGAGAAGAAGGAGAGGAGGAGGCAGGAGGGGAGAGAGGGCAGAGGTGAAGAGCACGGGCGGTGGTGCCCAACGCCATGGCCATGGCAGCGAATTGGGAGCAGAGCAAGGCCGGACGAAGAAGAAGTGGCAGGGGGTTTTAGTACTGCACCGCAAGACAGAGGAATTCCTGCACCCGAGCCTGCCCCAAGCCTGCTCCGAGCCTGACTCCGATCCTGGTCCCTATCTTAGCTTGACCCATTCACCGATCCTGCAACGAACCTGCCTCCGACCCTTCAATCCCTAAAGGATGTTGCTGTATGCGCTCTCTTATGTTGTATACGGCTGGAGCTGTAAATATTAAGCCAAATCACAAACATCTCATTAGTCAACTAGGATTTTTGGGGAATTTTTTACATTTGTCATAAAGTCATTCTTTCACGTACTAAATGGTCCTTGTATGAATACAGTCAACATTTTTGGTAGGCAACATTTTTTAAGGGCTGAAGATCTCTTATACTCTGGAGATATGGTACTAAATATGGTTGCAACCAATATTCAAAAGTTTGAATAAGTTGAAAATTAAGTGTTACAACCAAACATATTGAAAGATTGTATGATAATAGATGTATTAAATTTTTTGAAAAATCCTCAAAGCAACTCAAATACATCTATACATATGTCCGTACATACGGCCACAAAGGGCTTTTGGGCTGTTCAGGGGTTTCCTCGATCCGATGCCAAACCTGCCACCGAGACTGACCCGATAGTATCCCAGAGGCTTTACGAACGCGATCCCAAACCTGAACCGAACCCAAATCCCGAACCTAATCCATGTACTGCCTCCGAACCTGATTCCGATCCTGATTCCGAACCCGTTCTTCGGAACTCGTTGCTCGTCACCAGTAAAAGCCCACCAGTTCCCTTGCGAGGATCACTGGCAACGCCTCCCAGGCCTCGCTCAATTATTCCTGAGAATTCCTTTCTCCAGAGTTCAGCTAATCTCAACACTCCTTTCCTCGCACAATTTGAACGCCGCTTGCCTCCTCAATAATTATTTTTGTCCCGGTAGCGCATCCTGCAAGCTATGGTTCGTGAATGTGAGCTTTGCTTTGGCAAGCGCGCAGCTCTGGTCCGACCCAAGAATCAACAGCAGGTACTCAGGCACCCCACTGCCTACCCTGCTCAAGCCTCCTGAATTTCGCCTTTTTTTCCATCTAGCGTTTCTGGATTTCTCCTCCAGGTTTTAATTCAGGGTTTTTTCTAATCCGCCATCACCTAACTAGTTGTATGTGTAAAAATTAGCTCGAAAAAATTAGAAGTAGAACAAAACCGAATTTTTTTGGTATTCATTCTCTGAACTTTTCTAATTTTTTTCAATTTCCTTTAGCGGAGGAATGCAGTTGGGATCCGTGAGCTGTGAGACTGGATTCTTTTTGTCAGAATACTAAGTTTCACATTTAATTGTGTACATAGGGCTCTAACTTATAATTTTGCAATTTAAACTTTCATCTCTTGAAAACTTGCTGGGTTTTTAGACTTTCCATTGATTTTTTGAGCTTAAATTTTTTTTCCGCTCTCAGACTGTTGACTTATAGCTCATAGCTCACTATTTTATGCTCACGAAGGAGGGTTGTCCTTTTTAGGGTTTAGGGTTGGAAAAAATTAGAAGTAGAAGAAAACCGACAATTTTTTTGGTTCCATTCTCTGAATTCTTGGAATTTTTGGAATTTGTTTAGTGTTACCTCTCAAGGATCCAAGACCCTAAATCGAATTGTATCTCCTCAATTTTTCGTTTTAAAGCACTTTTGAAGACACGTAGTATGGCGCTGGTTTTTTTGTCCTTCAATTTGTGCTTGTCTTTGTGTTTTACTACTAAAAGATGCAAATATTTGTCACTGATTCTGGTCATATGAAAAATTTGGTCCCATCTGCATTTGTAGTTTTAAACTATGATTTTTGATTTTTCCTTGGTTAGTTCGAAGAAGCAATTTTGGGTTGTTGGGTGTAGGTTTGTAAGGATTGTTTCTATGCGGCTTTTG
The DNA here is from genome assembly GCA_963920765.1 of Ulota crispa. Taxonomy (NCBI): domain Eukaryota; kingdom Viridiplantae; phylum Streptophyta; class Bryopsida; order Orthotrichales; family Orthotrichaceae; genus Ulota; species Ulota crispa. The sequence goes on along the minus strand of OY987250.1, from coordinate 2,088,177 downwards.
AGGAGGAAATACATCAAACAATTGTTGACAATAAACTTTTTAAACGGGGAGACCGCGTTGCCGTGGCAGCTTCTGGTGGCAAAGGTGAGAGCTTGATCCTCCTCGTTGTCGTAATTTTCGTCCACTTGTGTTAGGGTTCAAGATTTCAGGGTTTAAGGATTTTTAGGGTTTGAGGATGTTTAGGGTTGAAGGCTTTTTAGGGTTCGGGGTTTAAGTTGCTGGAACAATTGCAAAATTTGTGAGCCAAAGGAAGCAAGATGTTGATTTTGGTAGTAGGTTTGGGACCTATTTGTAGCATTGGGCTAGTTTGTACTCCAGAGAAAGTGGAGGAGGAACTCTACATCGTATGTGATTTCTTCTCTAGGGTTTAAGGTTTAGGGTTTATACCTGATGCTGTTAAGAGAAGACCTTGCAGATGAAGTTCTCCCTATCCTAGCTTCAGGACTCTTTAGAAACAAACTTTTGAAATGACAATCAATAGAGTAAAGAATAGGGTATGTGCCATCGTTGGTCATGACGACAATTTCTGGAAAACTACAAACAAGAGCATAAAAGCACAAAATATTTATGATAAATAGGGGCGTAGTTTGAAAGCAATCTTAAAATGTGCAAATACAAGCACGCCCGCAAATTCATTGTTATCTCAGTGCTTGCCAACCGCTTTATCTCTTGGAAACTCAGTACTTGACCTCTCATGTTCCTTAAGTACTTGACATCCTTGTTGTTCATACATTGTTCCTTTTGCTATGTCTCTTCTTGCCATACTTTTATATGGTGCAAGACAGCATAAACCAACAAAGACCTAACAACCGTATAAGCTGTTCACTGTTTTTGAAGCTTTTTGTAATTATAAGTAGGAAGGTCTTAGGATGAATGTTATGAAAACAGATTGGAACTATTGTTTGCCAAAATAAAAGTTACAAAGTTGGCAACTGTTTGACATTTTTAGCCTATAATTTATTGGTTTATGGTGCCTTGCACTATAGCACACTTCTACGCATTTCATCCTCTTACTAAACTTTTCCCGCAACTCCCAAAGACAATCCTTCTTTGTACGCTTAGCTTTGCTGAATAATAATGATAATCATAGCGCAAAAGCAATAATCTTTGTGAATATGTTATTTTTGATTGTGTCTATATGGGTCATTACTTTCATATTATGCGCCCTATTTGTGTTATTTGTAAAGCTCATAATCCCAAGTGCCATATTTGAAAACACGGGAGGATGGGTGTGCATGCAGACTCAACGGTGTTAGCACATGTATTGACGTTGCTAAACAAGAGACACGACTACGGCTTGGACTTGTTTTTGCTGTCAATTGATGAAGGTATTGCTGGTTATAGAGATGACTCTCTGGAGACAGTAAAGCGAAATGAAACACAGGTTTGTGTACTTTGTCTTTCCTTTTTGTCATTTTCAACTAAACATAGACTATCCATGTAATTTTGGACTGTACCTACACTGAATATTGCGTTTCGGTTTAAATTTGCCTTAACAATTGGGTTGCCTTACCCTATAAAGCTACCTCATGACTCATTGCTTGGCCACTTAAAAGGCACATGCAATTCTCTAGGTACTAGAATTTCACATGGTTTATGACCTCGATGTTGCTAGTTTGTTTTTCCGCAATTTTGTTGTTGTTGTTGTCAAGCCCTTGAAATTTTTTTTATTGCATTAATTATTGATGAAAATCACTGTAGAATCAGTGAATATTTATGTTGTGTAAAATCTCAAGAAATTAGTGTATGGCAATCTCAACGCAATATTCAGTGTAAAGAGATCTCACGTTTTGTATACGGATTGTTATTTCTGGACTTTGTTTAGTCCAAAGTTAGTTGAATACAAGTTGTCTTACAAAATATTGTTGAAAAACTAGGTTTAGAAGGAGATTTTGTTTGAGTACTGACCTTGTTATTGTTTTTGTTTGCATTTTTGGTTGCAGTACGGAATTCCTTTGGAGGTTGTTTCATATAAGACGTTGTACAACTGGACCATGGACGAAATTGTTAAAGAAATTGGGCTCAAGAACAACTGCACCTTCTGTGGTGTATTTCGCCGCCAGGTGGGTTCATGCTTTTCTTTCTCTTTTCGTTTTTGGTTCTTATAACCAAATTGTGCAAATTAAGTTTTGTGACAAAACTTTCTTATAGAGGAGTGTCATAACCCTATTTGAGAAAAAACGCCAACTAAGTGTTGTTTAGAGGAAAGTCATGATGTAAGTAAATCACGTAAAAGTACACCGGTTAATGTAATCTAACATACGAAATACAATGGTTTCGTTGGCATGAGAAGCTCTTACTCTGAAGCCAACTTTGAAAAACAAGAGATTAGTTTTATTCCATTTCATGTTTTAAGAGTTCTTTTTCATGCCATTTCTTAAAGTTCTTAATGAGGGTTTTTCTAAAACATACTGAAATTCCTGCTTTTGAGAAAAACGGGTCATTTCTTAATCTTTCAACTGCATTTTGGAGTGTTTTTTTTTGTTCCCTTTTTTGGTTATTTTTGCAATTTGGAATTGTCAGGCCACCTGCTAATTCTCCTTGTGTGATTCTGCATGTTCTTTTTTTCATAGGCCTTGGACAGAGGAGCTGCCAAGATGAAAGCGGTAAAGATGGCCACTGGGCATAATGCCGACGATGTTGCTGAGACTGTTTTACTAAACATACTTCGTGGTGATATTGCAAGGTATCCTTTGTGCTCCTTTTAATTTTTTTGCCTTAACTTGACTTTTGCTTAAGAAAACTGTAAACATTTTTGGCCTTTACATTTGCTCAACAAATTTTTTTAGGGCGGTTCACAGTATGTCTCACGTCCGTACTGAAACCTCAAAACCTGATTGGTTGAAAGCCACAGTTTATCTCAAGTCCCATGTTCTAGTCAATTGCATTTTTCTTACAAGGTAATACAATTTGGAAGTTTTGGCATTGAAAAGGTAGGGACTTTGCTCAAGGTTTGGGTTAACCATTTTGCTCAACCCAACTTTTAGTGCAATTCCCACCAATATTTTTGCATTAATATTCCTTATTGCTCTTAATAACCTAATAAAACTGAGATCTGTGTGGGACTTGCGCAAACGGACGTCGGACGTACCCTTATTGTGCACTAAAAGGTACTAAACTTTCTCAAGTCATTTAATTCCATGAGAACTTGGTTTTACTCACGTTCCAACACATAAAATATTAACTCTTTTTTTGACACAAACACATTTACAACGAAGGAAAAAATCAGCCCCAGCTCCAACAACCATTCCCATAATCAACCTCATTCTTTATTCATAGAATGCTGCTCTCTCATTCTTCATAAAATGTGGATCATACATCCTTGTGTCTCACTTCTTCCTCTTTACTTGATTACTCTCAACCTTAAATTAAGCCCCCAATTCTTGCCTTATTCCGTAAACCATGTTGGTTCTTGTTAATACTTAAGTTATCTCTAACTAATCTAATTGCCAGGTCTAATTTTTTGCAGCTTGTAAGCACATGTTGGTGATGTGACACTAAATAACTATAACCTGACAACGCTTCTTTAAAAAGTACAAACAAGATGGGTCTTGAATTATAAGCTGTTTTTCTCACTCACTTTTTGTGTTGTTGATATACAGATTAGCAAGATGCACTTCAATCATAACCGGAGAAGAAGGTGCCTTGCCACGTTGCAAGCCTTTTAAATATACGTATGAGAAGGAGATTGTTATATATCCTCACAATCTTTGACCTTATTTTCTATTTTTTCTCTTGATTATTTAGACAAGCATGTCTTTCCCGCGCTTTGTGGAGTCTCACCCATTTTTTTTCTCTCTTTTTGCTGTTTTTCTTCTCCAATTTGTTTCTCTCTTTGCCTTCCTTTTCACCCTCCCTTTTCCTCTCCCTCCCATCTCTCTAATAGAGAACAACAAACAATTTTACACTATTGCAAACTTGTTATTCTAAAGTTAATTATCGTTTTTGCGATTTCTGATTTTGGGCAGGTATGGAAGTTTACCATTAGTGTGAACTTGCAGTTGCTAGTAAGTAGTTGTCTAACAATTTTCTCACTACATCCATTCTGATATTTTTTCTGAAAGAAAATACTTAACTAAGAGCCACGTATGCATATTTCAAGAAGCTGGACTACTTCTCTACTGAATGTAAGTTTATTTTTCTCCAGTACTTTTTGCTTTAAGGACAAAGTTCAAAACCCCTTACATTTTTTGCCTGCTTAAATTTTTTCTACTGTCTTTTACTAATGAGAATTTTTGTTTTAATTTTTAATTTTTAATTTTTTTGCTTCAGGTACTTACTCTCCAAATGCTTATCGAGGGTTTGCACGTGAGTTCATCAAAGACCTTGAGGCTATCAGGTGCCAATTTTCCTCACTTTTTTTAAACTGATTTTTGTTGCACTTTTTTGCACTTTTGTGTTTTTTATATTCTCACCGACCTAAAATGATTGTCCAAATTCAGTCCCGACCTTTTTTTTTTCATTAGTTTTGAGTAGGTCGTATGGAATCTTTCTTGTTTCCAATTCAAAATTCAGAATTGGCAAACTTGTGCTATTAGCTTCATTGGTTTGTGTAGGTTAGAATTTAGGTTAACATGAGTTATGTTATTTTCAACATAGCTATTGAAAGCAGTGCAAAGTTGTTGCAATAGAAAACAAGGACAATCATTTTGGGACGAAGGGAAAATCTTTTATACTTGTTTTCTATATATCTTGTATTTATGTGCATTTATGTGCATTTTTGTGTTTATTTTTTGAATTTTTGAATTTTCTAATTAAATATATGTTTTTTATTAACTAGACCACAAGCCATCCTTGACATCATAAGATCTGGAGAAAGGTTTAGGATTAACTCTACGGCGAAGATGCCAGAACAAGGCATTTGTGAAAAATGCGGTTACATATCAAGCCAGGTATTTTTCCTTTAAAAGTTTTTTTGCTACTAATTCTGGGAAGTATTTCATTATACCTATAAATGCAAAAGCTGAAATAATCAGACTGTCATACTTCTAAAATCATAACGACCTCTGTAATATCACATCTCCAGTCTTTGTAATACACATAGACACAATTTGAATAATTATTGAAATTTGTAGTTTGTATTCTATCTAACGTATGAAAATCCTAACAAAACTCTAATGGGGAATGCCTAGTGCAGTAAGCACCAATCGCTAATTCCATAGAAAATTGTAGTTGTTGGTAAATTAATATCCATGTTCTGCAAATATTGCATTATGCTTTTCTTGTCTACAAGGTATAAATGTTGTGTTTCGCAAAGGAAAGGACTTTATACTATCTGTAGACACCAAACCTTGAGACTCTATTATTATGGAATACTCTTAGGGGGCAGTTCACATTACGTCCCACGTCCCATCTCAATGTGAGATCCTAGCTTTTGTTGCATTAAGAGCAAAAATGAGTACTAAAAAAGTCATAAATATTTTATGCAAGAATCACTACAATGGAACAATGTCAATTTGGACATTTTTAGTCAATTTGGACTTGTCAATTTGAACATTTTTTTGGTCAATGTGGACATTTTTTTTTGTCAATTTAGACATATTTAATCAATTTGGACGTGTCAATTTGGATAGTTTCTCTTGTAATGAATATTGGTAGGACTTGGGCAAAAAGTTGAGTCTAACAAAATGGCCGGCTCAAACCTTGAGTAAAGCCCTACCTTCTTTGACACCAAAACCTTCCAAATAATGTTGCCACTTATGCAAAATGTAATGAACCATGCATGTAGTGGGGCTTGGGACGTAGTGTGAAATACCAAGTCTCAACTTATGGCTCTACACCAATCGGATTCTCAAATTTTAGTGGGACGTGGTGAATTGCCACCTATGTTTTCCAAATTTCACATTTTAGGCCTCCTTAAAAAAGTCTCAAATGTACGTGATTCTCAATACAATTTTGCATTACTTTGTGACAATTAATGACGTTGTATGTAAAAGTAACATTATATAGCCACTTGGGGTTTTAAGATCCTAGGAAGGAATTATTTCGTTAGTTTTGCTTAGGTTTCTTTTTTTTTTTCTTTTTTTTGAACCTTTGCTTTTAAAAATCCTCTGTGGGAAGCTTATATTTTTGAGGCTGGTGATGGGATACAGAAATGGTGCAAGGCTTGTGTGTTGTTGGATGGACTAAATCGTGGACAGCCCAGATTAGGCATTTCCCGGACACGTGGCAAGGGCTCAGCCAATGGTGGTGAGAGTGTTAGTAATGGTGTTGAGAACTTACCAGTTTCTAGAAATGCCAAGAGACCTACTATTTCCTCTTTAGATTTTTAATAATTCCCAGATTGTTTTTCAAAACCCATTTGGATTGCCAGGCTTTCAAAAAAATTGTTGAATGATCGTAAAAATGTTTCATACATATAAACAACTGACTTTTTTTTTTTCCAACTATGTTGTTTATGGTTCTCTTGTTTAGTTTTTCAACGGTTTAGATCTCCTCTAAAAAAGTTTTGTGTTTTTCTTTGCAAACATTTTCTAGTTTCTAAGTATGTTTTATCTCAAGAAAGTAACTTCTCTATTTCAAAGAATAGTTCATCAAAAATGACAAAATAAGAATTAAGGTAGGAGCACCCATAAACGTCAAACTAAGGGTTTTGAACATGATGATTATTAATAAACAACTAGCAAATTATAGGATCTTATTAGGAACAAAAAAAAAAAGTTTGCACTTTTGCATGTATTATTTGGATACTGTGAGAATAAGTTGTGAATTTTTAAAGAGCAAACTGCCATTGCACCCATAACCACTTTCAAGATTTCATGTTCATATGTTGTACATCCTTGTCATTACATCTATTCACTTCCACAGATTTTTCAAGATTTCAAAGGTGACAATTATGGGGACACTGACGCTTATGGGTGTTCCTACCTTAGACTAGATAAAAGTCTTTGAAAACAACTTGGCAATAAAAGAAGAATAACTATTTGTAGGAATGATTAATTTGCAATCTACTATCAATTTGAGAAGGGGTTTTGAACCATTTGTTGCAAACTTTGTTGACGAGTTTTGGAGAGGCCAAGAATAGGTCCGATTTTATGAGTCTATATGGTGTATAGCCTATATTGTATTTTACAATACACATTTCCACATTTTTAAACATGTAGAGTAGTCTCCACTTCTTGAGGGTCTTTTCTGATAAAGACAAACCGTATGATCACGTAGTCAAATTAGAAAGTGTGATGGCAAGAAATTATTTCTTTTTGCTAAAACACCAATGTCTGATTTGCATATAACTTATCTGGAGAATTTGAAACATTTATACGTTATTAGTTTTTTTTGGCTTTTTCAAAACTAACACAAGTACCTTTTAGAGAGCAAGGACAAGTTGGCTTGTTGTAATTTGAAGTAAAAAATGCTTGGTATGTATAATAGTAATCTATTTTTCTTGTAGACACCTCAATTGAAAATTTTCATATTGTTCTCAACGTCTTATATACTTGACATGAAATCTCTTCTTTTTTTTCTTTAGAAACTCAAGGTAATCTCGTCAATTATATACAACAACGGTCATGAACATTTAATCATACATAAAAGAAACGTGATTTCATATTAGGATGATATTTTCTGGACTTCGACAAATTTTTAAGTGCGGACAGCTAAATTAGCCAAAGGTGCTCATGTTCAGATTGTGCATATTTTAAGAAAAAATATATATGGGCTATTCTTGAGTAAGTGTCACATTTAGATATATTTACTCACTTTTACCCCAAATCTCAAATTATATTTGCACATTATAAATTAGGGAAAGTTTCATGGATACCCCTAAGTTTGCAATATTTTCATAGATACCCCTGCTATTTCAGAAATTTCAGAAACATCCTTTGACCAAAAAATTTAGGGGTTTGTTTTGTTGTGTATGTCACTTCCTTCTCCTTTGTGCGCATATTACTTCTTTCTTGTTATGCATGCGCACAAAGGAAAAAGGGAAGTGACATGCACAGCAACAAAAATGCCTGAAAATTTTGGTCCAAGGGTATTTATTTATGAAATTTCTGAAAAAGCAAGGGTATCTGTGAAAATATTGCAAACTTCAGGGGTATGCATGAAAGTTTCCCTATAAATTAAGGTAAGCGTGAAGAATATAACAGTGAAACAGTCACGCTTGCCTGAAAGAAGCAAATATTGGGTAGCGGCACCATTCAAAAACACCACGAAAGACATCATTAGAGGTAAATGTAAATTACTAAGCTACATCCTGCACTAAGCACTTTTGGCTGCTAAAGAACCTGGGCACAGTCAAAAAGAGGGAGGTTATACAACACGCAAATGTAAAGTGGTTTTTGCTCCAAGGAATGTACAAATGTAGTCCTACGAATACTCAAAATCAACTCCAAATACCGAACCCAAACTAGGCACACTGATCGGATTACCAGTCCGCAGTGTAGCGACCCTCTACTACCTACGAAAAAAGGTCTTCATCAGCCACTCTAAATCTTTCTGAAAAGGATTATAGCGCTTCTTACGTTTTTCTATTGTAGGCTGCTCCTCTGTCATTGTTGGCTGCGATTCCATCGTGGACTCCTCTATCCTGAACTTCTCCGTCGTTGCAAATTCATCGTGACTGCTTGTTGGTATCGATGCCCCATTATCCGTATTTGGAGGCTGTCATCATCAAGCAGGGATCAGATGACTACAAGAATGACGACAACTCCAAACGGGGTGATCAAGGACTCATAAATCATGGTAATGCCAGATCAAGACAACTCCCCAATCCTAAGAAATGTTCACACCCGGTGTTGGAAGTGGTGTTTGAGAAGTGATTGTGTCCTCACGTACACCAGAATTCATTTGCTAATACTATCCTAAACACCAAGTGAAAAGATTCCATGAACTCCTTGCTATAATGCACCATGCATAATCTCTGTTGTTTGCCAGCACTTTCGGTCGTTCCAATTTATTGTTTTCTAAGACGGAGAAAGTAAGATAATGTGGACTTGGAGCTACTGTAAGAACAGAGCATTTGAAAGTAAGACTATTTAAGTAGCGAAATTCAGTTGTTCTCACAAAAGACTTGAACCACATCATCAAGCATTGATCACCTCTATGCATCAATGGAGGTCGTCTTTTTTCTTCTTTTCACTCTTTTCTCTCACCTCCTTAGAAGGTGCAGCAGGTTCGGCAGTGGCAGCAAGAGCTGAGTTGATCACGGGAATTTCAATCGCTGTAGGTGAGCTCTCTTCCTTACTCTCTGCTACTCCATTCGTCTTAGTGCTAGGAGAATCACTAATAGCATCCAAGCCCCCTTGTAAAGCAGTCGCTGCCTTGATCCCTGCGTTAAGGGTACCTACAGTAGCAGAGGCTGCCGCATCTGCCAATTTTTCAGCTGGACTGCTCACTTCAGCATCACTACTAAATGTTTCCCAACCCCCACTGTCAGATTCGGCACTTTGAACCTCAGGTTCAGCGCTGGACTCCGATTGTGTTTTCTCCCATGGTTCAGAGAGTACGAGTGGCTCAGCTCCAGCTGCCGTCTCAAAAAGATGGTTGGAACCAGGTTGCCACGCAACAACTCCTTCTTGATCAGTTAGCACATATTTGTATTCCACTGTCTTGCCTTCAGGTATATCCTGTAACCAAAACGTGCAAACATACACGTTATATCGTATGGTGCATGTAGAGGACAATCATATGAGGTATATATGATCCTCAGCCAACCACACAGAAACGAATGGTCCTCACCACTTCAGCGGTCCACAAATGACCTTCGGACCATTTCAAGAGTATAGCCGTGCTTGCGTCCCAGTCACCTAATTGAGAGTCACCACCGACGACTTTAAACTGTTGTCCAAAGTGGCACTCTTTTTGCAGCTCGAATTTCACCTTAATCGTGGGACCTAAGAAAGCACGGAATTCAGTAATCAGGACCGGTGTTAGTTCCACAACTGTTAATGTACATATTCATTTGCATCGATAGATACTTGAGCTCCGCCTCTCTACATTCCTATTTGACCAAGTGGCAACGTGTGGAGTTCCAAAGACCAGCAGGCTCAAAGGCTGCATGTCTACGCTACCGGCATGAAGAGATGAGAACCAGGATTCTCAAAAGCAAGAAACTAAGAAAATAAGATACAAGATATTCACTACATATTTTGATCTAACGTTTGCTGACTGACACTGCGTTGCTTCAATCTCAACAACGCTTTCCGGCTTCTGTATAAATGCCTGGCTCCTCATACATTGCAATATCAGCATTGTCGTCCTCAGTCGGAGACTTCGATGGACAGTCTGCCGTGGTAAGTAGTGTTTGAGATATACCTGCATAAGTCGGAGCTGCAACCGCTGGTTCATCTAACACCTCAGCTGCCTCAACAGCCACGCCGTCCTACATTAGGTGTAAATAAGTTCAGCTGTCGTTTCTCAGAAATATAAATAAACGAACCACAACATCTCTTACCACCTGATTTCGACCTGCAATCCTTAATCAATATAAACATGAACATGGAGGCAAATCTAAATCTAAACGGAAATAAAGACTCAGCTGTAGAACCTAGATGATACAGTCTGCAAACAAGATTATTTGAAACTACAAAGATTCGCAACCATAACACTAACACTAGCTCAAAAATACTCAGCTCAATACAAAACCAATCACTAGTCATTGGAATTTTAAAAAAAAGCATCGAGTGTATTCTCCTAACAAACAGCGACAACACTACTCTAAAAATCACAAAACCTTGTCAATCCATACAAGGCAGCCATTGGACCAAGAGACAAGAAAAACCTCAAGAACCGCGGCCAATCGACAATACTATTTAAGCAAAAGACTATTTCTAATTTCAAAAAACCTCGCAAGCTTCAAAACACTCGGCTCATTTAAAAACTACTTAATACCTCGCAACTGCAGTACCGGATTCAACAACAACTTCAATATCACTCAACCTTATCAATCCTTGCGAAATGGATAAGTACAGAAAGAGACAAGAAAAACCTCAAGAACCACAGCCAATCGACAATACTATTTCAGCAAAAGATTACTTCTAATTTCAAAAAACCTCGCAACCACAATTAGCCTCACAACACTCGGCTCATTTCAAAACTAACTAATACCTTGCAACTGTAGTACCGGATTCAACAACAACTTCAATTTCAATCAACCTTATCAATCCTTGCAAAATGGATAAGTACAGAAAGAGACAAGAACAATCTCAAGGATCGCTGCCAATCGATAATACAATTTAAGCAAAAGCCTACTTGTAATTTCAAAAAGCCTCGATCGCAACCACAATTAGCTTCAAAACACTCGGCTCATTTCAAAACTAACTAATACCTTGCAACTGTAGTACCGGATTCAACAACAACTTCAATTTCACTCAACCTTATCAATCCTTGCAAAATGGATAAGTACATAATGAGACAAGAAAAACCTCAAGAACCGAAGCCATTCGACAATACTATTTAAGCAAAATATTACTCCTAATTTCAAAAAACTAATTTCAAAAAACCTCGCAACCACAATTAGCTTCAAAACACTCGGCTCATTTCAAAACTAACTAATACCTCGCAACTGCAGTACCGGATTCAACAACAACTTCAATTTCACTCAACTGTACCAATCCTTGCAAAATGGATAAGTACAGAAACAGACAAGAAAAACCTCAAGAACCGCAATACTATTTACGCAAAAGACTACTAATTTCAAAAAGCCTCGATCGCAACCACAATTAGCTTCAGAACACTCGGCTCATTTCAAAACTAATTCCTCGCAACTGCAGTCCCGGATTCAACAACAACTTCAATTCCACTCAACCTTATCAATCCTTGCAAAATGGATAAGTTAAGTACAGAAAAAGAGAGAGAAGGAAAACCTCAGGAAGAGCGGCCACTCGGAACCACAACGAAGGCGACGAAGCTCTGCTGCTGGCGACGACGCTGAGCGCTGGCAACAACATTTGACCGAAATGCTGCAATTCCACTCGCTTGGCCTTCCCGGAACACCGAAATTCGCCATCACGGATCGTTGCTGCGAAGCCTGGAATCTGGCGCGGCCCTGCAATTGTTGCAGCCATCGTGAGCATCGTGGCGTGGCTTAGCTGACGTTTCCTGGCACCTTGGCTGCGAGCGCAAATCTCCTGGGAACTCGATCGATCAGAAGCACGAATGTTGGAAATGAAAGGAGCACGACGACGCACGTTCAGTTCCTGATGACGAATGATTCCCTTGGAAAGGCCACGGGATCTTCGGCTGGAGTGAGTGAGAGAGGGCGATGGTGCAGGGGAGCACAGAAGAACTGGAGGCTGTGGGTGGAGCTCTGGAGTCGGAGGAGTCGGAGGACTGGAGCAGTGGAGCCGAGGGAAATAGTAAGGACACGTAGGATTGGGCGGGGAATTCTACGTGGCAGGGATGGAAGGATGAGATCCATTACCGTGGTACAGTACTAGGGTTAACCCATGAGCGCCATATTCATCAAAAATCTAACCCCACTCACACTCAATCCAACCAAATTGTCATCACAAACAAGATTCACAAAATTTAACCGTATTGAATGGTAGGTGAGACAAGCTTCAAAGTATAAGGAAAAGGAAAAATGGTTTAACCGTACCAATAGAAAGATTATAACAAGTCAAACAAGAACTTTTCATTTTTGAGCGCTCATATTTGGGACCCTGGGGCGCACAAGGGTTAACCCCTAAATCCCTGTGGCCTTTATTTTGTCAAATGACACTCAAAACTGCCATTTCTATTGCAAAGAGTTCAAATGTTTGAAAACTAGTATTTTTTCATATTTAGCCATAGGATCTTGTACTAGACTAGTATAAGAATGTGGAAACAAAAACTCAAAAACTTTGACCACCTAGATTGCAAGATATATGCATTCAAAGCGTAAAAAATAAACATTTTTGCACCTTGCATGAGTAGATTATTTGACTTTGTACTTTTTTAACTTAAAACTTTTGCACCACAAAGTTTTGAGGTTTATTTTTTCATGGTGGAAAATTGAGCTGAGAATCTTTGGGAAAAAATCAAAACAAAAAATACTTAACTTTCATTCTTAAAAAAAATATTAGGTGGAAGAAAGTACAATAGAACTCCTCTAAACTAATATGGTTGGGACCCCAAGAACTAAATTAGTTTAAGTAAGTTATTAGTTAATTTTGTGGAAGTGTAAGTGAAGTGATCTTGAGGTTAGTGCCTGGATAGCACCAAGGAGCATTACTACTCTTGAATTAATTGCTTTGGTTTATGATTGACATATAATCTAACATTGAGATTTGTGTTATATATTAGATTATAGAGGATATCAGTTTAGAGGATATTGGTTTAGAGGAGTTCTATTGTATGAGATTGAACAAAAATTTAAATTGTTAACAACCTTGCACTGGAATTGAAACACAATAATCCCAATGGTGAGATTATTTTAGAAAGCAAACTTCACCATTTCCAACAATTTTTTTGAAAAAGTGTTAAATTTGCATTCAAAAATGATGTTTATAAGTTGTTTTTTCAAGAAGATGCTTGAATTGCCCAAAAAACAAGATTGTCCATAACCTTCTCATAACTAGTCCAAATGGAATGAATCAAAGCTTCAGATGTAGACAAAACTATAACCTATGAGAAGAAAAAAAGAAAAGAAAAGTTTAAGTTTTTGTAAATTTTTTTGTGCTACCCAATCTCCACAAATATGTGCTTATTTGGGCATAACTTTTGCTCCCGGGCATAATTGGAATAAAAATTAGATTTCCCAAAAGCTAATGTGTTTTTCTATCATCAAAAAAAAATTCAAAAAATCAGGAAAAAATTTGAGGCTGTAGGTACTTGCCCAAAATCTTGTTTGTGCCCCGAGGGGACACTCAAGGATTTAGGGGTTAAGGTAGATGCACCCAAATGCAACACATACCTCAGATGTGGTAATTTGGATGGTCTTTTGAGAATGTAATGGCATGTGCTTGTTAGGAAATAGGTACAGATTCAAGAAAAATTGTTTTTGGAATTTTTTGAGATTGTATGAATAAATTATGAATTGTTGAAGGTAACTCCCTAGATTCACCTATTGTGGACCTCTGAAAAAGCGACAACAACAAGACCATGTCATGACAACAAAAAGAGCATGTTACACCCAATCAAAAACTGCCACCTACACAATTTCTATTCCCTTATGTTAACTTGCGTGTCTGATTTAGGTGCATTTGTATCTTGTTTGGGTGCAAGAGTGTCTACTTTAGGTTTAATTTTAGATGTCGCAAAACGGCTAGTGTTGCAATTGGGTGCTCCTACCTTAGCGACCAGCCATAAATTTCTCGAACATGATTGGTTGAAATTTGGTTTTTGTTTATTGGAGAGTTCATACTAAGGGTATGTCTGGTACTTTTACATCCATGTTCACCAACCAATATAGTCACATCAGCAGCCAAGATAGTGAAGTTTTAGGGCTTGCTCCAAGGGTGGTACCAAACTTTAGCGTTAGAGGTACACTCTTGGATGATGCACAATGACACAAAAAAATCTCTAGCGGACAAAACATTAGATAGAGTGCTGGTTTTTGTGTCTCCAGCAGTCGCTAGTCTAAACCGGGCCTTTGGCTTGGTTCAAAATAGCAACCAATTAAAAAATTCTTGAACGTGATTGGTTGAAATTTGGATTTTGGCCGTTGTAGGGTTTAGACTATGGGTTTGTTTGATACTTTTACATCCATTGTCACCAACCAATGTAGCCACATGAGTGGCCAAGATAGTGAAGTTTTGGGGCTTGCTCCAAGGGTGGAACCAAACTTGTCCAACAGAGGCATACACTTGGATGACATATGATTATACAAAAAAAATCTATTGGGCAAAACACCGGATACGATGCTGATTTCAATGTCTTGGCTTGTTGCTAGTCTAAACCGGGCCTTAGACTAGGACCAGCAATTATAAATTTGGCAAAATTTAGCAAAGTTTATATCTCAAATTTGGTTGTGTTAAAAATGTATTGTAAAAACAAAGAGGAAAATTTAAAAAGCAGCCAAAGTTTCAAGATGCAAAATTGCATTTGAGGTGAGGTGCGATTTGACGTGCTACCATGTCCCTAATTGGACCTTAGATTATGACAACTTGAGTAGCCATCAACCATATTTGATTTCCCCCCACCTAGCTATAATGCAAAGTGTAAATGTGCTTTTTATTCACCCGCCCTCCCTCAAACGACTACTTGTAGTTATTGTGTTATGGCAAGGTTTGGCGCTTGTACAAATGTACTAAATAGTCTTTCAACAACCTCTTAACAAAATTGTTAGTCAGATTTCCAAGTTTAGCATTATAACAAGTAAAAAAACCAACTATTGAAGATTGATGTTAGACAACCCCAATTCACATAACTAAAGAATATATGAATTATACTTAAAAGTTGCCATTTATAGTCTACTAAGCTGCCATGCATGTAGTTAAAAAAATTTAAACAAAAAAACTTGTACACAAATATTAAACTAAATAAGAAATTGCAACCTGCCCACTACTAAAATTCAAGGTGGGTTGCAAAAAAATTCAACCTACAACCCACGTGGCCACGTCATTGGCAGGTAAAGATAAGAACAAAAAATGAAATTAATAGGGCTGCTATGGACCACATAAAAGTCCACTACATAGTGTGATTACTTTGATTACACCATAGGATGTAAATAAACCTTACGACCAATGAACTGAACCGCTCTTTGCAGAGAGTCCCGTCTCTTCACCACGGACCCTTCCTATGACCGTCTCTCTCCAACCCTCTCGACCAACCCGAAACCGGCTCTTACGACCGCGTCGTCCGTCCATCCCGTCCCCTCCGCTGCACTCTCCAACCTTTCTCTTTCCCTGCATTCCCGGCACAATCCCTGTCGCAGAACAATTGAGCGTCACAGATTTTTCTCTCTTCAATTCCATAGCTCTACTCACTTCGCTTACGTACCATTCCTTTAAGATTGCAATTCCAGTATTATCTCCATTAGATTCACTAATTTTCTTCTGAGCTTCGGAATTACGTTATCAGTGTGGCCTGGATTGATTGCCATGGCGACAGACAGTGAGCACGATGGACGCAGATGGAGCGAGCTCTGGAAGGCTTCTGCATGCTGAAAACAAGAGAGAAATCGAGGGACAGGACGCAAAGATTGTTACATTCTCTTGTTGTTCCGTAGCTGAGCTCTGAAGATACTTTACAATCCTTTTCTTGTTTTTGTGGAGGTAATCATGCCGGCAACAGAAATCTGAGGCTATGTTTGTTATTGTTCAAATTGTTGTACGGGAATTTATATCTTAATTTCTCATTGTAATAAATCATTTTTTGAATTTTTGAAGATTGGCGATTGTCAGTTTCCTTATCCCGCACCTTCTTGAAGTTTTTAATTTTCTCTTGTTGTTCCGTAGCGGAGCTCTGATTCTTTACAATCCTTTCTGTTTATTTCGTGGAGGTAATCATGTCAGCAACAGAAATCTGAGACCATATTTGTTATTGTTAAAAAATAGCACTGGCATATTTATGTATCTTAATTGCTTATTCGTAGTAAATATGTTTTATTAATTTTCTTTGATTGACGATTGTCAATTTCCGTCAATTTTCGTTAATTTTCGTCAAATTTCTTATCCTGCACCTTTTTGGAGTTTATGCTGTGAATGGATTGGCGATTGTTAAGCATCTTGTCTGTGTATAGTTTTGCAGTTGTTTCATCCTGAAGTACAATACTGGCGTGTAGTTTTAATGAAAATTTCTCAGAAATTGTGTTCAATCGTGAAATTTTCCTTAAAAAAATGTTGTTTGAAATTTTCTGGCTCGTTTGTACTTTAGAGAAACATAACAAATCCCGAAGTTCTTAGAGCGAAGCAGTCATAAGGCTGGAATAGGCGCAGAACCGTGTAAGTTGTGCCAGTTCGGATTCAGTCATAAGATTTAGAAAAGCGTCTCCTGAGTGTTGATCTCATTGACCGTTGGTTTTATAAATACGATAGCGTCTTCTTTATCCCTCCCTCCGAACTTTCCTAAACTGCAACTGGACACAGTTTTGGGGATAGAATTCACACACTAGATTGATCTAAAATGTCCTTTTTCTTCTTCATTGTGAGGTCCTGGAAGAATCAGTGCTGTTGTAGAGCCTACCAATAAGTGTGGCACTTGCTTCTTACCTACCTATGTTCATGTGACACATTTTGGAGAAATAATTCCAAAATTCTTTGCTCTCATCAGCGTAAAATCTATGATACGCTACTTGTTTGTTCCTCTTAGAATTAGGAATTTCTCTACCATCTATTAAAAACAAGTTGTTTGCAAGTTGGACATTGCTTACTTCGGTGGACAAAAATACAAGTTTGTGAAGGGAATTTATGACACATTGAACCAATGATTTATGAACTAATCATGTTATTATGAACTTTCTATATCTGTGAACGTTGGAAATTTTCTCAATGTCTTGAATGTTTTTTCCCAAAGTTTGCGTGTCTTCTAACTTGAACATATTTCTCAATGTTTGCAAGTATCTTCCAATAATTTGCAAACCAAAGCAATTGTTAGAGTAATACTTATGACCTTTGGATAGTTCACATTTAGTTAAATGTGGCATACTTTGAGTATAATCATGTCTCACATTGTGCTTGTTGTGGTAATAGTAGCGAGGAAAATGGCGAGGAGGCTGATCGTGGCGGAGAATCGGATGAAGATGCACGCCAGGGAGACGCCATGGGGGAAGTACTTACGGTTGAATGAACTAGCTAGACATAGAGCTCGGTGTCGCAATATGAAACCTAGTGTAGATGCGTCTCCTCCCCATCAGAGCCCCCAACAGATAATGAATAGAGAGAGGTCGGACCTAGAACAAGGTATGCATATGAGAGTAGTAACCACGGCCGTCGAAAGCTCCTTTCTTCTAGTGTGAGATTTTCAGTTTGTCCATCATATCTCATGGTTGCACAATTCGAAGCTCTAGGATTCTGGGCCAAAAATATCATCTTCACATAGAATTCTCGAATTGCATTTGGGAATTCCTTCATTCCGCAAATGCAAAAGGTATCCATTCTCATATCCCTAACTCTTCCCTCATTACCATGTTCTTTCTCTTGTCCATTCAATGTTGGAACCAACAATAGTCCTCCTTGGAAGCTAACAGCAAATTTCAAGATAAATTTTTATTTTCCAACGTTACGGGTTAGGAGTTTTTTCTTTCTACTAGAACATTCCGTTACCAAACTTCAATAATGTATTGCTACTTCTGGCCATGTAGGCAATTAGGGGTTGTAATAGCATGAAGTTCTTCCCTCTCTAGATGCAATTTTTATATATATTTCTGCAGTTTACTGCACATAACATCACAAGAGAGTCGGAGCGACAAGATTTTACTATATTCTTTTCCATTGGTTTGTTGTATTTTTTTGCCCAAGAATCTCTTGTCTTAGAAACACTACCCGTACATAGAGTTTCTCAAATCCCATTTGAGAATGATCTCTTTCACCCAAAGCACTCCTAGTGTATGTGAGACCGATCCAGTAGGACCGAAATTTCCTTCTATTTAGTGTATAAGGATGTCATAAGAGAGATGTTTGCAGCTACCATTGACAAGAGCTCTCATGACCGTGGCTGCAGGTAAAAATTCTTCTCAAAGGGCTATTTTCTTACTCCTCTCCTCCAAATAGATGTAGATACAATAACAATGAGAGTAAAACATGGAGTGTTCCACCCTCACATAATCAAATCTGAAATAAGTAACCTAACTATTTCAACAGAAAAGTAATTCTTCAAAATTATCTAAACCTCTGCTACATAACTTAGTAAGAAACCAAGTACGAGTCACCCTGTCAAGTAGAGATTTCTCAGGAATAATGTCTCTTAGAGGGAATGGTTTTGGATATCAGACCAACATAGAGTCCATGGTTTGTGAAATTTTCACAAAATCTAACTTGGGTTGGGTGATGGGCTGATTTTCTGACATTTGTTAGTGTTGGGTGGCGCTGCTAATTGGATTGGAAAGTACGAAAAGGGCGTCAAGAAACTTTCTGATTGCAGACCATGGTCCGTTCCGAAGACCACGAAGACTGATCTTGCACCATTTTCCACACTGAAGATCCAACCAAGAGACGGTGAGTGACGTTCTCTGCTTTCCTGAGAGTTGCATAATCTCCGTAGTATTAGCATCAGTCTGGAATCATTAGTAGAAAATCCACCAGCTTGAGATACTCTAGCAAACTCAATTGTGTTACGATTGGTATTAGAAATCCTAAAAACTGTCTTAAATAGCTCTAAAATTGGTAGAATATGATGGTCATATGTTTTCTAAAGTACCTTTACGAGGTTTCTTGCCATGGCAGTCGTTTATGTGCTTTCCTTCCATTGCGTGGATACTGTGAGACATCTCCTGGCTAAGTATAATAAAAAGAAGAGTTTCTTGTCAAAAGAAGCTATGAGTGTTTTCCCTACTCACATCCACATTGGTTTGGTAAAAATTCAGAGGAAGGTAAGTGTGGTGAAATCAAGGGAAAAGGGGGAGGTAAGGGGAAAAAGAAGGGATGTGGTAAGGTACCGTGTGAACGTCAAAAAGGTTGGACGATCAACTGCGATTGTAAGGACTCCAAAACATCAAAGTAGACCTATTATGTCTACCAATCCTTTTTCTGTTCACAGATTAGGGTTGTAGAATTTTACAAATACGTTAAGATTCAGCTACAATATTAGAAAGCATGAATAACTAATATTGTAGTACAATTATCGAACTTTCGGATCAGTAATGTGAATGATGAGTGATAACTAATACGTAGGTTTTACTTGACTGGCAGTACCAAAAGGTCCTAAGAAGAGTGGAAAAGAACTATGTAAGAACCCTTACCTGGCAGAATTTTCTGGTTTTTGTTGAAACTTGCAAGTTAGGCCTCTCTAGATCATTAAACTCTCATGCAAACCTCACTTAGTTACGTCTAGATAAAGATTAAAGCCCTAATCATTTAGAACCTCAGAACCCCAATAGTTGTAACTTTTCTTAGAAATCTAACAGGAGTACTCTGGTTAAGTTAGCCATATGGTAAGCCACAATAGCAGTCTAGGCTTACATATAATAGTTTTATCTAGAGTGTTAGTAGTAGTATTTTTTAGTTCATTTCTATGTAAAATAGTCAAAAGGTCAAGCTTAATACTTGTGGATGTAAGTAAGTGATTCGTCAGACAGGAGATTCAGCGTTTAATAGAAAATAAAAATAAGTAATTTGAATCGATGTTTTCTATAAATGAGTGTGGGCGAATGAACTCTCAGGTAAACTTTCGTGGTATCAACTTAAGGTAAGCAATTCTAATCACCAAAATTGAAAAAAGTGCACAAACTCACGTGCAATTTTCTAGCCTTGCTCTCCTGTGTAACATCCACTCTGCTTCTAACATGGCAATAAACACAAGTGCCGGGGAAGCCCTCTGAGGGCTCTCCATGAAGAAATTTAAGAGTTAAAGCCAGAGGAGATAGACAACTGTCCATCTCTTGTCTCATTACCTTAGATAATTATTTTGTGCAGATATTGCCTCATAATAATTTGAACTAATGTGCACTTTTGATACATAAGCAAATTCCTTTCACTAAGGGCAGTAGACAAAGTATCATCTTTGCTTTCTCTATCTCAGTTTTTATTCTAACCCCCAACTTATAGTTTCTAGTATGGCAATGTCCATGTCTCAGATAAAATGCGAGTAATTGAGAAAAGCATCCAGGAGCATAGACACAGGATAAACACGATTCAAAAAGGTGTTTCTGTGTACAAACCTCGGAAGAAAACGTATCTCAATCGTGGCGAAGCGCCATGGAATCATAGGTAATTGCAAACTACATGCTTAACACTATTAACTATTTCTATTTGAGTCCCTTAGCTTCCCACAAAAATAAGAATCTACTAGTGAGGTATTCGTGGATATTTTTTACTAAAACCCCTCTCCATATATGCTATAGAACGATATTCCATCGTTTAATATGATGTCACAAAATGCTTAAGGAACAAAATCTTTAGTTATAGAATGTCACATAGATTGATGCAAACATGTAGATTCGCACACTATTGGGAATGCTCAAGTCCTACACTGAGACCCCATATACTGGAACTAAACTTATATAGACCATTGTGGAAGCTCATTAGATACAGTGATTCTCAAAACATGTTTGTATCATAGATAATGAAAGACATGATTTCTTGTTGTTGCTTCCTTCCTCAAAGCTTCCTGAATGATTCATTTCAACACACAGATATATACAAAAGCGGCCAAATTTGGCAATTTAGGCATTTGAAGATTTAGGGAATTGCTCACGTGATACCCTAAATTGTTAACGGGACACCCTTGTGAGCATGAAATGTGATTTTTAATGCTGATTTTTTTATTTGGATCAAAAGATTTGTTTCATCTTTATCATTCTGAGGCTATACAAAAAAAATTGGTGTGCTTAAAGTTGAAACTAAAAATATAGGACTTTTGAAAATACATCAATAAATGTATTGATGCAATAAAATTTCAACAAAAAAACTTATTCATCCTATTTTTTTTCAAGGAGGTGGTAATGCCGTGATTGAATGAATGATAGAATGATAGACCACTTGAATAAATCAAAAATAGCACTAGATTATCAGATTTCATGCTCACAGTGGTGTCCCGTTAGCAATTTAGGGTGTCCCGTTACCGGAGATTTAGTACCTTTGTTTGTGGGAGTTTCAGTAAAAGTAGGGTGTATGATTAATCATGCTATCCTCCGGGGTTGGGGTTGCACATGGACAGAGCTGCAGAAATTCACACCGTGGATGAAAAGCTGAAGGAGATCAGAAAGTGGGCCATGAGACACCGCCCCAAGACTACTCCTGTAGTGCCCACTGGCATTTTGGCCTACCTCCCAGCCGTCTTCTCCCCTCCACCACCTGAACCTGTTCTTACGCCTGTCTCAGTTATCACTGAAGGTACCCTACTTAGCTCTCCTTTTCCCAGCCACAAATCTCCTCTTCCCTGTCATTACACTAAATAGTGCATTTAGGTTACCTTAACAATTAAGTTGCCTCACGACTCATTGCTTGGTCACTTGGAGGCGCATGCAACTCCTTGAATAGTAGAATTTCACATGTTTCCTGCCTGTGCTAAGTCCTTATTGTTATTAAAATTTGTTTACTGCAGTAATTATTGATAAAAAATATTTTAGTATCATTAAATATTTATAAAGTGTAAAATGTCAAGATGTTAGTGTGGGACAACCTGTATGCACTATTGAGTGTAGTGTACTTCCTGCTTGCTAAGTAGGAAACCTGCTTATAGCAGCAATAAAAAGTAAGAAACATCAAAGCGTAACCACACCGGAGAGAGAATGATTTCCGTTATTAAATTGCCTTGGTTTTTGTTATCTCGTCAATAGTTGAAAGAAGATTTTAGATTCCCTTTGCAGTTACTTTGGGGTATCGTAATCTATGAATTTTCTAGAGCATTGATAATTGGTGTACCCAGAATTAACTCTTGAATCTCACACTCAAAAGGTGTTTGTATTAGGTGAATACTTGTAGGGTTGGTCATGCAATAAACTTGCACTGAAGAGTGGTTAACTAACCTGATATATTGATGATAGAGAGGCAGTGCGCCCAACATTCTTGCAAGTGCAGTCTTGTGTAGACAATTCATCCATATGTTTTTTACTATCCTAAAACGAAGGTTTACACTTCGGAGTTTCTAGAATTCATCACACCGACAAAGTTTTGAACGAAAGCTCTAAATCTCACCTTCAAATCCACAACTTTTAATAGTTTTTCAAGTTTTGGAAGCACGAAATTTACTAACTAGGCTACTTGATTAAAAATGCAGAGGACGCTGCAAAAGATGTTCAGCTTGCTCAACTCAAAGAAGTTCAAGAGGCTGGTGATACTGCCTTTTGATTCGCAGTCACACTTGAAAGGTAAAGGTACTCTTTAAGTTCTCTGGGCAGCAACAGGAGCATGTACAACAACGTGTTGATACGAAGTTTTGTTTTTTTCCCGTTGAGTGCTTTTACGGTGAGTGCAAATGGTGGCCTGGCTTTGGAAAGAGGATGCTACAAAACCGGAGAACAGGGAGGGGCAGGGTTACATTTCTGGATCTTTTGCTCATGCCCAACGTACTCCCTCGGAACTGCCAGCTACTGTTGATTTTAGCCAAGGAGGTTTATTTCATCCCAAAGAATAATGCTATATCAAAGGAGGAGACTCCACTGGCAACATGCTGTTTGTTTTTATCAACTTACACTGGTTCCTGATCATAACATTCTTTAGCCTTTGTAAAGTTACAACTTCTTCATTGAGACTCGATGTAACGTCAAATTCTGACATGATTGGGTCAAGAGCACCCATACCCGATAACTGAAGCGATTTTGCAACGAACAACCGAGACTTTGAGGCAACAAACTAGTTTCTCATTTAGGAAGATAAGAAATATTGGGATTGCAAATTTTTCATAATTTTATTTGCAAAACTAAAACTACAGTGAATTTTGGAGGTCAAAAAGTGCTTTGAACCCATTGCCAACATCTGGATTCATCCAATTCTGATAATAAGGTAAGGGTATACCCATTCTTGTCCATCTGCCCAATGCTGTCACTATGTACGCAATATGATCCTTTTAGAATTAAAATGACCACCTTGTTTACATAGTGACGGCATTGGGTAAAGGGTCAAGAATGGGTAAACCTACCTTAGCCAAACTACTTTATGCTTATGAGCAAGAGAACAGTGTCCAAATTGTCATGTTTGAATTAATGAAACTTGTCTGAATTGAAAAAAAAGTATCCAAATTGACAAAAAACGTCTAAATCAACAAGTCCAAATCTATAAGACATGACTAAATTGACAACATTTTCTTGTAGTGATCATTACTTCCTACTTCAGCTTTGGGACACGTGGTGTAATTTGCGTGGTCCCAACCTTGAAAAGGACACAAACACGCATTCCAATACACCTATCATTGATGATACTGGAAATAGCACTCCCTATTGGTTGGATATGGAGCATTGTTGGCTATGGGTGCTTCTACCTTAACTCTATAAATTTTGATTTAACTCAACATTCTTCTGCTCCGTGATAGATTCATAATGATGATTTCAGGCTCGGATGCAACTGAGGGTCTCTCACGAATGTCACCATGATGGGCTGATGAATGCAAACCATGACCAAAATGACAGTTTACTACATACCTTGTCACTCTTGCACTTATGGGATGCGTTTTTTTCCAATGAGTTTGCCTCACCTTTTCCTCACAATTCCTCTGAAACGTGCTCAAATTCCTTCACCAAGAACGATATTTTCTTCACTGGAAGGCGTGATTCTGCGCAACCAGCAATTACTTAGCTTGGCGGGGCACAGTCATTAGATTTAGGGAAAATTTGATGGATGTCCCTAAAATTTGCGGTGTTTGTATAGATACTCCAGGTACTGTAGGTTGAGAGCATATTCGGCAGGTAGCTGTCGAAGATTATTTTTTGAGAAAAAATTAATTCAGCTTCAGATTTCACAATTAGATAAAGATTAGGTATTTTCAAAAAAAAGTTGTTACTATTTGGCATTCAACTAATTTTTTTAGTAGAATCAAGTCTTTTTCTAAGTATCTTCAACTTTCTAAAATGAACACTTGATATTAGAGTTTGTAATAAATTGAGCCCTCTTGGAATCAACCTTGACCTTCCATTGTTAATTAAGGTTAAGGACTTTTATAATATTTTGGTATTTTAGTTTTTAGTTTTGTTTGACATTGGTCATTTTTAGAGAATAATTTATAAAATAATTAGGCTAAATTTTGGGAAATTATTTTATGCCAAATTTGCTCTCAACCTATAGTATTCAAAAATTGCACAAATATCCTTAGATCATCACCTTCAAGCAATTGTTTTGTTGTGCATGCCACTCCCTTTTCCCTTTGTGGAAATGTGGACATGCTGCTACTTTTCTATTCTATTGCACTCTTTACTTGAACATTGGTTATGAAGAAAGTAGCAACCACAACAAAATAAACATTGGTTATGACGTGGTGAGCACCAATTTTTGTAGCTTAACCAGCCAACATCTTACATTCTCTTGGGCCAACCAATTGTCTAGAGTACTCCCGGCTAAGCTTATAGAAAAAAAGAATATTCCTCCTAAATAGTTCATTTTTATCCTAAACTTTTGAATTCAATTTGACAATTCTCAATCAACCAGCTAGCTCGTAACTAAATGCCGGTACTCCCCGTACATTGGTGAGCTCAACAAAATAAACGCCCGAGAGTATTTGTGCAATTTTTGAAAACCAGGGGTATCTATACAAATATCACAAACTTTAGGGGTATCCATCCAAGTTTTCCCTTAGATTTATACATTGAAAAGAGATTTCGTGATGAGTTCAGAAATGTTAAACAATCAAGGCATAGCCACATAATCAAGGGCAAAAAGCAAGGCCCAAGTAAGCATGTTTTAAGCACAGCCAAGCGCACAATGGAATGCATGTCACAGACCTTGCATAACCTCAAAAGTTTCGTAGTAGTAACTCAAACAGACTAATGTTGTGCGTTGCAACATTTTTCAAAGCTTTAGATATCTAGAGGGATAGAATCTTTATACTGCTTGCTATGTGATAAGCCTAGAGCCACGCTTGGGACGTAGGAAAACTCTGGAAGTAGGGAAGAAACAAACAAAAACAAGCCGATGTTTACATAGGAGATTGACTAAATCTCTCAGAGATGAACTAAACTAATCCACCTGAGGTGAACATTTTAATTGTGCTGGAACCAACTACTGATTACATGTACAAAAAAAGCAAGTTCAGCAAGCAATCTTGTGTTTCTAGAAATCCCATCTTTCTAATTGCACCTCCGCCTCTGTCAGGTCTTTTTGTGCCTTTTTCCGCCTGTAGAAAATAGGACAGTCCCGGCTGCAATTCAACAATAGCACGATTATTAGAAGCCTTTCCAAGTTGGATATAAGGTAGGAGCACCCATCACCAACATTGTACATAATGGCATCACTCTCTACAAAGGGTAGTCATTCTAGAACTTAAATCTAGGTACACCATAGATAGCTTACTGTTGTTGACCAAAATGATAAGCTATTTATGGTGTACCTAGATTTAAGTTCTAGAATGACTACCCTGTGTAGAGAGTGACGCCATTAGGTACAATGTTGGTGATGGATGCTCCTGCGTAGAGACAAGAATTGAAGCACGGCGATTCAGCTATTTATGAGGTGAAATTTTAAGCAAAACAGCTAAGAATTGAGTTCAATGGCATGTATAAACCTTGAGCACAAAACATCTTGGTGTAAGGAGCCTTGACAGCGTTGACATTGTGTCCAGAGTTTTCCAAAAAGCTGCTCCAGATCTCTCACTGACATGCACACGTAGGCACATCCAGATAAGTAGAAACCATGAGTGCAGGCAAATGGTAAAACTCATCACTTTGGTACGTAAAATTCCATTCTGTGTACACTAGGCAAGATTAAATGTGTACAGCACATTGCAGGCATGCCAGATGAAGAGCCACATGGCAGTGCTAAAACTGCAACTTTCCAAGGATTGGAACTTGTAGGAAAAAAGCAAGATGCATATATCAGACAGGCATATGAAATATCACAGACAACTAGATACGAAATACCACGAGAGGAATCCAATGCGATGGAGCTCTCATCGAAACAAGTGTTTGCTACATTTACGATTGAGAATCAACAAGGAACAAAAGTTGATTAATTTCATGGGCAGTGTACATACCGTTCGAAACCGTCTTCTGGTATAATTCAGTTTCACGGCTCTTGCAGTATTTGCACAAGATCTGATCTCCCTCACTGCAGGATGATTAAAAATGATGTAAGATTTCAAGACGCAAGTACACCAAAACGAGTTCAAGCCTAAGCATTAAACTCAGAACTCAAATATCGGATTCTTTTGCTCCACTAAGGTAGGAGGCTCTAATTCGGCTCAGGCTCTAAAATGGATCACCTTCTCAAATGTACTATTATTGTACATGTTGTTTTTCATAGGATTCTACAATGTACAGATAACGTACATTTGAGGAGGTGATCCATTTTAGAGCCCTATGCCATTTCAACTTCAGAATTTCATAACTAATTCCACAAAGCTCCAAAAAATATGAAACAGCTTGGGTCAGATGCCAATTCCTCTTGTCTTTGAAGGAAAATTTACTGAATTTTTTTTTGAAGAGATTCACCTGCCCAAAATTCAGTTTCAGGTCTTAGATGATCCATTCATGAGCCTCCTACCTTAGAAGATCAGAATGGTATTTTGGTACTCAATCCTGTAATGCACACTCAAAAACTAGGGTGTAACATTTCAACTATTTTGTACATTTAACGAGAATGTCCATTAAGCATATGGGCAGTGATCAGATAAGTTACCTGATTGGGGTTCTGCAACCAGCGCAACTAACTCGCTTCTTTGCAAATTTCATAATGCCACTGTTGGAAGGAGTCGATATTGAGAGTGATAGTGTGTGCGCTCCATGAAGTAATTCCTTGCTAGCATTTTTTAGAATTGGATCGAACAAACGCAAAAGCGGCTGATAATCAAGAATACCCAGGTGTTAGTTGTATGGTCGCTTAGGGAGAAGCAAGCTTTCTCACTGGCTATACATCGTGAGTATTTCCACATGACGTAAAGGCAATCTAACAGAGTAATCATCAAAATGATTTCCGTTTACTTCAAAAGAAAACGATTCGACATGTCTAAATATTAAAGGAAATATCTGCTTCTGGAGATTAAAAACCACAATGAAGACACACCTTGCTGAGTTGATTTTCTAGATAGTAGTAAGGATCGATTGGGATGTTGTTCTCCAAAACATAAATTGGATCTTCTGACTTCTCATACGCCTGTAACACAACAGATTGCTGTAAGCCTAAAGACAAAAATCCACAAAACTCTCTATCTCGCAAGGGAATCAGCAGTTATAACATTAGCAATCGAGTGCTAACATCTCCAAGCAAACCGTCTACAAGAATTCACGTAAATTGCGGTGATACCTTTGCACCCTTTGCCGCCTTGATGATAACGTAAGGCACACGATCACCAACATTGGGGGCAGTTGCAGCATCCCTCTGAAATAAAAAGACCAAGTACACACACAAAACACGAGATATGTCACTTAAACATTGTCACGTTGGACTAGGTGGATGAAATTGCACCCAAGTGTAGGTATCAACGAATATCGTCACTTTCTTGATGTACAAGCATTCAGATCTCATAAAATTTGCAAACGCATTCAAATAAAATTTATTTTGTTCTAGGAAACCACCATTTGCATATCAATACTACAATACATGAGAAGCCAATGTACTTTGCCCCACCTTGCGCATCCGTTCGGCTAGCTCAACATGAGCAGTCTTATTTTCATAAGCATCTCCTGCCTTTGTCAGACCCTGCAAAGTGAATAGCAAGAGCATGGTGACTAAACATGAGTTTTATGAAAAATTGAGTGTGACACTATGCTGTGCAGCACATCTGTCCTCTTTGGTGAGTCCTACCTAGCCATAAAGACATCCAAGGAAAGACAGTATGTGGTGTCCAAAAACACTACCAACAATGCACTGAAACCGAATTTTAAGCCCTACCTTTGTGATGACAAGAAGAGACAAGTCCATTCGATTCATGAGCAAATCGGAGATGGTATTTTTGACATATTGAACAGCTCCGGGAATGTCTCGGTCAATAAGGATTTTATGAAGACACTCGGTGACCAAGTTCTTCACAAGTAGACAATTGTCTCTCCGCACCGTTTCGATTCCTGCATCACCATCGTTCACGCCTCACATAAAGTTCGGATCTATTTTGATTGAACTCAGTTGTTGCGTACATAAATTTGATCCTCACTATCAACTACTGTATGTTGAGAGCAGATTCAGCATAAAATAATTCCCCAAAACTTTGCCTAATTATTCTATAAATTATTCTCCAAAAATGCCCAATGTCAAACAAATCAAAAAACGAAATGTCAAATATTATAAAAGTCATTAAGCTTAACTAAAAATAGAAGGTCAAGTTTGATTCCAAGAGGGCTCAATCTACTGCAAACTTTATACCAAGGGCTAATTTTAGAAAATGAAAGATGCTTAGAAAAATACTTAATTCTACTAAAAAAATTGGTTGATGCCAAATACTAACAACTTTTTTTGAAAGTGCCTAATCTTGTTTAATTACAAAATCTGATGATGAATTGATTTTTTCTGAAAAAATAATCAATTCAGCAGAGACCTGCCGAATCTGCTCCCAACCTACAGTAAACATCCCACATATATCATATCTCACATAGGGGACATCGTATAGATGACCACTCAGAAATAACATGAAGTACCGACCCTACTGCCATTCCTACAGCTAGTAGTTATAGTTGGAGCACCACCTCATGATGTTTTGAAATGGCCATCTATAATATCAATAATCTCTAAAATAAACCATTTATCTTTATTCATACCTTTTGTGTCCATTTTATCATATTTCTCTGGTTTGGTCCACAAGAGTCCAGCATATCTCTTTTTGCTGATAAGTAGATATGGCCAATACACTTTCTCAAACTCCAATTTGATAGGCTGTTAAAAGCCACAAACAAGAGGAATATAAGCAACTCAGCAATCTATAAATTGATAATGAAATACAACGTTGAAACCTACCAGTCCACCAGGCAAAAGCTGGTAGATACTCTTGACAACCATATGATGACTCTTAAAACTCAACGGGTAATCTCTATACAAATTATCATATATATAGATGCAATTTAGAACACGAAAACTTCTGTATTGAAGAATGCCTTGCAACATTCGCCAATTGAAAAAGCTCTTTTCATAGAAATTAAGTGAAGGTTCCAAGCAGTACCTTTGTAAAGGTATCACTAATTTGTTGTGCTGCCTCCCTCCCTAAACGCATCGCTTCATGAACATCTGGAGTTCCGAATTGCACCATGACCGAATCTGTATCTCCGTAAATAACCTGGTCGACCAGCAAAGAAGTCTCAGTCAAGTTCAATAACAACCCAAGCACAGTCCAGAACCAAGAAATATATGTTGAAGCAAAGTTCTGAAATAGACATATGCGCTATAAAGTCAATCACCAAGTCTGTGCCTCAATCGTCTTTCGTCAATTTCCTAGAGTAAAAAGCATTTTGGTGGGCCAAACAGTTAATTCCTATAGAAATCCTGCAGACTGGTCCTCTTAACAAAAATATCTTCCAAAAACCTATGGAAAACAAGAGATTTAGAACATTTATGGATTAAAAAGTGTCTCACCTCTGCATCATACGCGTAAGCGTTTGCTGTAGTAAACCTCTCTTGGACCAATTTCTTTGTATGATCTATCATCTGACGCCCTGTTACCCACAGGCCATTAAAATTTCTATAAATAGAAAATCAAGATCAAGGTCATAATTGATTTCTTACTTGATGCAATTAACCACAGCATTCTTTTTTATATTCTACACCAAAAATGCTAGTAAAGGAATTTTTCCAAGGAGCTAAATCGTTTGAGAGGGGCAATGTAAACTACTAGGTCACAGAAGAAAGTTGAGATATAAAGCGATCTTTTAGCTGTCGGATTTCTGATATTTACCGAAGCTGGTAACACTGGAGGAGATTTCGAGGCATGGCAGCTGCCCAATGGTTGCCCCTGTGAATCCGTACACTGAGTTTGCACTAATCTACAAGCATTCACAATGTTAAGGAAGAGCCTTGCACCAATCCCAACCTCACTGAATCTCGGTTCCTTATTTCAAAAAAGAAAGAATACATAGCAGTACAATTTGTCTTAAAAGATATTCTAAAATGCTTGAAATTTCAGTATTAGCCAAAAGTAAACTTATTGCCAGTACCTTGAGAGCAAGCTGCCGTCCATCCAGCACAGCCTTCTCCAACGGATCTGTTGCTTCCTGTTAACAGACGGATGCACCTTACTAGCATATACAGGATAAATGATATAGGAAATGAGAAGGACTGAACCATAGACAGAAAATATAGAGGCATTCGTGTCAATCTTCACTTCACATTTGGAAATCCAGATAAGGTCAGTACTCTCAATCAATTCAACGACCAGAGCAAAGACAAACTACTAGCTAAAAGGCATAAAAATACTTCAAGACATAATCAAAGAGGCCTATTGGCAGGAGAGTCCTCCGTTCAGTGCAGAAAGTATATAAACTCCCGTATAAATCCTACAAAAACTGACGATTCTAACCTTTAGATCAGCTTTTGCGCGCTTGCGAGCAGCTAGTAACTCTTCAAGAATCTCGGGCAATATTCCCTAAAATTACAAAAGAGCCATCTTGAGGATCGAAAGTAGAAAGATGTGCCTAACCAAGGCAGACACTAATTCCGAGCAACATCAGTATTGTACAGTAAAATCAGAGCAAGAGTGAGAGGACGAAGAGTTTCTAGCAATTGCTGCAATCTAACCTTTTCCAAAGAGGACTTTACAAACATGTCACCAGATGGGGACTTGATCACTTCTTCCGGTGCCAGTTTCAGCTTCTGTTGGTCCTCTGCCCTGACCTGGAATATCAATTAGATCAACTTGCTTGTCTGAAGATTTCATCCTACAGACATCAACTAACTAATTCAATGGAATGCAGCACAGTAGATGAAACTTCAATACATTGAGTACATGATTGTGCCTTTCCAGGAGCATAGCAAAAACCTTACGCATCACCAGGACGATACATGCCGGAATTTACACAACAATTTAGGATCATTTCTAAGTAGGTACGGGAAAGGTTCAAAGCTTTCGTACAATGCATGACACACGTCCAGAAAAGATTGAACGTAAAGTTACCAGAGTGCAGTAACAGAGATTATAGGCCATCATGATAGAGGGGTATAGAGATGCAAAATCCAGAGTAGCAATCGGCTTGTCATAATAACCAGCTTTGGCATCCAATACCTGTCAAAACAATACTTAATGAGCTCATTGGACCTGGTCCTGCGCAATGAGCAAGAAAATAGGTACAGGAGATACGAACTATGAGACCAATTACCAACAGTTGTCAAAAATCAAATATAAGCTTACAGTAGCTCCTTCAAACCCCTCTCCCGGTCCTGCTCCTTGTGACTTAGCATTAGGCAAAACAAAATTCCGTTGCTTTGCCTTTCTTAAGAGTTGTGATAAAACCTGCAATAAATGAAGGGACATCAAGAAACACCAACCGAAAACTACATTATACAACACTAACATCAATTAATGAGGGAATAGGCACGCGAACTTGCTAAAACTTTGCAGAAACGAGATTAAGAAGCATGATCCTTCTAGAAAAGACACGTTAGTTGATTCAGGATATCCATAACACAATTTTCTATCAGCTCTTTCCTACAACACAATCCAATCAGACAGAAACTTTAAAAGGATGACAATGTAGCTTCACGTTGCACCACCTTGATACTCTGGCCCCTAGCAAGAAGGAAGGATATTGGAACACCCGTCACACGAGCCATCTCAACATAGTTGTATATGTACATAAGCTTGTCCAATAAACGTTGCGGAAGATACGCGTCCTGTTTTTGAATGAACATATCTTAAGATCAGTGCACAATATGCAGGCTTCTGAAATCCCATTCCTCAAGTTGATGCTAGCAAAATGGCAGATAGAACCACTCAAACAACAAGTATAGCTGAAAAACTATAAAACCATCTCTGTAGACGCCAATGAATTCAGATACACAAACCTTTAGACAATAAACCGCCAGCCTTCGGCGTGTTTCAGAATTGCCATTCTGCAAATCGGAAATGATAGAGTGATGCACATCCTCCTTCTGCACCCCAATGAACACAAACATTTTAAACAACCAGACGCATCCCTTCATACCGGCATGAATCCGATGCAAGAAGTTAAACACTCCAATCAAAACTTGGGTCAACCTAGAGGGATAACAGGTAGGCTGCATGCCATCACATTACCTGCTCTCCCAGGAAGTGCGCAGACACCGAGTTCAATGAGTATGAGCTAAGTTTATAATCCCTCTGAATGGCCTGCATACCACGATTCCAAAATAAGAAAAACGAAGAATAATCAAATCCCACCAGTTTGCAGAGAAAAAGTCACCTAGAAGTCTGACAGCCCATCGAAAAAATTAGCTCGACCGGTTGTCCTCAGTGCTAACACCAAATGATTGATAGATATGTACAAGATTACCTGGAGTAGATCAAATTGAACCCGTCCCTCTATCGTCACTTCTTTGCTTTCTCTGATCCCGTATTGCCTGCAATAACAGTTATCACGAAGAAAATGCCATGGGACAGCTAAGTGATTCTGAAATAGAAACACAAAAAACACTAATCCAAAATCCAAATGATTAGAACTCTGTTGGCAGTTCAAACATTGCAGGTAGACACTTCTCGTAAACCCTGTGCGGAAAGTTTAATCAGGGCATTGTCTTACCTTGATGAAAAGGACGAATCCCTAATACGAATTCGACTGTTTTTGATCCGACCCAGTAAGGGAAATTCAACCACATTCAGTTTCTGTGCCCTCTGCCAAAAAAACAGCGGATTGCAACAAGCATGAGCTCGGTGGTAACGTTAAAACAAGAGGAGCAGTACAGAAGATCTGACAAAAGTGTTGTGAATGGATACAAATCTTACAAAAACAAAAAACAAATCAGTTACACGAGGAAAGGGTAGCCCCAAGTATTGTGACTAAAAGAGTTTTCACAGGGATCAAGCAGAAGGAATGATTGTCCTAAGAGGAAATTGAAGAAAGAGGATTAACTGTCCATTGTATATAAAAAAGACGGTCACTGTATTCAAGTAGAGGCCAAGAAATAAGCTTGATCGAAAGTGCATGACTGCTCATCCTACCTCAATAAGATAAGGTAAGTCAAATTTGCAGATATTATATCCAATAATAATATCAGGATCGACTTCTGCGACTAACTCCTGCCAATCCACCAACAGTATTAATGATCGAACAATAAATACTGCGTTGCAATGTAAAATTCTGCCGCTAAAAGTAGTTCTACGAATAATCCACGACCTTATACCTAGTCACTTATTGATTGAAAAGACAATACTAATAGGCTATGTGATTGTGTGTTAAGCAATTGTGAAATTTGTACGGTCAAAAGCCAACCACGCTAACCATATGCAATGACCAATCAAGAGTAGTTGTTGAGTGTAACATGAAAAATCAGCACCATGAAACATTGCATTATTCTTAAGGACACTGCCCTTACCCTCCAAGCAAGAAGGACCTCCTTCTCTGAATCGAATGACATAACGTCAGCGCCAACGATGGGTGAGCAGGACTTCAGAGTCATAACATTCTTCACCATAGGTTTCTCCTCGCCTTGCACTGTCACTAAGTTGGCAATCTAGCCCAAAGATTTCAAAAATTAGATAAACGAGTCAATAAAAATGCACAATATTCCACCTCTTCAGAAAAGAATAATAACTGACATTTAGATGGTTGTGTGCAAGAGGAACGAGAAAACATTCTCAAAAACAAGGTAAGAAGAATATTGACCAGTAAAAGAGGGAAATATGCTACAGGGCATCATAATAATAGTAACACAACAGCTACCTTTCTCCTGCCAAGAAAGATCATTCCAAAAACAATTTCTGAGTCTCATTCAAAGTTTTGATGTTTACCTGGATGACAGGATCATGCTCTGGCTCTGGAAAATGACCTTTTCTTCCGGCGCACTCAATGTCGAAGCTTAAAATTCGAAACGGAGCCATCTTTGAGTACTGGCCTACTGGTGGATGACTGACAATCTTTTTGTAGCTGAATGCGAAGTCAAGGAAAATATCCTTGTGAGGACTTCATACACTCTAAAGAAATAAGTAAATGTCGCCATTCTCTACCAAACATCAGTTTCAGTGATGAGAATGGAATTCAGTCTGATAGTTTACCTTGTGCTTTAGCAAACATTACCATTGCATTCATGAAGTATAATTTTATAAATTGGATGTAACAATGTCCAGTGTAGCATTCCTACAAGTGCAGCTGGCAAAAGACAGAGTTTACCAGAAATGCAACACAACAACAAGGTTACGTTGGCAAAAACACGTCCCCTACTCAGAAGAACCTTCAACGTTAAAAAAGGATACTGTATGTCCAATTCCAATTGACAATGGGATAAATGTCTTGGGCTCTTGCAGTAGGTTCCAGCGGGAAGCTCAACCCAATTTCCACCACTAATGTCGCAATCAATCATAAATCGCAGTGCAAATAGAACGTTGCTCTCATATGTCAAGAAGCAGCGCTGACCAACGCCATCTATATGAATGCCTTTTTCAAGAATTCCTAGCACACAGAAACATCAGGCACGTTAAGCCATTTCTTAATGAAAATTCAAATAAATCAAATAAAAAAACAAAACATAAATTATAAAACATTGTAAAGAGAAATTACTATGCCTGATTGCTTCAAATCCGATCCTCCAAGTTCCTCAGCAGAGGCCATGAATTACTGACCCATTTAACATCAAAATGAGGGATATAGTTGTTATGTGGTCATACCTCTACATCCAGCCACCATAGTTGGCAAAGCAACAATAATCTTCAAAAAGGACCTCACTTTCTGCACTTGGTAGTACATTACACTACGCTTCTGTACAACCTCAATCTTGGTGATGAAATTCTGCGACTTGCTATTCCTATTTGTCTCTCGCATGCGCACCTGCCACCCATACAAATGACATTATTCTCATCCTTAAGTTAGAGATCAACATTCTAAGTCCATCAAAAAAACTAAGGTACTGCTTTAATGACCATTTTACCATTAACTTGCACATTTTCTAACAATATCAACAACGCAGCAACTATTTGAATGTTAAATGCCCTAGAGGTAAGAAACGACATGCTACAGCAGTCATACCTCAAATTTTCAACCAACGATCAGCTGAACTTAACCAGATAGCATACAAAGCTCCTCACCTCCAACGTGTTACGAAATTTGGGAATATCGTCCGGCTCAATGCCATCGAGACAGCTGATGTAGAAATAGGGTTCAAAACCGTGCACATTGCAACAAACGCTGTTTCCTGAACAAATTGAAAAACAGGAACAATGTAACGTTACAAGAAATTCGCAAAAGAAAGGACAGCAGGTTCAAAGCAGTGTTCTGAAACCCTAGCCCTGTTTAAACACATGCAGTTCCCCTAAAAACAGCATCTAATAAACCACAGAAGACAACCAGCGCGCTTATTACGTCCACATTTACAATTAATCACGCCTTTATTGAATTGGATCTTAAGCGTTTTGCAATTCCTATGTCATTCCTCGAAGATTGTGTTAATTACCATGGCCGATTGGGATTTAGGAGGATGACATTGAACAAAGGAGTAGTGATTTCACCTGCTTGATTCACTCCAAACATGCGAAGCACTGCAGTCGGTCCACTTCTAAACGGACAGAGTTCCTTGTGGCTCTCTCCAATGATGTAGTCGATCTCAAGCTGCTGAAACACTGTCCACAAAATGCTCCTAATTTGTGAGATACAAAGCCATAAGCCGAGACTCAAACAAAAATCACACAACATTTCCTCTTCGACAGTCCTTTCACTCGACGATTGCCACTTCACATACAAATTCAGCTCTTTCTGCAGCCTGCTCCTCAATTTCCGTTTGGACATTTCAAATACACAAACATAGCGAGTTGGCATTAAACAAAAACACATACCTATTCCGCTCTTCCGACCTAATTTGTGAGATACAATGCCATAACTGGCATGAAGCCGAGACTCATACGAAAATCACACAACATTTCCTCTTCAACAATCCTTTCACTCGACAATTGCCACTTCACATACAAATTCAGCTCTTTCTGCAACCTGCTCCTCAATTTCCGCATTGGACACATACATTCAAATACACAAACATAGCGAGTTGACATTGAACGATAATGCGTACCTATACCGCTCTTCTGACCTAATTTGTGAGATACAATGCCAGAACTGGCATGAAGCCGAGACTCATACGAAAATCACACAATCATCTCTCATAGACAATCGTTTCACTCGACGATTGCCACCTCACATTCAAATTCAGCTCCTTCTGCAACCTGCTCCTCAATTTCCGTTTGGACATTTCAAATACACAAACATAGCATTAAACGAAATACCTACCTATACCGCTCTTCTGAGTGTCAAAGCTCGCAACAGCAGGACGTCGCCATTTCGTAAAAAGAGCAGCCACAGCAGTTCGAGACTGCTCCAACTCTCCATCACGCAACAGAGTCTCTTCCAAAAACACGTCCTCGTCCTCTTCTTCCAAGCTATCCGGTGGCGCCATTGGCGGTGGAGGCTTCCCCTGCTCATTCGCTTGCAGCCTCTTCGACGGCGGCAAACTGGCATGCACGCCGTTCCGTTTCTTCGCATCCATTTCAACAAATGCCACTCCCTTTTCTAAATAATTCAAAAATATCAACAGAAATCCTCTTACAAAGCTGCGAATAACGCTTAAGCCATCAGCTCGCAAACGTCCTTCACTTCAACACGATTCTTCAAACACAAAAAAACCTGTCGTTGAAAGGCAAATTCTGAACCAAAAACGTTGATAATGGACTCAAAAGAATGCTTAGGAAAAGTTAGCAATAGGAAGACGATGAACTGGCGGAGATAAATGGATTTTCGTTCGTGAAATGTGGCGGAGACGATCGGCGATGAAGACAAGGAAAACCTGATCGCGGTAAACGGCAATTCGATGCTTCAGAGACAAGCGACTGTTTTCCCGCCATACCGTACTCTCGTTTGATTTTTAGGTTCGGAGGATTTTCGAGAAGGACGAAATGATGTTTGAATGAGCGTCCACATCCTTCGAATGAATGACATTCGTTCGTCATTCCTATTTTGGTGTTTTTAAAAGCACGCTTATGCAGCAATGTGCTGGAAAAACAGGCGGCTAAGGTAAGGTAGGAGGCTCATAAATGGAGCATCTGAAGGCTGAAACTGAATTTTGAGGAGGTGAAACTTTTTGATATATTTTTCAGTAAATTTTTCTTGAAAGACAAGAAGAATTAACTATCTAACCCAAGCTGTTTCATATTTTTTTGTAGCTTTGTGAAATTAGTTATGGAATTTTGAAGGCGAAAGGTCATAGGGCTCTAAAATGGACCACCTCCTCAAATGTATATTACCTGTACATTGTTGAAGGGCTATGAAAAACAACATGTACAAGTAAAGTACATTTGAGGAAGTGGTCCATTTTAGAACCTCGTCCAAATTAGAGTCTCTTACTTTAGGAGGTTCTAATTTGGAGCATGCTCTAAAATGGAGCACCTCCTCAAGTGTATCATGTTTGTACATGTTGTTTTTCATAACCCTCCAACAATGTACTTGTAATGTACATTTGAGGAGGTGCTCCATTTTAGAGCCCTATGGCCTTTCCACTTCAAAAATCTTATAACAAATTCCACAAAGTTCCAAAAAATATGAAAAAACTTGGATTAGATGCCAATTTTTCTTGTCTTTCAAGGAAAATTTGTTGAAAAATATTTCAAGAAGTTTCACCTACCCAAAATTCTGTTTCAACCCTTAGATGCTCCATTTATGAGCCTCCTCCCTTAGTTCATAGTTAAGGTAAACAAACCCATACCCGATTGTTTAACGGTTTGGGGTGCCTCAAGGTTTTGGAAAATTCTAGAATTTTTTTTGCAAGGTTAGCCTTTCAACAAGCTATCCTAGAATGTAATTTTTGTGGAAAAACATACTCTAGATTATTTTAAATCAAAGGGCAAAGTTGCAGCTCATAGGGTCCCTATTAGCGACTCTAGACTAACCTTGAAACTGCTTGGATATGTTCCCATAGTGGCACTAAATGGTCCCAATCCCAATTGTCTCATACTCCGCAACTGACATGTGGCAAAATTTTCTTATGCAAGTGAAATTCACTACTCCATTATGGATTCAACAGTGTGTGGTGAAAGCCTCAAATCTAGGGTGAGGGATTGGGGAGGACTTGAGAATGGGTGTGTCTACCTTAGCTAATAAGATTGGGAGAAAAAATGGTTGCATCTTGAAATTTCCGGCAAAAAATTTGACAAGTATAGTATATTACCTTATAAATTTATAAAAAATCTTTGGCAAAGTTTGGCAAAAAACTAGTCAAGAAACCAGTTCAATTCAAAAAATGCTCGTTTTTAGTTGGTGAAGTCCAAAAAACATCCCAAACATTGATTGTAAAGGAAAAATTCATAGATACCCCTAAAGTTTGAAGTATTTTCATAAATACTCCTACTTTCTAAAATATCACAAATACCCTTTGACCAAAAAAGTTAGGTGTTTATTTTGTTATGCATGCACGCCACTTCCTTCTCCCTTTGTGTGCACATTACTTCTTTCTTGTTATGTGTGCGCACAAAGGAAGAAGGGAAGTGGCCTGCACAGTAAAATAAACTCTTAAATTTTTTGATCTAAGGGTATTTGTGATATTTGTGAAAAAGCAAGGGTATCTATGACATAATTGCAAACTTCAAGGGTATCCATGAAAAATTTCCCTTATCCTAATTACAGCCACTTTATATTAAGGTAGGAGGCTCATGAATCAACCATCTAAGTGAAGGAGGACATTTGTGGAAGAATTAGGCTAGCTTATTAGTTTGAAATGCCAAAAATAACCTCATAGAATGTCCTCAAATTATTGAAAACTCAAATTTGTGAGAATATTCACAAACAAAGTGTTAGGTCTCATGCTACCCTTGTTGCAATTTTTGTGAGGGCAACAAGTACTATTGACTTTTGCAACTTTAGAAGACAATATTATATTGTGAACATATGCCACACCACTATATAGTAAGGAGACACAAAGGCCATCTGGACGTTCAAAGGTTTAGATGCACTAAGATGGACCAATGGATCACTAGGAATATTGAATTGGGTCATCCATAGGACTTAAAGATTTTACATGGTAAGGGTTGACTCAACTAGTCTTGTTGATGATGTGTGTGCTTGTGTGGTACTTCTTTGGTGCCAAAATTGGGCTCAAATAAACAAAAACTGGGTCACCACACATTGACCCAATTTAAGAGCATGTGACCAATTTGTTAATTTCATCCACTAGATCCAAGAGTTTTATATTGGATCCCAATTAAAACTTTGGCCATTGTAATTAAGGTAAGTTTTGAATTGTACATGGGCCTAGTAAAAATGGCCTATAAGCTACTCATTCAAGCTCCTCCAAGTTTTAAGATTTTATTTTGGTTTGCAACTAAGGTAGTCTGCTCATATTCCGCTCATGCTCTAAAACCCCTCACCTCCCCAAATGTATCCTGTTGGTACATGTCTTATTCATAGCCTTTCAATAATTGTACATGGGACAAACATTTGAGAGGTGGGTGGTTTTAGAGCACCTATGACCTTTCCACTTCAAAATTTCATAACTAATTCCACAAAGCTCCATAAAATATGAAAACACTTGGGATAGATGCAAATTCCTCTTTTCTTTCAAGGAAAATTTACTGAAAATTATTTCAAAAAGTTTCACCTCCCCAAAATTCAGTTTCAGCCCTTAGATGAATGGTTTAAGAGTGCACTACCTTGATTGGAGGGCACTCATATTCCTCTATAGAGGGAGTGGTCTCTCCGAATAAGGTGTTTTGTCAAAAAGAAGAATATTTGAATTTCTTTATGAAATAAATGACTAGGAATTAATTTTGCAGTGGTCTAATGTAAAATCTTAGCTTAAAAGGGATTTGAAGTCTTAGAAGGTCTTTATTTATTGGATTTGGTTTACAACTAGGAAATCATAAAAGAGTTTAGGTGAATTTGATTCAATTTTTTGTTAAAAGTTTTGGTTTGAATATTCACATCATCAAACTAAAATGAAGTTGTATTTGGCCTTTTTGTTTTTTTGTATCCGTAGGATTCAGTTT
Source organism: Ulota crispa (assembly GCA_963920765.1). Taxonomy (NCBI): domain Eukaryota; kingdom Viridiplantae; phylum Streptophyta; class Bryopsida; order Orthotrichales; family Orthotrichaceae; genus Ulota; species Ulota crispa. The sequence continues at coordinate 2,047,452 of OY987250.1, read as the reverse complement.
CAAAAATTTGACAAACCATACAATGCATTTTAGTCATCTCGATTTCTTGCAATGAAAATTGTAACATTGACCTTAAATAAGATCTTTTAGATATCAAATAAAATTCACAAAACAAAACTTATTTTCTCTAGTTTCTACTATGCTTGGAAACATTACAAGATTCCTTTCTAGTAAGTAATTTTAGCAACTTGAAGCTAAGAGCTTATATTTTTATTTTTTTAAATATAGACAAACACATGGTTTTGGTATGTGTTATAATGTTCTACACCATTACATGCAATCATGATAAAATTTCATTCTTCTAATCTATTTTGTATTTAGTATAAATCGTTATGTCCTTTTTCCTAAGTATCAAAATTTAAGTCCTTTACGTCCAATCTAAATAACTTATGGCTTGTGACTGAAATATAGTTTTGTTTCTAAGAAGAAGACAACAACTGGCAAAATAGAGCATATGGATAAAAGATATTGAAATTTGACAACATGCCCAAAGGTTTTGCTCTATTGGTTATATAAATAAACGAGAAAAAACTTGTATGTGTATTGTGTAATGATAAGAAATGATTAAAACATAATTTTCAAAATATTAATTTGACTAGTATTCGTAGCTCATAAATATGTCTATAAATACTTGTGCAATCACCGATAGTTACCAATAAATTTTTAAAACAAATAATTCAAATACATGACTTTCTCGAGTTATTTTGTGTTTCAGGATTCTTTTTCATATGTGCTTTCTCGTCTTATGTTTTGTACGCCAGCTTTTGAATTAGAGAAGTTGGTTTTTAAGGTGAAACAACCGTATGCTTTCAGTTACACAATATTTGCAAAAAATATTTTGAAGATCTAGAAAATTATCACAAGAATCTAGCAACATGTGGAGGATGAAAGCTTCCGCATGCGCGAGACTTATTTACAATCATTAATTGTTCAAAAACCGGATGCAATACAACTAGTTTCAACCTGCATGCATCCAATTTCAAATAAGATAAGAGCCATCAGTTTAGTAAACAAAACTCCTTTAATAAGGTGAACCTGCACATAACAAAACTAGTAAAAAGCGTAACCTCAAACCTAATGTTCTTTGTCAAAGCTTCTGCTAATCGGGACAAGACGTAAATTCTAAATATTTCACGCAGTGCAAAAACGAAATGCGTCACCTTTTCTCTTTAGAAAAATAAGTTGAAAACCATTAGAATCATATATTGCAAAGCACCCAACAAAGTGCAAGTACCGCATACACTCAATACTGTACAACACATATTCAATTCTGTTACTAAAAATGCCAAAGATCATATACAAGCTCCAATTACGTGGAGACTTGCAGAAGAAGGCAATTTGGAAAAATCCGCAGGAGGGCTACAACTTTGAAGGAAAATGAATGAAGTCGTGTTCCGATTCTACAACAAGCTGACAAATCACAGAACAGGAATTGTGAGGAATAAAACCTCTCTATAAAACAGTATCTATGCCTATTCGTTATTCCGAAATGCCAGAGGTAGTCACAACTCGTCATGGTACCGAAGGTCATGTGCTCGGGCATCAGTGTGCAAGACGAACTCTGGAGCACCTGGAAGCTGTGATTGAACACCTTGATGCTCATGTGACTTTTGAGCAGACTCATAAAGATCAGGTTGAAGCCCACCACTTCTAGACAAGGGATCTTGTGGAGGAGGTTCTGGAAAAGACGGTGGTGGGGGAATCTTTGGCGGTGGTTGATGCACAGGCAATACATGAGATCCTCGCACGTAATGCTTTACAATTGGCAACCGTCGCAATGTGATGTAGAAACACACCGAGAGAAAAATGAAGATGAAGCCGATAATCATTACCCTGGTTTTCAAATCAGTAACCGCACGTAAGATTAGAAATGCTCTTTCACTAATCAAACTAGAGTGATAGATGGAAGTAAGAGAATTGATACATGTACCAGCCCTTCTTGAATATTACCACACCCTACTATATATGGTCATTATTTACAATATTAAAATAGGTGAGGACCAAGAGAAAAACATCACTAATTTAAATATACAACTTGACGGTGCAACTTTAATATTTTTTAAGCTTCAAATTCCGCTCATAGTATCAATTTAAAAATTTAAATTATGTTTAGCTTAATTTTTACTTTTAAAATTTGATACTATGAGTGGGATTGAGAGCTAAAAAAACAAAAACCAAAAACTGCATCTTCTATGTCAAGTTGTATTTTCAAAGTAGTGATGCTTTTCCTGTGATCCCCACCTATTTTAATATTGTAAATATTGACCACATATAGTAGGGTGTGGTAGAATAGTCAAGAAGGGGTGGTGCATGTATCAATTCCCTAGAAGTAATTACAATAACATCAGAAGAGAAAAGGTTTATCGCTTTCCACTGATATTGCATGTACTAGAACAAAACTTCAAAACGAAGGAGGGTCACTGCACCTGTCAATTAAATCCTGCCTTGACAATGAGGATATCTTGGAACGAGTTACACTCAAGATGGAACGTTGACCTTTGTACTCTGCATCCGCATTTCTGAGTGTTGCATTTGATTGATCTGATAATAACAGCAAAGCAAACATTCAGGACCTACTGAAGCTAGAAAAGTGAGGTGGCGTGAAAGATATTGAAGTTACTGAATAGGCAAAACATGAATCGTTGCATAAGACTGATCATAGAATTTATAGTTCGTCAAAATGAAGGGAGTGACAGGGAAGTATTAAATGAGACCATGCGAACCTACCTAGTACACTCAAGGTGGCGGCGTTTCGCTCCACCTCCTGCAAATATTTCAAGAGCAAGGACTACATTAAAATTTGTATTGTGTAAAATGAATAAATACCAGCCATGACATAGCATGTACGTAAGATCGCCAATATAAAATTAGATTCAGGTTGCAGTGCATACGAGAAAATGCCTGTTTCATTCAAACAATACGTGACAGGGGCACTCATGAGTTTTTGTGTAATGTATCAAAAAGCAGGTGTTCCACAACTAAAGAAAGAGAGGCTTATTGATCATCTTCCTTACCTGAATCATCATTTGACGGGTGCGACGCAATCCATCAGTGATACCCTCGGCAGCAGAAGCTATTCCAGCTTGCGACCTTCAGTATGCAAAAGTATCTTAGGCAGAATACATGATAGGACTCTAATTGCAACATAGGGTCTAGTTGAAAAAAATCAAACAGAGAATAGGACAAAATCTACCGAATAAAGTTTTTTGCATTGAACAAGATGAAATTGAAAAGTACAAAAATGAGGAATAACGGGTCATACTGCAACTGTCGGCGGCGAAGATCAACATCCTTTCCACCCGAGAGAAGCTGCTCCCTCTGAAAACCAAAGCATGGACAATTGTTCCAAGTTCAATAAAAAAATAAAAGAATTCCACAAGTCGCCACTAGCGTCATCTGCTACAATTATCTTACTGTGAAGAGTTTTAAAAACATGTTTCCATTGCAGCATCATTTCGCTAGCGATTCAGAGGCGCAGCTTGAACCTCAAGTTTCATGGTTACAAAAACCATTACTGTAAAATAAACAAAAAGCACCATTGGAAGGTTGCCTTCATGGTCTCAGTATTCCAATAGACCACTCCAAGCATGATAACTATCGAAAAAATTGCATTGAGTACTCAAGAATTCAGATCACACGTGGTCTTACCTCACTAACAACAGCTTGATCTATGTTTTTCTTAGCTTGAAGGTTAGCATTTCTTGAGCTCATTCGCAATCTGCACATACAAACGGGAGTTTAAGAGTTAAACATAAGGTCCTACAGAAGCTTTAACAAAGAAATATAACGCAGTATTCAACTAACAGAAAATAATTCATGAACTTCAGTACGACGGAAGAAACTCCATTGGTCTAATAATATTTTTTGTTGATATTTGAACCATACCTTTAGTACAGCTCGCACGACGATCAAAATATTAAAAATTACATACACTGTGAACATTTACAGCGAATCGAAAATCTCATGTCTGCACACTTTCATACCCGCGCAAAAAAGCTCTCTGAAATAAAAAATAGGATTTTTCCGCTATATGGCCAATTTTCATACTCTTTTAATTCCGGCCTTTGCCTTTGGCTGTAGTGCTGATAGATCTCAATATTTCTACCGCGATAAACGTAAGGAATGCTAGATTGACAAGATGAAAGACACACAAAAAAAGAGGTGAAAGGGATGAGATGGACCCACGCCTGAATTTGATCCTTCCATTCCTGAACGGTCCTCATACTCGCCTGGACTCCTTCCTCACTGTACCACACCACATCACCAAACATATGAGCAAATTCTGCATCAGTAGAATTGAATCGTAACTCGTAAACTCGAGGAATTTTCAAACCCTAAGACAAAATCTTACGAGGGATACTGCTGCGCATTAAAAAATAATAAGAAAATTCTGCATCAGTAGAATTGGATTGAAACTCGTAAACTCCGAGAAATTTCAAACCCTAAGCTTACGAGGGATACTGCTGCGCAATCAAAGTTAATCCTTTTGCAAGGAAGCTTTTTGGACGTTTTTAAAGGGACAGACAGAGGGAGTAACTCGTACAATAGAAGAATTTTGAAACCCTAAGACGAAACCTTACGAGGGATACTGCTGCGCATTCAAAACAAATAAGCAAATTCTGCATCAGTAGAATTGGATCGTAACTCGTAAACTCGGAATATTTTCAAAATCCTAACAAAGCCACTTACGAGGGATACTGCTGCTCAATAAAAAAAAATTGAGCAAATTGGATCATAACTCGTAAACTCAGAGAAATCTGAAACCCTAAAGACGCCACACTTACGAGGGATACTGCTGCTCAATCACAGTTAATCCTTTTGCAAGGAAGCTTTTCGGACGTTTTTAAAGGGACAGAGGGAGTAACTCGTACAATAGAAGAATTTTGAAACATTGAGACGCCACTTACGAGGGATACTGCTACGCATTCAAAAATCAAATAAGAAAATCCTGCATCAGTAGAATTGGATTGAAACTCGTAAACTTGGACTATTCCCAAACCCTAACAAAGCCACTTACGAGGGATACTGCTGCGCATTCAAAAAATAAATAAGAAAATCGTGCATCAGTAGAATTGGATCGTAACTCGTAAACTCGGAGAAATTTCAAACCCTAAAGACGCCACACTTACGAGGGATACTGCTGCGCAATCATTTCGAAGCGCACGATTAGGGTTCGCAGTTTGGCCATATGATCCTGCAGCAACGCATTCGTCCGCGGCACCATCGCCGCATCGGCCATCCCTCCCGCCGTGGTCGTCCCGTACGATGCCAGCAGCTGCATCTGCTTCTGCACTTCCTGCGTGGTCTCCGCCCATGCTCGCTCCAGCTCCTTCCCCTTCGCTGCTACCACTGCTCCTCCGTCGTCGTTCTCCTCCTCCTCCCCGAAATCGAACTTCATGTCGTCGTCGTTGTCCATGCTTGTGAACTGCGCGTGCTGGTTTCGGAAACAGAAAAAGGCTGCGGAGGATCTCGATAAGTTACTGGATCGAGATTTGATGAATGCTTCAGCGGAGAACGACCTCGGTCTGTGAAACTCAGGGGTTGCCAAATGGAAGTGAGGGTCTCTCGACACGTGTTTTCATCCATCTATATGTGCTTATCATCCAGGAGACTTCATCCATACGTGCATATCATCCACATAACTTCATACATCCATCTGTGCATATCATCCCCTTGGCTTCATCCATTCATCTGTGCCTATCTTCCACTTAGCTTCATCCATCCATCTGTGCATATCATCCACTTAACTTCATCTATCATTTTATATGTATTATCCTAGAAATTTCATCCATCCATTTGTGCATATCATCCACTTAACTTCATCGATCATTTTGTATGTATTATCCTAGAAATTTCATCCATCCTCTATCACTACATTGTTCTTCCTTACGAGTTTAGGTACAAAGGCAACAACTTGATTCAAAGCAAAGTTTTTGTGTAAACTATTTAAGGTAGGAGCACCCATAAGCGTCAGTGTCCCCATAATTGTCACTTCTAAAATCTTGGAAAATTTGTGGAAATGTATAGATGTGACAAGGATATATAACATGTGAACATGACATCTTAAAAGTGGTTATGGGTGCAATGGTAGTTTGCTTTTTTTTAAATTCACAACTTATTCTCACAATATCCAAATAATACATTTAAAATTGCAAACTCTTTCTTTTTGTTCCTCATAGGATCTTATAATTTGCTAAATGTTTATTAATAGCCATCATGTTCAAAACCCTTAGTTTGACGTTTATGGGTGCTCCTACCTTAGTCCTTTTGTGCACATCAACCAAGAGACATCGTCCATCCTTTTGTAAGGTAGGAGGCTCATATTCTGCTCAGGCTCTAAAATCATTCACCTTCTCAAATGTATTTCATATATACATGTTGTTTTTCACAAGTTTCAAAAATGTACAAGCAAAGTATATTTGAGGAGGTGAACTGTTTTAGAGCCAATGGCTTTTTCACTTTAAAATTTTCTAACTAATTCCACAGAGCTCCAAAAAATACAAAACAACTTGGGTTATATGTCAATTCTTCTCGTCTTTTAAGGAAAATTTACTAAAAAATAGTTCAGGAAGTTTCACCTCCCCAAAATTCAGTTTCAGCCCTTAGATGGTCCATTCATGAGCCTCCTACCTTACACATCACCTAAGGAACTTTATCCGTCCTATTTGCACATCATCCAAGGAATTTCATTCACCCTCTTTCTTTACATTGTTCTTCCTCATTACAATAGAACTCCTTTAAACTAATGTGCTTGGGACTAGAGGGTATTTGTAATAAAGTAGGGTGAGAAGGAGGTGGGTAGTGTTGGAACATGCAAGATATTAGTTTAAGTGATATTAGTTTAGAGGAATTCTACTAAAATTCCTCTAAAATAATATGCTTGGGATTAGGTGGGATATTAATTTATGGAGGTTTTAGTTTATACAATAGAGTGGGAAGAGGTTTGGTAGTGTTGGGACCTACAACAAATATTAGCAAAGACAAGATATTAGTTTTGGTGATATGAGTTTAGATGAGTTCTCTACTACAGTATCAATCATGATTTAATGTGTCACCTAAATAACATGTTGCATAATGATTAATTTTTTCATTTGTTTATAAAATAGTGTTTTTTGAAACCATCGTTAAGACTGAAGATTTAGTTTGGAAGGAAGCTTTTAAGAAAATGAAAAAGCATTTTACACAAATCCAAAATTTAACATAAAGTAGATAAGTCTACAAGTGAGCAATAGATCTAACTTAAGTAAGGATATAGAATTAATATGTTTGGAATCAAAGTCTATGCAACAAGATGGTTGGTATATTTATTGGTTTTTATCATAGGGGAGGATGTTTTGCGGTGAGAGAAGTTATCTTGAGGATGTTTGAAGAGGTATAGTACTTGAAAACCAAGCAAGTTTTACATGGATAGAGCTTCTTGTAGTGATTGCTTACTTGGTGACTTTAGCCATAATTGTATTGATGTCCAAGTCTCTAGTAATGATACTACTCATTGCATGCACTTAACCATAGACAGCCCAACCCTCGTTTGCATGAAAGACATGTTCTGGTACTTTAAATTGCAAAGAATCACATTCCCACTTTGATGTGGGTGAAATTTTCAATAGGTACGATTGCCAAGGGGAGGGCGGAGGGTAATGTGAATTTTGTAGTCAAATTGGAAGAGCATATCCAATTCACAATCATTGCAAAAAAGGTGCTCTTCAAGTTCATGCGGATAGTTTCTATCTGCTTGGGCGGCCTAGGGTTAATAGAGCCTTTACAATGCAGTAAAGTACCAAAAGTAATGTACAAGCTCCAATTATTGCTAGATCACTTAAAATTAAGAATTTTTTTTGATGACCACAATGAAGTGTTCATTGTTTCAAAATATTTAACCACACTTTTGCAAAATCCCATTGATATAGGTGAAGCTTAATCATGACACTTGAATATTATACACAAATATTTATAAAATATTAACATCAGTTAATAGATCTTCTAAAGGCTTGCTCTATTTTTATTGTTGTAGTATTGAATATTCCACAAACATATACCATGGCTCAAGTTTGAGAAGGATTAGGTCATGTGAGCGGCTAACTACAAAACTAAATTCTTAGATTTTGCTTCAAATGTATTTAAACTTGTCTAACTAAACATAAAAGTCGTGCATCACACTTAATATCATAATACATTTTGTGACATGTCACACAATGTGTAGTAAAAATATTGAAATCATCCTTACATCTTTCTTGTTTTGAGTAATGTCCTATATTTTGAAATCAACAAAAATACCCCCAAGCATATAGTGTGCATTATACACTAAAAATTATACAATATGTAAAGAAAAATTCACTTGTCTTGCAATCTCCTATGCCTTGTAGCTAGTGGCACTTTATACCTAGTGTTATTGTTTTGTATGTCTGAAGAAGCTTCACACTTAAGTGGTAAATACTAAATAAGAGAAGCTAGCACTAGAAGGTGTGGCAAAGGACATGACCTTCTAGCACATTTGAAAAAATTGTACAACAAAATACAAGATTTACAAATAATGGAAGAAACAAAAGCAATTAAATTTGCAACAAGTCTTAGAGCTATTTGTGGTCTTTTTTATACTTATATGAGTGGATTTTTTACATTATATAAAAAGGGAAAATTTCATGGATACCCTTGAAGTTTGCAAAATTTCTTGGGTACCCTTGCTTTTTCAGAAATCTCACAAATACCCTTGGACCAAAATTTTCAATTGTTTTTATTGTTGTGCATGTCACTTCCTTTCTTCCTTTGGCACACACTACTTCTTTTTGTTATATGTGCGCACAAAGGAAGAAGAGAAGTGACATGCACAACAAAAAAAAACACGTGAAAATTTTGGTCCAAGGGTATCTATGAAATTTCTGAAAAAGCAGGGGTATCTATGACATCATGGCAAACTTCAAGTGTATCCATGAAATTTCCCTACATAAAAATATTAGGGTGTTTTTGGTATTTTTCATATTGAAAAAGTATATAAATCAATATTGCCACAACCAATAGAAATTATTTACAACATACAAGCCATTCAAATTAGTTAACTTCACAAGAAATTTGAAAATTGAAATGTGAACATCTAAAATTAATCAAGAATATACAAAGATAAAGATTCTCAAGGAGACAAGCTTCCTCAACATAGTTCTTGACATTTGGCAAGGAGTTATAGCCATTGCTTAGTAGCTTTGGCCTTGACACACAAATGAGGTGGTTGTGAGTAATAATCAAAGCGTTGACAAGGTGCTTACCACCATAATACACCCAACTATGATGGGATCAAATGACCTTATCATTACATGATAATTCAAGAATTTCTTGAGGGAGGAAACATGTTGGTTCTTTCTAGGATCTATCTCCTAAAGGATGCATTAAGGATGGACCTTACTATTGAGGTATGTGAGCAAGGTTGCTTTTTGAAAAAAAAAATCTATCTAGTCACATGTCAAAAAAAATTAAAGGGAAAAAAACTTAAATGAAGGGCAACATTTTTTGAACCTGACCTAAAAACCACTAATTTGAAAATCAACCTATCACATGACCAATTGACAAAATTACTTGATTAAAACACCTATGAAGAAAGAGCTACTTGTCTGTCACCAATATTTGAAGAATAATTGTAAAACACGGGATGTTGCAAGCACAACTATGGAATACTTTACAAGTTGGTCAAGGTTGTATATGCCTTGGAGGAAGGTGATGGGAATGCTTTTTATTACAGTTGTGTGGAAGACAAAATTTTGTAAGCAAAATCTGATAAAAAGCCACTTTGCATTCTAGATTGCAATTGAAGACTTTAGATACATTCATACATTCCTCTTATGCATATAGTCCTATAAATAACATTGACTGGAATGTTGTTGTGATTAAGTGACATGCTGTAAAACTTTTCACAATTTAAGTGACTTACATTTGTTTGTTGGCACCTATCCTGAGGAACAAAGTCAAAAAACTAGTTGAAGTACTTGTCAAAAATCACCGAGACTTTCATAATTGAACTATTTCCCAACAGACGCTTCATTCACGCCGGTCTTTCAGACCGGAGTTAATTTTTCCTGGGATATCTGGCTAAAACCCTAATCGTCATCCTCGTCATCAGCTTGCTCGTAAATTGCATACTCGGCATCATCCTCATTTGCTCCACCAAGCCCTTCCGCTTCTCCGTAACCTTGGCCGAACGGAAATTTCTTCAAAAGGTCTTTAAGAAAACCATCAGGCATCTCCTCTGCTAACAGTACAAGCTGGTCAGAAAATGTAGAGAGTAATAACAGGATCAAACCTCCTCAGTTTTCAAAAACATGTGAATAAAGGAGGCAAAATAAGGGATTGGCACACAAAATTCTAAACCAAAAACAACACCTGGAACTTTTGAGCGTAGATTATGAAAGAGACTGTCTATTGATTGTGAGTATTGCAATCGCAAATATTCCATAGCTATGGCTTAACGGAACGTACCTGTTTCCAGAACTCCATCCTGCACATACAAGCTCCACTCGCTTAGTGACTGACAAAATTTAAAGACCAGTACGTTTTTCTGGGGACTGTTCCTGATAAGATCCCAACGCACTAAACTAAGTAATATTTGGATACTGTATGAAAAAGTTGTGAATTGTTGAAGTTTTAGGGTATGTACAAGACACCATAAACCAACGAACTTTTGGCCAAAACTGCCAATGGCTGACTTTTGAACGCTATTAGCTTTTTTTTGGCAAATGATAACTCCAATTTGTTTTCACAACTTCTTTCCTAAGATCTCCCTGCTTGTAGTTACAAACAGTTTCAACTCATTGAGGGGTGTTATGAATAGCTCCTATGGTTGTTAGGTCGTGGTTGCTTTATGCTATCTTGTACCATAGCACCCCTCAGTAAGTTGTAACTACAAGCCCCTCAATAAGTTGAAACTCTTTGTAACTATAAGCAAGGAGATCCTAGGAAAAAAGCTAAAAAAACATACTGGAGTTATTGTTCACCAAAAAAAGTTAATAGCATTCAAAGTTAGCTACTATTTGACACTTTTTGACCAAAAGTTTGTTGGTTTATGATGCCTTAAACAATAGAAGTATCCGAGCGCAAACATAAGCAATTTTCCAATGGAAATATACCTGAGACTGCGGTGGTAATTCCAAGTCCTCCTCTTCCTCCTCTTCTTCTTCCTCTTCTTCCTCTTCCTCTTCTTCTTCTTCTTCTTCCTACAAAACAACAAAATTATCAAAAGTGAAGGAAAGTATAACTCTTTTCATGTTTTTCAGCGGAGTCATTCCTGAAATAAAATACGAACTGGGGATGTGAAAGTAGACCTCGTCATCATCAGACTCTTCCTCTTCTTCCTCCTCTGCTTGAATCTCTGCAGCAACAGCAGCATCTGCCTCTAAATCAGCTTCTGCGGCAGCAACCTCAACCTCGGCTTCAATCTCAGCTTCAATCTCAGCTTCAGCTTCAGGTTCACGCTCTAGGTCTAATTCTTCTAGGGTTTCAGGCAATGGTGTGAAAGTAAATTCAGACGGCGTTTGTATCCCAATTCCTGCATGTTACGCACAAAGTAAGAAACTTCAAAAAAAACTCACGCAAAATTGCACAATTAATGATGAATTCCATGTTCATAACAACAACAAAATCTCATAGTTAAACCCTAAATGTCCACATGGCCAAAAGTGGTCGGTTCCGGCTCTATAATAGCTCAAATGCTCATTTAAAAAAAAGCTTCAAATAAAAGGCAACAAAATGTAGCAATAGAAAGAAGAGACAACACCCAGCATTGTCAAAACAATAGAAACATGTATCTGAACTGGACTTTCTAGGACAATCCATTATTAGTTTCCAAAGTAGACTTCCCATTCGTAATTGGACAGTTAAGATCACACAGTTGCAACACCTACCAAACTCAGAAACTCCAAAAACCCTGCATAACAAGTAAAAATTGATTTTGAAAACATACACCACAATACCAAGAAGCTCGTGCTGATCTAAGACCAACTGCTAATGAAACTTTGATAATTTACAACTATTTCAGTGAATCAAAATGCATTACTTTTGATACTGTCAGGGTTAGGGTTTTAGGATTTTAGGGCTTAGGGTTTAGGAACAAAACTACCATGCATTGGAAGGTAGTGTAGTAGCAGATTGTGATTAATACCTGTTTCTTCGACAAGAGGGGTTGGTGCAGGAACTTGGTCAGAAAAAGGTTCTACATCATTGTTTGGTGCATCTTCCTTGTCTTTCCAGGTAACAGATTTCAAAGACGGTGCCCACGATGAGCGAGGCAGGCCTTGCAATTCTCGTGCAAGCTCGTCAGGCATGAGTTTCACGAAGCGAGCTCGTATATGGTCCCGCAATTGGTCCAACGTACTTCGACGAAACCATCCTGTGTATTCCTGAAGAGGAAGAATACAAAAGAGTTTAATGAAGATTGGCCAGTGTCTGTTGCAATAGGAGCATACAAGCAAGAGGAAAGTTCGAGAGGCTTACACTACAAGATGGTCTCTCTGGAGGTTTTCGTATTTGCTCTTGAATGTAGTCGTCTTGAAGATCGTAAAGTTGGAGAAAAGAGAATTTTTTGATAGGCGCTGCTTTGAAGGAGCATATGTCCTTCCACGCAGGTCCACTGCCACAATCCACCCAAAAACACCCAAATAAAAATGGTTATTACAATAGTTATTTCAAATATTGTGTCCCATACTAATAACGCTTACTTGCACCAATTCAAGATATACTCCAACTTTCAAGACGTACTAATACTAATCTAGGTAAAATTATTCTACTATGGGCTCTAGTATATAAATACTATCTCAAATAGTTTGATTCAAGTGGCCAAACTTCGAAGGAGATTTTGTTAGCACGTAGATCAACTACAGAGTGTATGAAGGATGTTGTATCATGGAGGCTTTGCCACCAAGTTGCTACTTGAGGGAGGGAAAAAAGTTTTGGGCCAAAACCCTACTTGGAAAACAATGATGGGAGACATGCCACATTTCATACTCATTTAGCAAAATTCACTCAAGTTAGTGCACAGAGGTCTTGCACTAGTAAAGTCTTGCGCTAATTGAAATAACTTCTGTAATAAAATTAGACATTGGACATAAGCACCTTCTCAAGCAGGTACGAGTAGAAGAACATAAGGAGGTCCCTAATGAATTGCGTCATAGATGTCTTTACCATTTTCTCATGATAATGGCTAAATTCTCTTAAGACATTCTAATGTTACAAAAAATCATGCATGCATAAGCTTTTCACAAGCTATGCAGCAAAGCGAGACTCACGAGAATATCACGAACCTGTCTTTAGCAACCGGCCTATCGGGTCCAATGGTACCATCCCTCAAAGTTCGAGGAATTCGAAAATCCATCATCTGGTACCTGAACTCAACAAAGGATCACGGAAAACAAATAATGCAAGTATAAACCATCAAATAGACCTCCTCCACCAAAACCCATCATGGATAGCCATCGTCGTTAGACTACAAATAAACCCTTACGAAACCAAAGAGCACAAATCTCAATAGAACAGGAAATGTCTTAACAGGATCTGAGCAGCGACATGGATTTCTATCAAAGGAGTATTACACTATACACTGCTTGTAAGGAAGAACCGGGAGACAAAATGTACATGAGTTAACTCTAAGTAGTCAAGCCAAAAATATAAAGTTCAGTAGTAGAAAATAGTAGATTATGAGAACTCTCAAACGTATCTCTACTGTTTAAAGAAAGTAGCGTAAGATGTTTATTTTCTTCTGTAGGTACCTTCTGTTACCTTTCCAAGTGATTGATTTCGACTCCTATAGAAATGGAAGCAATGAAGACGAGTACAAAAGAGTATAAAAGAGCTTGAAACTTACAAACGAGACTCTGGATCTCTTCGAGGGTCGTATCCATTTCTAATCCAGAGTGTTCGAAAGGGTCCATAACCGAAGTAATAACCTGTTCTGAAGAGTAACCTGCAATAGAACCCACAACGTCAGAAAAATGCACATAAATCACATATTATCCTGCAATAATAGGGTATCTAATTTAGAAGAAAAAAATGCTCAAAAAACTCACCTCTTAACATGAGCATCCGCAATAACTACCCCAAAATCAGCCAAGTGATCAAGGAGGGTAGGCTTTGCCCATATTGGTCGCTCTTCAAATAGCCGGACTGTAGCTGCTGTCAAGTTGTACTCCATAGACTGTTTGACAAGCTGATCCTCCCACTGCAGTGGTACTGGGACTTGTGGGACGGAGTTAAGGTAAAAAAAAAAGGTGACCCACGGAGAAGAAGATTTTAGAAATATGGATCGGTATGGGGACTATGCATTGTTTAAGTATAGTAGCTGGTGCTGTTAACCTTGATATATTAGTGAAAATCCCAACCTTGAAAGCTTTTCAAAAAACCTAGCTATGTTACAGCTGGCAAAGGTTTACGTTAGAAAATGGCTTAAATTGCAATACATTGGCAGGGTTTAACACGGGTACGTTTTTTAAATATCTCTTAACGGGGGTTTCTACAAGTGTTGACAAAACCAGTCAGTTAACTCCATAAACCAAGTGAAAAACATATATCCTAGCTGCGTTAACATTAAAACTACTTCAAAAGGTGTTACAATTGGCAAGGTTTTAAGGCAGCTATTTTTTGTAAAGGGGCGAGGGGGGGTGAACTTGAGCATCAAATAATGTAGACAGGCTTAAATAATGCTTGCAGCACTCAAATACAAAAACCTTGGTAAGGATATCTGCAATCTTGAAGTCTACTGCAAAGCATGGCATGAGATTTGCCTGCATATACAATGTGAAACACTTCACTTCATTAGAACAAAGCTTATTTTACCAGGAGCGCAAAAATTAGAGAACTGCTTCCGAATAAGTTAATAAGCACAACTTTGCAGTCAAGACTCAAAGCAGAACCATCAATATACCTGCGTTTTTGCTGGTGAGTCACTGTCATGCTTCCGCTTCGTCTTTTTGCTAGCAAAATCCGACGGGCGCAACCTTCAAAAAAACCGAAACACAAAGCCTCAACTTCAATTAAACTAAGCAACAATCAAAACATAAGTCTATCACACCACAATCTTCTCTCAATATAGAAGCCTAGAGTTCTAAAAGTGCAAGAGGAAGGTACTCAAATAGTTGTCAATGTAGATTCAAAAGGGTAAGAAAAAAAGTACACAGTCTCCTCAGGCATATCCTTGATGGAAAAGAGAGGTGGTACAAGCATCATAAGTTCGTCCTGTTCCACGTCCATCAAGTTTCCTGAATACAAAGAACGTCAGAGCTTCGTCATGAAGATGCTGATATCTTTTAATACTCATGCTCCTGGTTGGTAATGTACTAAAAAGACTAAGAAACAAATATGTCGGTATGCAAACTTCTACGTATTAAGATAAAAACTTTACCCAAGCCTTGTTTCTCACGCTGCCGCTTCTGTCGACGTCTGGCGACATCCGCATGCACAGATAACACGTACTGGTAATCCGCCATGCCTTCACAATGCAATCTAGAGCATTGTTAGTGCAAACTGCTGCATTTAGCTCTCAGTAAAACAAGCCACAGATGCACATCCAGCATGAAAGATTTGCTATCATGCTTCAGTTGTTGAATTAGGTCAGAAAGGTTCCCAGAGGAAGGTTGAATCATACTCTTTCAACGTTGTAAACTAAAATTCTTGCTGCAGATTTGAAACAGAAACTTGCAACAACTGTAAACTTAAGAATAGATTTAAGGTGGCTATACAGAGAGGAGAGTGATGGAGAAAGATATCTTGTTATGATGAGGGGCACAGCAGAGTAAGAAAAGGGACTGACCATCGAAACTGTAACTGTGCTCAACTCTTGCAACAATGTCTGCACTTGTGTCGAAATCCTCTGCATTGTCCTCTGCAGGAATACCATCAGCGCTTGCTTCTTCTTCTATACTCCGGGGCAAGCTTTCGTAGCGTTTTCGTCTGATGCGTAACAAAAGATTGGAGGTCTGCGACAATTCACCAAATGCAGCGTGTGCACACGGGTCTTCAGGTCGAAACTTCAGCTCCAAGTAGTTGCCCTCTGCCGACCGAGTCTATTAAAGAAGATTGCGTGTAATGTTAATTCAAAGATATAATTATAAATTGAGCTAGAAAAGGTCCTTCAATGATATACTCAGAATTGCTAGAAAAATTGTGAAAGAATGTGAGAAAATGTACCTCAGCGATGCGATCTTCTCCACCAAGTGCCTGCGTGGCTCTTGCAAGCGAGTTAGGGTATCCTGGAAAATTCACTGCAAAAACTCGGTCGTCCGGTAGTAGTCCACTGGTGCTGCCTCCTTCGATGAGTCCCATAGTTCAAATCAATTTACAACTTGAAGTGAAAACAGTAGCACATGATTCCTACGCGAGAGTAGCTTGTTGGAAGACTGTCAATGTTGCAAGCTCAGTGCTTGCAATTGCGAAAAAATTAGGCCTGTGCGATAGGAATCAGCAGGATTTAGTTTTCGATCGTATTGCGATCGTTACATTCATAGTCTGTATCGAAATTCAAATCCTAAGGCCACGAGCTGAATCCAGAGGTGTAAAATTTGCACAGTAAGTTATCTATATTTCTCGGCTAAGAAAGTTTGATGTGAATTCTACTCTGACTTCCTAAGACTCTCAATAGTACAAGCTCAGTGCTTACAATTGCGAAACAAATAGGCCTTTACGATAAGAATCAGCAGGATTCAGCAGGATTCAGCTTTCGATCGTATTGCGCTCATACATTCATAGTTTGTATCGAAATTCAAACCCTAAGGCCACGAGTTGAGTCCAGAAGTGTAAATTTTGCGCAGTATCTCGATTTCTCGGCTGGAAAGTTTGATGTGAATTCTACTCTGATTTCCTAAGACTCTCAATAGTGCAAGCTCAGTGCTTACAGTTGTTAAACAAATAGGCCTTTGCAATAGGAATCAGCGGGATTCAGCAGGAATCAGCAGGATTTAGTTTTCGATAGTATTGCGCTCGTTACATTCATAGTCTGTATCGAAATTCAAACCCTAAGGCCACGAGTTGAGTCCAGAGGTGTAAATTTTGCACTGTATCTCGATTTTGCGGCTAAGAAAGTTTGATGTACTTAAATTCTACTCTGACTTCCTCCGCATTGCGCAGCGTTTCCGGCTTCGGGAGTCCTAAAACTTAGGTTTCGAAAAACCCTGATTCTTAATTTTATCTGAGGGTTTTGCGTGAAGAATTGTTTCGCAAAGGTTGGCAGTTCGTCTAAATTTCTAAAAGCATCTCGGATTCTGAGGTATTTATTTGCTGCACTCTCGAATATGTGCATTGGAATCAGACAGTTTGTTGGGAGCGATCCTGTCGGAACAAAGGCTGTACGAGTGTCGAGCTGCTGCCGCGATCTGCCGCAGTCTGACGTGAGTGGACGCCGAAGAAAATCTGCTCGCCTGCGAGGAGAGAAGGTTGGCACGGTGACCAGTATCATTAGGCGGTATTAGAAATTACTCAACATAGATGAAAAAATGCTTTGAATGGATAAATTAAAATATTAAATTTTGAGTTTCCACCTACATTAAATTTAGTTTTAAGTCAGAAGTTTTTTCAATAGTTGTGCCTCATGTTAACCCCTAAAGGATCAAGCAACATTTTCACCAAAAACTCTCTGAAACTGTCATTTTTAGAGCATCAATCAAATTTGAAAACAAAAACAATTTTATGCATATGTGACCGTAGGATCTTGTAGTAGAAAAGTTTCATAAGACATTGAAAAGTATTCAGATTTTTTCACCTTGTGGATTGGAAGATAGAACGGTTTGAATATTCAAAAACATCTTGTGGAAAACCGTGTAGCTACCCTTTAGAAGGTAAATTCTTAAGGAAACAGGGCTGCATGGGTGGTGCTTCTCTAGATTCCTTATTCTGCATAAGTGGGGTACATGTCAAAAAAGTTTCAAATCATTTAGGGTTGTACAACATATGGGAAATAAATAATAAGTACAAAAAAGTAAAGAATGATTCAAAATACAAAATTGTTAGGAATTCAATTATGGAAATGAAAAATGCCAATCCCAACGGTTGTAAAGTTGTAATAAATAATCTACATCCTATGGGGTTTTTTTTTTTGAAATTATGAAAATTGAGTAAAATAAAGGACTTCAAAGTTTATTTTAAATCAACCCATGTTGCATTTCAAGTTACCTACCTTACTTCTATGACACTATACCAAATAGAGTAACCCTAAATATTTAAATAGTGTGAGAAGTTAAGAAATTAATGTGGGGCAACCTAAATGCACTATTTGGTGTACAGTACAAGATAAGTACAGGACACACGAACTCCGAATAGGATTCTTCGTCGATTAGCATGAAGTGCCAAATACAGGCTGTGGTCCCGAACCACGATCCTACGACCGAGATCATGACGTCGACGGCAACCGCGACCCTAAGCCCGTGAAAGCGACGGCGTCCGCGGCCCACCACTGTTCGTCCTAGTCGTCTGAACGCAGCGCGTTAGGTTCCGACACGGCGGCGATCGTGATTTCCTCGTGAGAGCGGCACCACCATCTGCTCGTTTTTCCGATCCCTACCGAACGCATCAGTCACCGCTTCTCAAAATTCTCAACCATCTGCAGGGAGAGCGCATTCTCCGGGGTCCAGGCGCCGGTCCAACTCACAATCCTTGCTCCTGGACCCTCCCTTTCACGGTACCGAAGCTCACAAGTCTCTATTGCCGAATTAGAAAAAAAAAAAAGCTCACAAAAACAGCTCAGGAAAACATCTTAGGAAAAAGAGCTTAGGAAAACAGCTTAAGAAATTGAGCTCAGGAAAATAGCTTAGGAGAAAGAGCTGTCTCCAGTTGTTACAACATCGGAGAATACTTTGACGATAGATATTCACTCCAATTCTGCAATAGTTTTTTTTAGAACAAGAATCAGTCGAAATTGCTTTCCTTTCGTTTTGAATTATTTCGGTTTTGTTGTTGGAGCTCCCGGTTATGGCTGCACTGCGGTGGGAGAGTGTTCAAGTGCAGGGACCTGATAGCGGAGGAATTGCGACGCTCACGCTCAATCGCCCGTCGAGCTTCAATGCGTTGAACCCCGCGCTGTTCGAGGAGATTCCGACTGCTATTCGTGCTCTGGACCTCAACCCCGGCGTGCGAGTGATCATCGTGAATGCGGCCGGGCCGCATTTCTGCTCGGGGATCGACCTCGCGCATTTCGGGACACAGTTTGGTATGCTTTGTACTTCTTCTTGATTTCCTTCGTAGAATTGACAACTTCTTTCCAACTCCACTTCTTTGGAATTTCAACGAAAGACGGAGAGATTATAATTTAACTGTTGTTGTGTATGGAATATGAAGTATCAAAGTCACGGAGCTTGTGTAGTTGCATACGTTTCGTGGTTTTAGTGGATGTTTTTATGTATTTTGTTGCAGTTGTGTATGGAATATGAAGTATCAAAGTCATGGAGCTTGTGTAGTTGCATCGTTTCGTGCTAACCCTTGCAAGCCGGCGTAGAGCTGAACTTAGTGAGAGAATCGATGTGTCTTTGTTGCAGTTTTTGAAACAATGTACAGAGAAACACAACGTGTAATCTGAAAATAGGCAGTATAGGGAAAAACGTGTAGGTCTTATGGTTTTAGTGGATGTTTCGATGTGTTTTGTTGCAGTTATGTATGGAATATGAAGTATCAAAGTCATGGAGCTTGTGTAGTTGCATACGTTGCGTGCTAACCCTTGCAAGCCGACATGGAGCTGAACTTAGTGAAAGAATTGATGTGTTTTTGTTGCAGTTTTCGAAACAATGGACAGAGAAACATAACACGTAATCTGAAAATATGCAGTATAGGAAATAACGTGTAAGGCTTATGGTTTTAGTAGTGGATGTTTCGATGTGTTTTGTTGCAGTTATCAAAAGCAAGGTACAGGAATATGTAGTGAGTCAATGTAAAACATCATTGAAAGGAAGATGAGTAGTCAGAAGTAAAGGTTCTTATGTGTAACGCATGACAAATCTAACTCACAGAGCTTGTATCGTTGCAGAATTTCTATAATGTTGACCTTCGAGAGTTCGCATAGAACGCAATCAAGTGATTGTTTATGATGATTTCTGTTTGCAGTTTCACGTGATTCACTTTGATCCATACTCGTTTTCAGGAAGCAATGAGACGCCTCCGTGCTTGGGTCGTCAAAAGGAGAAGTTCCGAAGAGATGTGAAGGTGATGCAGGATGCTTTCAACGCCTTTGAAGAATGTCGAAAGCCTGTGATCGCCGCCATCCAGGGGGCATGTGTCGGAGGCGGCATCGACATGGTCACGGCTTGTGACCTTCGGTACTGCACTGAGGTATTGTTGCCATGATCTGAAGTAGGATTTGCGGGAGTTACAGAAGCTTTCAATGAACTTGTTGGATTCCCTGTTCCCTTGCGATTCGTTTTAGTCTCGTGGCACGTAAAACGGAGGGTTATGTATTAAGTAATCATTTTCTTAGAACCGGTTATCAGTGCACAACCGGCTCTGCGGTGCACTAATGACCGGTTCTAAGAAAACGATTACTGGACATAACTGGTTTCAACCAAAATAAGTCAATTTTTAAATGACACATCAGCAAGGATGAGATTCATCTTTGGAAATGTCACATCGTTACCTAGTTGGCATCTCATAATTGGTTTCAATTTTTGAATTGTTCATAATTGTTTTTCTCTGTTGATTATGGCTTGTGAACTGCTCTTCCAAGAGCTAATCTCTGAGTGACACGTTAGCGCAATTTTTGAAGAAACCGGTTATGTGGTGAGCATGGACGTGTACTCTATACAAACGTTCTTGCCTCTTATTCTTTATCTCCAATACTCAATGAATCCGGTTTCAGCTAGATTGTCAAAGGTGCTAAGTAGAGGATTGTAAGGAGGCCATGTCATCTAATCTTTGTCTCTCAGTCTGCAATGCACAATGAGATTGGTTGTAACCAGTTTGTTAAAAGTACTAACTACAGGACTTTCCCATTCTTTGATTCTCATCCTTAGCCAATTCGTTGAAAGTGAAAACTTAATCACTCTGAGGAGATAATGTCTTCTTTTCTTCCTCTTCAATACTCGACGGCTTGAGGCTTTACGTTGCAGCTAGTTTATTGAAAGCTCTAACTTGAGACCCTTGTTGGATAGGATGCGGTATTCAGCGTGAAGGAAGTGGACGTGGCCATCACTGCAGACCTAGGAACGCTGCAGCGGCTGCCAAAGCTCGTCGGTCATGGAAACGCAATGGAGCTGGCACTCACAGGGAGACGATTCAGTGGATCGGAGGCGAGGGCACTAGGCCTGGTGCAAGGGGTGCTAAAGTCCAAGGCGGAACTCGACGCCCACGTGCAAAAGCTGGCAGCACAGATCGCTGCGAAGTCGCCTTTGGCTGTCATGGGGACGAAGACGGTGCTGATCAAGAGCCGCGATATGACAGTGGCGCAAGGCCTTGAGTACGTGGGGTTGTGGAACGCTGCCATGCTTGCTTCTGAGGATTTGCAGGAGACTCTGCAAGCCCGGGTACAAAAGCGAACGCCCCACTACTCAAAGCTATGAAAGTCATTGATTTCTATAGCCCTTCTCATTCTTATGTAGTGTACATAATAGCACACCCACGATTAGTATTAGCACACCATGATGAGTTTCATCAATATAGAAAACATGTGCAAAGTTAAATACTAGTCTTGGGCCAATTTGACAAGCGTGTGTACCTTTTAGAGAGTTTGAGAATCATTGTTTACGCTCCAATTCACCTCAATTTCCTTGAGCTTGAATCTTGGGGAGGATGTCTCTCCTGAGCTGATGTACCAGGATTGTTTAGGAGGAATTCGGTGTTACGATGTTATTTGTACGTACTTCTGTGGTGATTTAGGTTTACAATGGTATTAGATTGAGTAGTGTTTTGGTGTCCTGTCCAAGGTGGTTATAATAATACTTTTTTGTTTATTCCGAGGAACACAATTTCACCTCTCATGTGCTAGTTCTTACCTTTTTTTTTCTTGTCTTGTTTCTCATTGGTTGTTAATGATTTTTTGAATGAATATGGTCAATTGATGACATTGTAGAAAGCAATTTTCGTGTACTATATTTGC
Source organism: Ulota crispa (assembly GCA_963920765.1). Classification (NCBI taxonomy): domain Eukaryota; kingdom Viridiplantae; phylum Streptophyta; class Bryopsida; order Orthotrichales; family Orthotrichaceae; genus Ulota; species Ulota crispa. The sequence goes on along the minus strand of OY987250.1, from coordinate 2,025,416 downwards.
AGGTTGAGAAGGAAGACGTTCGAGTCTCAATTTCTGAAGAGAATGGAGAGGGTGCAGTGTGTGCAAGTGGTGGGGTGAAAAAGGGATTAAAGAGACATGTATATGAAGTTGGAGAAGATGTCCATATTTGTCTAGAAACTCCAAAAACGCTACCAAAGAGGAAAGCAGGGCGGCCAAAGAAATCAGTGAGAGAGAAGGTTGAAGAAAGCGAAGCAGGACGAAATTGGCCTGATAGCGAGGTGTATGCTTTGATTGATGTCCGGGGTGAAATGGAACTTGATTTTGTGAAGAATGCCAAAAAACAAGGTGAGAAATTTTTATGTTTGTACTCAAGAAGGTAGAGGGTACTATTTGTTGCATCAAGCATTTTAGCATATCTTTTTGTGTAAGTTATGGAAGATTGCACTAATCTTGGTTTGATCTAAAAAATTCATTAAGACAATTTCAAAGTAAGAAGATTGTAGATAACACCAGTTTTATGTAAAGATCAGTTTCATGTAAAGATTAGTAACCATATGCATTTAGCACTTCATTCAAACCTTCCATTGGCTCTTTTTTTAAGGTTTTTTTCCTTTTCTTCTTAGGAGTGGACTCTTGGTCAAATCTTCATGCTCGTATGGTGGCGTCCATAGAGGGATTCAATCGAACTCCAGTTGCTTGCAAGCGCAAGTTCAATTCCTTATACAAGCAGTACAAAGATGATAAAATTGCGAACAATGTTTCTAAGAAGGACCGGCATGAGTGCAAGTTTTATGCATGTCTTGATAACTGGTGGCAAGTCAATGGAAATGTTGTAAAGCATGTTTCCTTGAGTGAAATTCATTGTACAACACCAACAACAGACCACTCCAGAGATGACAACAACAACCAGCCTTTGTTTCAAGATGAGGTAAACAAGTACAAAAAATTAGAATTGCAATCGATGTAGGCTGTTGTAATTTTCCTTAATTGTATGTAATTTTTTGACCCCAAGTTCGATGTTATATATCTAGAAAAAATGAAAAAGGTAGGCAATTCTTTATTGTATATTTTTGATTTGGGTAGAAGTTTGTGTTGTTTTGTACAGTGGCTTCTATCAACATTTTTTAAAAGACTTCATTGATTGCTTTTTTTTTAAGATAACGTCCTGAAACCTGATTTTAGGTGAGGAACAAAAAAATGACTAGAGCTCCTAAACCTTTTAGTTTTCAAATTGCTTGTTTTCTAGAATTGGTGGTATTTGCGAGAACCTTAGATTTGCAATCGGTTATAGAGAGTCTATGGTGTGTTTGGAAACCCTCACGTGCTCTCATTTATGTCTTTTGCTATTAAAATCCAAATAGTAGAATCCAAAAGGTAATTAATGTTTACTGATGCTTGAAAACCTTGCCTTCTAATGTGGAATTATTGTAACTTTTCACCCGATTTTGCAACTCTGCATGAAGTGCAAAATCTAAAATCAAGCAATTAAAAATAGTCTCTTGGTGCATATAGGGTTAACGTTAAATGATGTTTAAAAGCTTTAAGTGTTTAGTAATTTTAGTTTGCATCCTTAAATCGCTAAAAATGTCTATTGATAAAGCTACAAGATATGAATTGTTTATGACCTAATCTAGCTCTCTACAATAACCCCCATTACCAACACCAATTTGTATGTTTATACTTATAGATGAGCATGATTAATATGGCTCTAAATGTTTATTACTACCATTCTTTAATAGAAATAGGGTTCCTACTACTTCAAGTGTTCTGCAACCTCCCAATTTGCAATTGCACATTAAATTTATACATGGAAATAACAATTTGATCTTGACACTTTTGATATTTTCACAACTTCTTTTGAAACACTTTGTAGAAATAACTCTCTATTATTTGATCTTGACACCTTTGATATTTTCACAACTTCTTTTGAAACACTTTGTAAAAATAACTCAAAATCTTCTTGGAGCATTGGCAACACCCTCATACTAAAATAAAATAAAAAGGCAAGCCACTTTGGGGCAATTCACCCTAAGTCCCATGTTCCGAATTCCATTGAATACTTGGATTTTGATTGGTGGGTAGGTAAAAATAAAAATAAAGACTTATCCCCTCACCATAAACACGTGTTTATAAAATAAACCCTTGAACGCAAATATTTTAAAACCTAGATTTTGGCTTCATTAGATCGCCTCCAGCTATTGGAGGATTTATTTGTAGTATTTAACACAAAACTTTCATAATCCAAGTGATCTAATAATTCTCAAAAGTACATGAATTGATGTCCACAAATCATAGCTTCACAGTTTGTCTCAATGATAAGCCCCATATTCAAATTCCCATTGAATTCTCAAGACATATAGCTTCATAGTATGGTTTAAAATGACGTTGATATTAATAAGATACTCCACCTTACCAACTCCATTGTTTGAGACAATAACGAAAGCATTACACAAAATGTTGGAATCAATTAACCCTTGAATGTCAAAGAAGACATTTTTTGTCCCATGGATAACAAAAAAAAATTAGTCTATAGAACAGAAAATAAACATTTTTTATTTGATTTTTTAAGATATAATCATAGATATAGGGTCCATCATGGAAAGCAAAAAACAACCTCAGCAAATGCACTTATATTTTTGGTTAACCCTTAAATGCTAAGGCAGATGTTTTTTGTCCGCTGGCCTCAAAAAAACAGTGTGTAGCACAGAAAAAAAGCTGTTTTTGTATGATTTTTTTCAAAAGTGACCATACACACATTGGCCACCATGGATAGTAAAAAACAACCTCACTAAATACACTCATATTTTTATGTGAACAAAATTGTGAGAAGATTCAAAACCACAATATTAGGTCCCAAGTTGCCCTTCCTACCTTTTTCATGAGGACACCATGCACTGTTGACTTTAAAGTTTTCAAGATTGAATCCTATAGGGTGGGCACTGACACTGCACTGTAGAGCTCTTACACAAGGTAGGCCCACGACTATTGGCCCAACGTTTAAGGGTTAACCCAAATTGTGAGAAGATACACAAACAATGCTAGGTTCCATACTAACCTTCTTGCAATTTTCATGAGGGTAGTATGCATTGTTGATTTTTGCAACTTTTGAAAATAGTATTATAATGGGTGTGCATTTGCCACACCATTGTAGAGCATTGTAAAGCCACTATTAAAGCGGCAATCACGATGACCAACACAATGTTTAGGGGTTAAAAGATACCAAAATATATATAAAATTTGCAACATTCATGCAACATCTACATTCTTGTCTCACGATAAGAACAACCTTAGGCACATTCTACATGACAAGCTATCTCAATTATAAAGGATAAGGTGTTTGTTTGTCATAGGAAACTCCAAAATTTTCTATGAACACCAAAAATTTGAAATTCTCTATTATCAAGCAATGGGTATTAGGCATTGGGTGTGTCGTTGGAAATTTTGAAGTTCAAAAAGAGGGGAAGCAGAGGAAAATTCATGGAAAGGGAGGGTGAGAAGTCACCAAAAATTAAGAGAGCAAAGCATAAGCAAGGCATACTAGTCTGTTTTAAATTGTTACCATCCCAAAAGCAACGTCACCTTGACAAATCAAACCCATATTTCTCTCCAAAAAGGAAACATAATTACACTTTTATTAAGAAAATAATCAGACCTAATAATCCAAAATAATCAAACAAGCTCCAGAAATACAAGCTTACTAGTTTTGTGGAGCCATGGTGGTTTCTATGGTATTTATAAGTGACGCCAAACTAGAGCCCTTCTCCAATTCTTGCACAATTGCTCCGTGGACCTTTCCATGGTCCTTGAGCATGTTGAATGCTTGCAACACCGCCCACCGGGCATGATTTGACATCTACCACGTCCACACAAAATGCGTAAGAAAAAAAACAAACAAACAAAACAAAAAAAAGCAAAAAAATAACTGTTTACTCATTTGGAAATCCCAAGGCCACTTCAGCACACTTCATATGAGAGCATGAAAAGAAAGAAACAAAATCTAATTGTTTACTTATTTGGAATCCCAAGGTCACTTCAATGTACTTGATACTAAAGCATAGGCTTCAATAGGTCTTCTTAAGTTCTTGGAGGGTTTAGTTGCAATCTTTTGTGCAAAATCTCCCAAGTCCAAGTGACTCAACAATTTTGCAAAAGAATATGAAACTAGTGTCCACCAAATCAATTTGAGATGAATGGGTGATTGAGCCATCAACCAAGTCTCAGGGTTTGATGTTGAGGACCAACCCAATTTTGTTTTGTTGATGGCATGGCCACTTATGTGACAACTTTTTGGAACCAAAAACTAGGTTCCAAAGCTCACAAAAAGGGATTATCAAAACTAAAGACCCAATTTGGAAACCTTGGGGCCCAATTTATTTTATTTAGAAATAGGCCATCAATTCAGCCCATGGGCGGGCTTGATGTTAGGCCCAATTTTGAACCTAACATCAAAACTTTGCCCTAATTCATGACCCAATTCATGACCCATGGCCTCATGACCCAATTTATGACCCAATTCATGACCCAGTTCATGACCCAATTTATGGCCTAGTTCATGACCCAATAAACTATGAATTGGGCCAACTTCAAATTGAGCTTGGGCTTTAGTATAAAGTGGCCCAGTCTCCTAATTCCATGTGTTCATTATTGCAAAACCTCTAGAATTTTTTGGCAGGAGCTAACCTTGCCAGGACCCCAGGGTGGCCGCAGTCCAGAAATGATGGATTTGTACAGATTCTCGTCACTCTCACCACCCTCAGCTTCTCCATAAACCAAACCTTCTGCAGCAATGCCAGCAAAGAGTACAATACAGTACCTGCACCAGACAAATACAAAAAAAACAACTTTAAAAAAGAGACAAGCAAATGGCGAAATATAATAAAGCTTTTTGGTTGTAATTGAAAAAGCATTGAAATCCTAATATAATTATAAAATAATTAACATGAACCAGACCTGTCAATAGAAGCCTCAGTGAACTTGTTCTCCTCTAATTCTCGAGCCAAACTTTCGTCCCAGAACTGAGTGCCAGCCTGCATTTTTCATAACATAAAGTATGGTTCTAGGGTTTAGTAGTAGATATTGCAGCTCGGTTCAGAACCTAATGAAGATGAGGACTATGGTGTAGTACGAAAAAAAACGAAAAAAAACTCTCAAAGAGATGTTAAACTTGCCTTTTTTTAATGCTTATTTAAGGAGGTTTCTAACATAATAAAAAAAAACCCCTCACAAGGCATGTTGAATCTTGTCCATTTTGCTGCTATTTCAGGAAGTTTCTAACATGAACCCTACCACTAGTAATGCGGCTAGGTTGTATAGAAAACCTCTGAGAGGTGGATTATATACTAGTAACATGTCGTATACTCAAACAAGTGGAACCATGGGAAAAGCATATATTTGGAAAATCTCTTGCTTCTACTGAAGTAAGGTAAGAAAAAAAGCAAAAGAAAACTGCAGCCAACCGATTCCCCAAGGAGATGACTCAAAAAACACGAGTCCAAAAAACATCCAGTTTTTCATTATAATAGGCTTTCACAAGAAAATTCCTTCCGGTAAAGTTGAGTTTTTATGACAGTCTTGTGAAAATATAATCCTCACCTGCCTGAAATATTAAAAAAATTACACAAAGGTATGAGGATTTAGAGAGTTATACCTGACCGGAAATGCCAGATTTGAGAGCTTCCGAGGCATCCAGAATTACCCCTCTAACTGGACAACCTAACAAGTACGCTGCAAACACCAAAGCAAAATACCACTCCTCTTCATATCGTTTTCAGACAGAAAGAAATGAGAAATAACATTAAATGGAAGAGAGTGAATTGGCACAAGCATTGAGTACAATCTAAAAGAAAAAAAGTATTGAAAGAGAGTTACTGAGCTATAGTTCAAGAAATCAAGTTGGTAAACATCCATAAAAGAGCAAGATTGGTGTTTATGAGAAAAAACAGTAGAATTGAGGAAACTAAAACACACATATGGTTGAAGTCGTTGAAACACAAACACAAACTCCTGGCATTCTATTTTCGCTTAATGAACTCAAAATTGTGGTTATAGCAAAAACTCACGAATATTCTATAGTGTGATCATTATTACTATTTTGAAACTAAATGTAAGTGGGGGCTTACCTACAAGGACGTGACCAGCTTCATGAACAAGCATCCGCCGTCTATATCCAGGCCAGAGGCTTAAAACTTGAGCTTGACCAGCACCTCCGAGGTAAATAGAGTCCAGTAAACCTAAAGCAACAATTATTCCTGCAATAGGACGAACATCAATGCTGCTGTTCAATAAGAAAGAGAACAAGGCAATCCCTGCCACCAGCTGGAGAGATGAATTCCCTGCCAACCCCCACTTCTTTGGTGAAAGGCTGGATGCTGCAAAGACAGAAAAAAAAACATAAATAACACAATCAGTAACACGTGGACAATCTCTACACGTACAAATTGCTTAAATAACAGCAAAAATGCAAAAAACAACACGCCACTAATATTAGAAAAACTAACAACGTGAGTACAAAGCAGAGATGCTCAAGGTTCAGGGTTCTAAGGTTTTAGGGTTTAAGGTTTGGGCCTCTTGTAATCATCATACACATACCAGCACCAGCAACGAATATAAACAAAAGATAATACTGAAATATACATAATCAGTACCACGTGGAAAAGTCCTACACGTGCTTAAATAACAGCAAAAATGCAAAAATGAACATGCTACTAATATATGAAAACATACAACGTGAGTATGAAGCAGAGATGCACAGGATTCAGGGTTTTAGGGTTTACCGTTTAGGCCACTTGTAATCATCTAGACATACCAGCAGCAGAAACGAATAGAAATTAATGAAAATACCGATATTTTCCTTTCAAGTCCTTTGATTGACAGCAACTTAAGATTTAAAAGATGGAGAAAATCTATAAACCGATTTTGAAATAAGAACATAGTAGTTTGCTATTTCTTCAAATTGAGGTTTACAACCTCCCACTTGGCATAAGAAAATTCTTACAAAAATTTAATCTCAAGCAAGTTTAATTCTTGTAACCAAAAGTAATCTCTCCAAAGTTCTATACTGATCTCTTAACTCAGGGATTGGCTTAAACGCTTTGAAGTGATACAAATACGGTAGTGTTTACTAGTTTATGATATCAAAAGACGAGGAATTGCTGGACCTACCATCAAGTCCAGAGGATGCCAGCATGTCTTCTGCAGTGACAACCGTTCGTCCTCCACCAGCTTCAAAGACTGCTCACAAATAATGAAGAAAAGCTCGTCAAAATATAAACAAGGAGTGAAAATTGAGAAGTGAATGATAAGTTTACGGTGCCTTGCACTATACATAATCCAATGCATTCAGGGAATTTTTTTGACTTCACCGCTAAAATCCAGCATTGACCATTTTCAACCGAATTTTGCACTTGATGCATTCCATATTTTTTACTGTAATACACTAAAATTAGATTTTTATAAAATCTGACCGGTTTCTAGCCGGTAGTTTTAGATTCAACTGGCTTCTTTGCAATTTGAACCGGCTGACAAGACACTAAATACCAGTTCTCCTCAGACATTATGCTCCACCACTCCCAGGCAACCTTAGGGTTTAATACAAACTGTGTCAAAGCAGCGTCACGCCAAATGGAAGAAGAACCGTACCTCGAGCTTTGTATTTACCAAAATTTTGCAAAAAGCCTCCGTCTTGCAGCCACCCATACGCTTGACCAACCAACTCCAGATCCTTAGCATTCTGACATGCGTCCAGCATCTTCAAATACTCCGTCCGAGGAAGTGAAAGAGCAGCATACGAAGTTCCTGTTCCATTTGAAGACTCTGCTCTCAAACCTCCATTTTCATTGCCATCTCCAGAAAACTCATCAAGCTCTGCTGCTGTTGTTGCTGTTTTTGCATCAGATTCAAAGTTGTTGAGAGCCTCCAGAGCTTTCAATGCTCTTCCCAGGTCCTTATACTCCACAGCTTCTTCAAACTCTTTCCACTCGAAAGCTGGCATCCTTTCGGGGTTTAAAGGACGAGGTTGTGGTGGTTGCAGGTCTTGTTGCCATTCCTGTTGCTTTGCCTTGGGTTGTAAGACCCTTTGTAAACGCTCCCTCCTGTTTTGGATGAAGCTTTGTCTTGTTGCGAAATTTGCTTTAGTAGGGTTTAGGGTAACGCAAATGGTGTCTTGTTTGCAGGCATTTTCAAAGTGAGCAGGACTTGATCTCTGTAGGTGGGTGGAAATCGGAGGACGACGTTGTGAGTATGGCGTCACTCTCCTGGTCTGCTTTGCCTGCACAACGACATCACCGACATCAGTACTATATGAGAATGTTTAGATTTCGGGTTTTAGGGTTTAGGAATTAGGGTTTCGGGCTCTTAATAACATTATAGAAAATTCTTGTTGATCACCCTCTAAGCTCTGTAGAGAATCTGAAATTGTGAATAGAGGGCCTTGAGGGCTACATAAAAAAGCAATTTCTTCCTACAGAGACAACTGGTCTTAAACGACATAGCCAGCCCCAGGGGCCTGGTATTCATAAAATCTTTCTTTGTGCAAAGGTATCGCTTAGTTGTTGTGAAAAGCCTAAGCACGGTTCCTTCAATTCAGCTCAATACACATCCTCCATTTGGATATTTGCAACATCAAGATTTTCCATGTTCGGAATATTCACATAAGCGGTTTGAAGAATCATTTCATTCTTGCCCAAGTCTCCTTGTGCGGTTGTTTCTTTATTATATCTTTATTCTTTATTGTAGTTGATCATGCAATCTAATGGTCTCCATACCTCCTTACATATGCTTCTTCTTATTCATTCTGTGTTTCTTGGGCTGCCTCACAAGGATCTAAAATGTCGTTTTTTAAGGATTAATAATGTGTCCGAATTATGACAACTCGCCCATTTAAACCCACTCAGATCAACCCACTTCTGAACCAAAACCCTCTCAAAACCCTAGATTATAGATTTACAAGACTGATGCAGCAGCTGCTGCTCGCAATTTCATTACGACTCAAGCAGAGACTACCGCCCTAACTCAAATGTCACAGAGCGGTGATGAAAGGATCTGTTAACCTCATCAACCGCTTCAATTCCAGCCATTAATCAGAGAAAAATCGGTTAAACCCTAAAGGAGCAATAACTCATGGTTTTAGGATAACCAATTCAATCACAAAATTTCCAATCATAATAGAACTCACATGAGACCAAATTCCATATCACTAAATACCAAGGAAGAATATTATTGATGCTGATAAGAAATTATGCAATATTGGAACACAAAAACGGTCCATGTAATGAAATTCAAAGTCGTTTATACAAAAACAAGCAGAGCTGCTACAAAGTTACTACAAGAAAAACCGTCCAAATTGACACGTCCTTATTGATTAAATATATCCAAAATGATTACAAAACGTCTGCAGTAACAAAAAATGTCTAAATCAACACATTTGACAGAAAATGTCCAAATTGACACTGTTCCCTTGTACACACTAGAGGCTCTGTTCCTGTACAATTGGCTGGCTTTTCAAGTAAAGTACCTACTCAAACTTCCTCAGGGCAAAGTCTCCTCCCCTGAGGTTCAGTGCTGATGAATCAAAACCCTAATTTAAGATCTACTGAGGTTGAAATGGAGGAACTGCTGACCTCATAGACGCATTGAACAGGACCGGGATTCCGGCTGTCTCCGTCGCTCCGTGTTGTAAAGAGTCCCGAAACGATCGGTGCTCTTGCGACCACAATCGCCATGGAAATGAGTTGCTCAACAATCGACCTCTATGATTTCAAAAAACGAGAGCAAATATGAGCGATTTCAGCGCCACTTCTTCGTCCTGTCGCGAGCAAACGGCGATCTCACACTACGCATTGCCTGGGAATTTTTTGATCGGCGGAAAATTTCGAGAATTAGCTGGGGATGATGGAGAATTGCGAGTATGCGAAGTCGGTGATGCGAATGTTAGGGGTTGAGATTCGGTCGACGAGCTTGAAAATGAATGCTCCAAAAGGAGACAGGGTAGAGGCAGAGGAGAGACAGAGGAGACAGAGTACTTGTCCTCGTGATATCCCTGATCCGGGTATTTAGGGTTTGCAAGCGGTTCGGGTATGTTCGAAGGGTGTTCAATCCGGGTATCTTCAGACGGGTGTGTTAAACAGTTAATGGTGAGTATCGGTACATCGATGTCGGTGTTTGCCGGGCGACGGTGTTTGGTGAGCCGAAAGCGGCGAGCCGTGAGCCGGGATTTGAGATTTTGTGAGCAAGATCAGATTCTTAACTCAAAATTAATAGAATAATTAATCCTTAACCCCTAAAGGATCAGACCCTCTTTTTTAGAAATATAGTAATTTCGGGCAGATACCTATGATTGGAACTTTTCATATTCTAAACTGAAATTTTAATAGAATGTGAGGACAAGGTTTATCTTTCATATGCACTAAATTTCATGACATTTGGAATTATGAGTAAAAAGTTATGGCCTAATATGTTGCTTTTTACGTTCAGCAGGCAACCTAGGCAGATTTTTAAAAACGCTTTTTAAAAAAAAATTAAATTAAATTGGTTTAGGAGATTTATGTGAATGTAGGAAGCTTTGAATCATTCTGTTTGGATCAACAAGATGAAAGTTATGAGGATTTTTTGTTTGCGGGCAATTATGGATTCTCTACTCCAAAATAAACTTTGAAGTCCTTTATTTTACTCAATCTTCAACATTTTGGAAAAAGAACAAAACTAAAGGATGAAGATTGCTTATGACAACATTATGACCATTGGGATTGGCATTTTCCATTTCCATAATTAAATTCTTAACAATTTAATATTTTGAATCTTTCTTTACTTTTTTTTACTTACTAATTTTTTTCCATATGTTATACAACTCCAAATGATTTGAAACTTTTTTGACATTTATTTTACTTAGGTGGAGTAAGGAATTTAGAGAAGCACCACCCATATGGCCTTAATTCCTTAGAAATTTCACCTTCCAAAGGGTAGCTGCCCGATTTTTCACAAGACAGTTTTGAATATTCAAACCATTCTAACTTCCAATCCACATAATGGAAAACTTTGAAATGTTTTCCACATCTTCTAAAACCATTCTTCTACAAGATCCTACGTTTACATATGCATAAAAATGTTTTTGTTTTCAAATTTGGTTGATGCTCTAAAAATGACAATTTTGAAGAGCTTTTGGTGAAAACTTTGCTTGGTCCTTTAGGGGTTAAAGGATGGATGGATCACCGTGGCTTGCCTTGCTTGTAGCATTCTACAGTGTTTTGCACACGGACACCAATAATATTGCTTCAAAAAGTTGGAAAAGCCAACAATGCATGGTGCCCTCATGAAAATTGCAAGAAGGGTAGCTTGGGAGCTAACACCATGTTTCTAAATCTTATCACAATTTGGGTTACAAAAAAAAATGAATGCATCTCAAGAGGTGAGTTTTTGTCTTCCATGATGGACTAGATGTTTATGGTCACTTCTGAAAAAAAATTAGATGAAAAACAACTTTTTTCTGCATCACAAAATCTTTTTTCAGAGTCGGAGGACGTTTTTTGTCCTTTGTGATGTTTAGGGGTTAAAAAAATAGCAAGTTTATGAAGAGGTAATTGTTTAAAATGCACAATTATAGAGCCACATGTACATAGTTTTAGGTAAAATTTATTATTTTTAAGAAAAATCCATGCTCACAGCTCACAACTCACCAATCCCCGCTCATGAAATACCATTCCCAATATTTGCGAGAGTAACTTTTAGGGAAATTATCATGGATACCCCTGAATTTTGCAATTATTTCATGGATACCCTTGCTTTTTCAGAAATTTCACAGGTACCCTTAGACCAAAATTTTCAAGCATTCTTTTTGTTGTGCATGTCACTTCTCTTCTTCCTTTGCGTGCACACATAACAATAAAGAAGTAGTGTGTGCACAAATGAAGAAGGGAAGTGGCATGCACAATAAATAAAAAATGCTTTAAAATTTTGGTCCAAGGGTATTTGGGAAATTTTTGAAATAGGAGGGGTATCTATGAAAATATGGCAAACTTCACAGGTATCCATGAAATTTTCCCTAACTTTCAATCCTTCTCCTACAACCCCTAAGGTAGATATACCCATTCCCAAGCGACTCTCAATTATGCACCCTACTTTTGAGGTGTTAGCAGTCCATTCTTGAACCTAAAGTGTAGCAGTGAACACTACTTGCACAAGCAAATCCTACTACATGTCAATTGCTAAGTTCCTTTGGGAGAGTTGGGATTGGGATTATCAAGTGTCATTATAGGAACAAGTCCAAGCAACTTCAAGATTATTCTAGAATTGCTTTTAGGGACACTATAAGCTGCAACTTTGCCCTTTTAAAATAAAATATTCTACAATACTTTTTTCCACAAAAATGACGCTATGTGAAAGCTAGTTGAAAGGTTAATTCTACAATTTTTTTTCCTGAATTTTCTGAGACCTTGAGGTACCATAAACCAACAGTCAGGTATGGTCTCTCTACCTTAACTGTCTAAAGGTTTTGAACAAAACTTAAGACAAATGTTCAACTTTGCATCAAAATTGGTCATGGTGATTTGATTTTTCGATTCAGGAAAATTGTGCTAGGGAAACTCAAATATCCAAAAGGTCCATGTTTCTTGCAAAAAATAACTTGTATGAAAATCATTTTCAATTTCCAATTTTGTTGTTTTTCAGCAAATTTCTATGCGTGCCTCCGTTACTCCTTTGTTATTTCCAACTGAGTCCTTAAGTGATGATGCAATATAGACGTTGGCCCTTAGATGTATTAGAACACACGATTTTCTCAAAAAAATTTAATTTTATACTAAAAACTACAATATTAGACATGACATTTAAAAATAACTTAAATAATGGGGTCTAAATTACATTATGCAAACCTTTAGCACATTGATTTAAAAGCATTTGGTTTCAAACTTCCTCAAATGTCCAGTAGTATGTTTTTAATTATAGTGCTTATGTTTTGATATGATATGCTAGAATCACAAAGCTACTAGTATTGTATACTACATTTACTAAATGTATTTACATTTGTACTAACAAAATGTCAATTTATGTTGCAAATAGTAAATTTTCTGACAATGAACAGAATATAAAATACTAGCTGATTATATTACTCATTTTTGTTAAATTTTGATGAAGAAAACAAAATTATTGGGTGATTATATCACTATCAATGTTCACAAATGTGGCTAAGTTTTGCAACTCATACCAACATTTTTAATAGTAGGCCTTATCTGTGCTTTGCACATCTCACTTGCTTTTTTGTCTCTCTTTCACATGTTTAACCCCTCACCGCCCATGGTATGTTTGAGTAACTCAAAATTTGCTTGAAAGTGAACAAAATGTTGGCATTTTGATCAATCTTATCAATTTTCTCTGACGCGCAATTGTACAAATTCACAGTAGACATGTTATAGATCACATAGGAAAAGAAATCACAACAATACCATTTATAGATTGAAAGATTATAATGTTTGATCACAAGGGTGTTAAAATTGCAAAAGTGATTTGAAGTCTTTCAATCCTCTTTTTGCATCTCAAACCTAAAATTGAGGGTACCAAAAAAATATGGATATATAAAGTACAACATGCATAATCTCAATCAATTTATGGCTTCTCAAAATCTATTCTACAATTTTTTTAACTGAATTTTTAATGTGATTTTTTCTCCAAGTTCTAGTGTACTTGAAGCTCATTTCCAAGAGCCTTCAACACTAGAAAGTGAAGATTTGCAATGGACACCCTTGCACAAAATCTTGAATAGACAAATCACTTTAATTCGTTTTCAAAATCAAACTTTTGATGCTGAAACTAGGCTTCAATATGAATTTAAAAATAATAATAATCACTAAAAAAATCTTGGAAAAAGGTAGCACATCCTTGAATAAAATTCAGAGAAGCCCGATTTGGGCCCCTTGGGCAATGAGGGGTTAATGTATTCAACTTATTCCTCTCTCTACTTTCCTTTTTCACCCCTTTTTTCCCTATCTTTTACGTCTATTTGCCCCCCTTAAGTTTTGGGCGATTTTTCACCATCCATTTTCATGCCTTACCCTCTCCCTCCTCCCTCTCTAATGAAGGGGCTTAAATTTTAGATGTCATAAGAGATTTCTTCATTTCTTGTGAAAAACAAATAATTGATGCTTTATAAGACAAGTTTGTGAACCAATTCAACAAAATAAATGATTGGATCCAAGTAGAATTGATGAAAAAAAGGAATGAAAGTGAAAAAAATTGGGTGATTTCAGATTTTGGGTGACTAACAAACACCCAACAGTTGACACCAATGCTTCACAATGTTTTCAAACTCAAACCTACATTAACCCTTCAAGGACCACGGAGCCCTTTGCAGCCAATACAATATTTGGTATTTTCTTGTATTTGGAATGCATCCACACCTTTACTACATTTGAAATCAACAAAGAAGTTAGAATATAGATCAATGCAATTCTAGTGAGCTAGTCAAGATCCCAAATCAAAACTTTTTATTGATAGAAAATGTCAATTATACGGCAGCGTATTTATTATGTAATACATAGAGCGGTCCTTTAAGGGTTAATCACAAATTATCAAAGGATCAAACAGACAGATAATATTAATCAACAAAAAACACAATGTTTTATATATAACTAGTGGACCCGTGCACCCTTCTGGCCCGCTTCAAACACATAAGTTAAAGGGAAGGCATTAATCATGATTCATTTGTTGTTTATTTTAATCATTTAATATAATCTCGCTTATTGTTTTGTTTATTTTAATTTTTTCTTGCTTGTTTAATCACATCATGTTATGCTTATTTTAATGGTTTTTGTGACAGGTGAGGCTAATTGTTTTTTTAAGAAAATTGATATGTGCATACCGGGGGTTGATATTTGCACACCCCTCTAGGAGGTAAATTGTAGATTTTTACCATCAAAAAGCTGAATTTGAGAAGTTTGAATTCATATTTGGAGTAAGAGACCATGATTTACTCTATAACCATAAAAAAAAGTTGCAATTAAACAACACTCAATGAAAAAGCTAAGCTAGGGGAAAAAGTGTTACTTTTACTTTTGTTTATAAAAAAAATAAACTATTTCATTGGGTGTTGTTCAATTGCAAACCTTTTTATGGTTCTAGAGTAAACCATGGTCTCTAATTCCAAATCTGAATCCAAAATTCTCAAATTCAAATTTTTGATGGTAGAAATCTACAATTTACCTCCCAAAGGGGTTTGCAAATATGAACCCCAGTGTGCACATATCAATTCCCTTTTATATCATTCTTTTAATGTGTGACAGGTGAAATATCAATCCGAGAACTTTTTAAGATTATTTTTATCACCCCCTCGTGGCCCCATACATGCCCCCATGGCCCATATGCAATTTTATCTTTCTGCCATGCAACCCCTAGTAACTAATACATACATACCACCCTGTTCTATTATAGAACGAAGATTAGATGTATATGCTAGAGTGATTATTTGGACGTTTTAGCACAATTTGCACTGATACTTTTAGCCACATGAGCTAATAATGGAAATTGCATATGGGATCACTACTAACCATAGTTGTAACTGGTTCTTGTTGTAGCAATCATAATTTATCACCTTCAAATCAAATTCCAAGATTTGGATTTTAATCGGTATGCTCATTGTGAGCAGTTCAATTGGACTAGTTTCAGAATCTCAACGGTCACAACTGGGTCTTCAAAGTTGGTTTTAAGGTGCACCAATTTAGGAAATTACACACAAGATTATTAAAATATAAATTAGTGAAAGTTATAAGAGGTTATAAAAATTGCTTAGGTAAACTTAAATTTTCTTTAATGCGCAAAAGGAAAAAGATACTAGTAGTATCAAGACATTGCCTAAAGTATCATTTGTACTAAAGGAATTTGTAATTAAAATTGTCCATCCACAAGGTCACCAACTCTGTATTCTTCAATATTCATCCATCTACTACCCACTATATTAACCCGTGAAGGGCTTTGGGCTCTGGAGCTACGATATCAAATACGATTACAACCAATATTCAGAAGTTTGAATTAGTTGGAAATTAAGTGTTACAATCATACATATTGAAAGGTTGTATGATGATGGGTGTATAATTTTTTTTGGAAAACCTTAAAAGCAGCTCAAATACGTCTGTATATACAGCCATACATACAACCGCAAAGGGTTTTTGGGCTGTTCAAGGGTTAAAGAACTCCCCTCCTCATAACTTAGTCTGATTTTCATCCAAAAGTTCAAACTGTTATTCAATAGAGATCAATTCAATTGCTAAGATCCTCAAAGTCCATATTTTAGGTAACAAATAAAGGTTTGTATGATGAGCTTTGAAATATTTTTCATCTAAAGTAATATTTGAGTCTCTCAAAACTTCCCTTTCTTTGTGACTAATTTTAAAAGGTTGAGATCAATATCGTATTTGTAGAATGATGTCGTATGGCTAGACCAAATAAGAAAAGCATGCAAAAAACACAAATCAAGGATATAAGCATTAAAAGGTGAAGGCATGATTATGTACTTGATTGCATTTTGGATATGATTGCTATCAATATCACTATGGTGGTGAAAATGTTGTCACAATTTGTTGCTAATAGCCCAAGGGGGTGGGTACTAGGGTTTTTCTTTTTTCTTTTTTTAAGAAGTGTGAAAGTGGCAATTTAAAATGTTATAGTGGTGTTCCAAATTTCAACTTTCATCCACATATTGGATTGAAAATATCACATTAGTACATATTACATGTCTATAATTTGGTTTTCATTCACAATTTGATGATTTCATCTAGTTTTTTTCTTTTTTTTTAATTTCAAGCCTTGTGACGATTTCATCCAAGTTTTTTTGGCACTTTTTTTGACATTTTTTATGCAGATTTTTTTTGGGTGAAATTTGGCACCAGAAAGCCAGAAAAAAAAGCCTTGGTGGGTACTGGGTAGCGTGTCGATTTGGAGTTTTGAGGTAATATAAATTGTGCCTTAACCCATAAAGGATCAGGGGTGTTTTTTGAGAAAAAATCGTAGAAACTATCAAATTTTATTGCATTGCTCAAATTTGAAAGTAAAAACCTTTTTATGAATTTCAACCATAAAAAATTGTTTTGAATAAATAAACAATGTGTGCAAAAAAATTCAACATATTTGACTGTGTGGATTGTAAAATTACAATGTTTGAAGTGAGAAAAATACCTTATTTTTATTCTTGCAAAACAAGGTTAACAGACTTCAAGCCCTCCTGAGGTAAATTTTTTGTTGTGAATAAAAATGAGGTTTTTGACTATTCATAAGCATATGATGTTATGTTCACTTGTTAAAAATTTCACTAGCAAATATAGAATCTAGCTTATTCTAAACCACCTTGCAATGCAAGTGGGTTAACCCGTGAATGGCCCTCGGGATGTGGACTACAGGATTGTATCATCAAGCAAATAGAGTCGCAAGCTAGTGCAAACATTGCGTTTCAACTAACTAATATATACGGCCATTGAGGGCATTTGTACCGTTACGGGTTAACCCTTTAGAGACCACCAAACCATATTTTGGTTTGGGAGAGTAGTTTTTGGCCTATACAGTAAAATCGCTCAACAATTTGAAAATTGTTTTTGAAGAACGCTTGTGGTCACAAGAATTTTGCATCCAACCCAAAAAACAACAATGGAATATGATATGGGAGTTGATAAATAATGGTCTTCATACATCATGATCTCCAAATATGTATCCAATTTTGGTCAAAAATGGATCAAAGCAACAACACAATATATCGAACATCCAAGAAGGAAGCCACATTTCAATTGTGCAATCTTAAAAAACTTCAAATTGCTTAAGGAATACGTTTGTATTGTTTCTCTATACGATAGTAGTACAATTGTATTATTTGAGAATCCGTTGAAATGATGCTATCATTTTAATTTTAAAAAAATCATCCTACATTTAAGGCCTATTCTTGATTGTTTTCACCAATTGGATTTTCCAGAATAATTATCAAATTTCTTGTAGAACCATTTTAGGGTAGCAAAGAAAATAGGACTTTTGCCCCTTTTTGTCCACTTTGCTACACCTTGTGATTGTTGTTTTTGTCTATTTTGTGTAAAACTAGTCTTGTTGGAAAGGTGGGAAACCCTGATTTTTAGAAATGTAAGGCTCTTCTCAATCAAAGCTTGCATGAAGTGTTAACAATCAAAACCACACAAGCATGAAAAACTAGAGATTTTCCATATACGGCTCACTCAATCATTATAATATTTTGCCTCCAATGGTAGATCTAGCTGAAATTTTGATACATTACAACACACAAGGTGTCCTTCACATTTGTACGGTTGGATTATTTAGATTGGGTCCATATTTGTTCCAAACACACATCTAGTTTTATTGCCCCGGTTTCTATTGGATTTTGGAAAAATGTGTGTGGTCTTTAAAGGGTTAAGTAAATTGGCAATAGGAGCGACTAGGTGGACCCCCCAATTGCTACGTGGACACCCCCTATATCCAAATTTATTAAATTTGAAATTATTATTACTATGAAATATGAATAAAATCAAAGCAATACTTTAGCGTACATTTGCGTCTACAAGCGTTGCAAATACACAACAAATTTGCCTCATTTGTGACACGGTTAGGAGTTAAACCAATTGCTCCCTTCATTTGTTGGTTTGACTCTTGACCGTGTCACAAATGAGCCAGATTTGTTGTATGTTTGAAGAGCTTGTAAACATAGATGTATGCTAAACTATTGCTCTGATTTTATTTCATATTTCAGCGTAATAATAATCTCAAATTTAATAAATTTGGCTATGGGGGTGTCTACAAAGCAATTGGGGGGTGTCTACAAAGCAATTGGGGGGTGTCTACAAAGCAATTGGGGGGTGTCTACAAAGCAATTGGGGGGTGTCTACAAAGCAATTGGGGGGTGTCTACAAAGCAATTGGGGGGTGTCTACAAAGCAATTGGGGGGTGTCTACAAAGCAATTGGGGGGTGTCTACAAAGCAATTGGGGGGTGTCTACAAAGCAATTGGGGGGTGTCTACAAAGCAATTGGGGGGTGTCCACCTAGTTGGTCCCATTGGCAATACACTAGTCATTTTTTCATGATTTCTTGTGCAATGAGGATGTTTTAAATTTGAAATTTGAACAATAAAAAGTTAGACAAAAACATTTGAAATATGGGAAAAAAATTCAAGAGCTTTGAATATATAAATTGCAAGACAATAGGTCTTGAAGTTAGAAGAAATTGTTTTTTCTTGAAACCACCTGAACATAGTTAACAAAGTTTTACTTCTCTTAGAATGTGATTTGAATGCTCAATTTTTATTTTTATTTTGACAATTGTATACTATATTTTATTAGTTACATACATGCCAAATTTCAAAAAGTTGATGAGTTTGAGCATAAGATTCTCCAAAGATGCCCAAAATGCCTAAGGTGCTTAAATTCTTTTGGGCAGCATTACTTTTTAATCAAGCATCTGATTGGGGAAAATATTACACGTTTACTTGGGAGATATACGTTTACACCATGCATAACAATTTTGAAAACATCCAATAAAAATTGGCTTCATATGATCCTACTCAAGTTCTCAAGTGTCCATTGAATGGACACTTGATCCTTTAAGGGTTAAAAGATTCCAAAAATAAAATCTTTATTTCTCCAACTATTCTTTCATCTCTACATTAATCATTTTCATCATTTTTTAAAAACTTGCACAAATATCACGAAGCACCCAATGATCAAATTAGTCACATAGTTGAAAAAAAAACAAAAATTGCTTTTTAAGCGTACCTAGATATATTTCATCTCTTTCATGCATCTCCTACTGTAAGTAGTATTTAAAATCATGCATCATCCGTACATTAGATGTTGGCACTCCTTGTACTTAATGTTGTATTACTAAGCTTATTCTAAATTGCATTATCTAAGAGCATTTGCACCTTTACACACAAAGATTTTGACACATGCAATAATTTGAATTATAAGTGCTTTAAGCCCTCCAAATTATTTGCTTGACACTCAATCAAAGCCCATCAAGCTATGATCCTACAATTCGCTATTCATCCTAATTTTAGGGAACTTTATTCTATACTCCACTTTATAAATGATAGTTGATTATTTATGGGGCACATTTGAAAAATAAAGGCGGTGTACAAGAATTTTGAGTACTTTTCAAATATGTATGTAAACTCTTGGCAAGCCAAAATTTACATGCAAGAGTGCAAATTTTTTGAATGAATTTGCATACTAACCTCCAAACTCCACAAACAATGATTTTTTTTGAATCACAAACTCAATTGTCATATTTTTAGTTTTGCTATTTTGGACCAGCCTGGAAGTTGGTATTTTGTACTTCACCATTTTAGATCCGGTTAACCCCTAAAGGCCCAAACAATGTTTTTTTGGCAACATAGCAATTTTGGACAGCTCACTACAAATGGATTTTTCATTTTTTTTCTTTGAAATTTTCACACATGATGTGTCCAAGGAGTAGCTTTAAGGCCCAATAAATTTCATGACATTTGACTTCACAATGCAAAAGTTATTGCATGATATGTAGTTTTCTTTGTTTGGGGGTCAGCCCGGGCAGCTCAAAAAACTTCTTTAAAAATTACATTTTTGAATTTTGTTTTTTGAAATTGGTTCTTTACATATATATATATACATCCTTGGGAAGTTTTGAATCATTCAATTTTCATTAATGAGATGAAAGTTATGAGGAGATTATGTTTGCGGGCAGTTATGGATTCCCTACTCTAAAAAAACTTTTAAGTCCTATGTTTTGCTCAATTTTCGTTTTTCATAATTAAATTTTTAACAATTTAGTGTTTTGTATCATTCTCTACTTCTTTTTACTTACTATTTTTTTCTTATGTGTTATACATTTCCAAATGATTTGAAAATTTTCAAGTGTGTACCTGACTTGCCTTGAAGAATGAATACAAAAAATTACAACCATTTTGAAACTTTTTTCATACAAATATGACCTTGTGAAGTGCAACTACCCAAATTTTTGCAGGGACAAAAAACAACTTTTTATCAATTCAAACCCAATCACCTAACAATCCACATAGCAAAAAATTTTGAATTTTTTTCCACATCTTTGGATACTAGTGTACTACAAGATCTTACGGTTGGATGTGTCCAAAAATAACTTTCATCTAAAATTTGATACTTGCACTACAAATAACAGTTTTGGGGCAGTTTTGATGAAAACATAGTCAAAAGCCTTTAGGGGTTAAGATCATCTTGCTGACCTACTTCTAGGTTCTATTAGAAATGATCACACCAAGTTGCGTAAGTTTTCTTGGCGAATAGTTGCCTAAATCTTACCTTGAAACCGGTCTAGCAAACACAGCACTAGAAAAAATCTCTGAAAAAATGGATGAATTCGTTGAACCCCTCCGAAAGCTTGTAGCAGATTTGCTAGATTTTGGATGAAAATTACTAACATTAGTAGATTTATGGATGAACAAGCAGATGTCGATGAAGCTGTCAAAATTTTCCTTACTTGCTCGCATATGGGGTGCGTGTCGCTCTACCTAGCGAAAATCCAGAAAAAATACGCTGACACCAAGCAATGCTTTCGAATTCGAGTAACAAAAGTTTGAAACCACCCATCAGGCATCAACCTCAATTTCAAGATTGGTTGGGTATCTGAGGAGTGAGGATAAGAGGATTGGAATTATGACGAAACTTTCGAAAAGCAATATCTTTGTCACCCTGGTTTGCACACAAATACTTTCATCGCGTAGCCTACGTGTCACTACGAGGATGCGGGGCCAGTGTCGGTGTGCCACGACTGACATTTTAGGTTCAACGAATAAAACTTGCCTACTGACTGTACTGACTGTAACTTACAGAACCCACCGAAAATTGTAGGTTCACCTCTTCGTAAACACACGTTGTTTCTTTATTTTTTTAATGTTTGTATTTCATTTTGAACAGAAAATGAGATCACACCGCATAGCTACTACCGACCCCCAAATGACAAGACTCAGTACTTTTTTTCTCAGGGATATAGCAGCAAAGGAAAACAGCCAATTCAATGTAAACGTCATGCAAAGTATAGTGGGGCCCTGGGGCAATAGACGAGCATCTTTAACCCCTAACGATGTTGCTTACCAAAAGTGTTGGCTGTATTCATACAAGGACCATTTAGTATTTGAAAACTCTTAAAAGTTTTAAGAGTCCCAAACCATAACTACATTTTTTTTCATAAGAGCGTAGGATATACTGTATGTAACAAATTTCAAGCTTGTCAAGTATCAAGTTTTTGTTGTGTTATCAATCACTCTTGCCAATTATTGTGGCAAACTCTAATGAATACTACCCAACAATTGTAACAATGAGGCTTGGTACCGTCAGTTGCTATATCTAGTAAAAGCACCACTGTGGCAATAGCAAAGAACCAAAACCTTATTAAACCTCAATTTTATAAGAAGGTCTATTTCATGCCTTCCAAACCTCCTTCCACTACCAATGAGAGTTTTATATGTGATAGAAATGAGTAGTAGGTTTGAGTGGTAGGTTTGGACTGCTTTGTCACGTTTACGTTGTGGAACAAAAAGAGTGTTTGGTAGGGGAGGAGTCCATTCTCACATGTTTGGTGAAGGTAGGAGCATTTTAAGGAATTTCTCGAAAGGTACGGGTATGCCTGTAATTGTTTGAAAAGACAGATGGTTGTTTTACTAATTTTACCTGTCTTACAATTCCAGCTCACAGCTATAGCTGCTTCATTGCACCACAACGTGCACGCCACGTGGCTTGGTATGAGAATGGCAAAATTGGGAAGAGCGAAGTCAACACAATTAGCCGAGTCTACTCAAAGGGGACCTTTTGCATCTTATGAGGGCTGACCCCGAATAGCGGAAAAATTTCGATCCATCTATACATTCATTGGTGGAAACTTTTGAAGATTCCAATAATAGCCCCAGCCGCAAGAAGTGGTTTCACCTCCACGTGGCGAGAATGTGGGAAGTGGGCTCTTCGTTCACTGTTAGTGAGTCAGTGTACCAGATCCATGGTAAATAGCTGTCGTACAGTTTATTCTTTGACTTCAAATTACTTTAAAACAAACAAATATCGGTATCATAATTTTTAACAAAAACATCGGGAATCGTTCTAAATGGTATTCATGGGAATCATTCCAAACAGATTGAACAAGAGTCCTTTTAAATATTTTACAAAGGCGTCATTTTATATGATTTTTATAAGCATTATTTATTGATTACTTAGCCGAATTGGGTGCTACACAATCCTCGATGTAAGGTAGGGGGCTCATAAACAATGCAAGCATTTTGAACCGTCCAAATAGGGGTGTCACAAATGGTGCATAAAGCTTCTTAAATGGGTCACATTCTCTATGTTAAGAAATTGTATTTGTGCATGCATAGTTTTAGAATTTCAAGAGAGTGACATGAGCCATTAGGGGGTTTCAAATATCTCAAAAAAACAGTGAACAAATGGTAGTGAACGAGTTTTTGTGCACTAGTGAACATGAAGTCACCAAAGTGAACCACCCACGACGACCTCCAAGAGGTCCTCATGGCTCGTTCACGCGTGAACGACGTGAAGCCTCTCCCTCCCTGCCTCTCCCACTAGCTCTGCTCGTGTTCCTATTGCTTCGGCACATGTTTGTGTTGCTGCCCGCCTCTCAGCTCTAGCTCCACACCTCTAGATTGTTTAAATGCAAAGTTGATTGCCAGGTCAAGGTCATTCAAGGAATCACAATGCACGAGAAGCGACAATGGTGGAGTTGAAGAGATCCTGATTAGAAGCAAGCAATTGTGGAGCCGAAGGGTTCCAGATTAGAAGCGACAATGGTGGAGTTTAAAGAATCCAGATTAGCTTACGGAATTAGTGGTTGTGGGCAAAGTTGAAATGGTGGTGAGTAGTTCACTACAATTCGGATATTTGAATGCATGAACGCGAAGTCATGAACGTTGGCTTGACTAACTTGTTCACCAGTTTCATTCACGTGAACAAAATTGTTGGTGAATGGCATATATGAAACCCCCTATTGTTGAGTGTGCTTATGGTCATACTTGTGTTCAAGTTTGTCTTTCAATAAAATATAGATACATGTCATACAAAAATAAATTAAAACTTGTTTTCAATCAAAATTAGAGCATTCGAATTTGGAATGATTGCTTGCACTCTTTAGAGGACTTAGTTGAGCATCCTTGGTCTCTTGGTGGTTGGGTTTTGGATCCATGTGCTTCATTTACAAGCTGCTTTTTAGGCATGAATACTACAACCTATGATCAAGAATAGCTACCTAAGCACATTCTGCTTTGATAAATTATAGTTCATTTGTAACAATTGATAAATTTTGAATTTAAATGGCCATAGAACCACTTCTTCTTTGAATTTCTACCACAAACATTTTTAGATTGCTAAGCTGGCTTGTTCTTTCTATAGATGTCATATTTTCCTTAGATGGTCAATTCTTGAGCCTCCTACCTTAGATCTATAATACCAAGAATAGGATTTCCACAATACCCTATTCCTCCTAATTTGAGGCTACAATAAAGACATGGGTTTATCCAATAAATATAAAATTCAAATGGGGAAATTACAAATAGGGGCATGAAAATGAAAATATTACAAATAGGGAACACAATTTCAAAATAATTACAAATACAAGCACAATTTGAAAACAATTTGGATATTTTGTAATTTTTTTTTGTTTTAAAAATTGGTTGATTTATGTTTATCACATTAAAATGTTAATTAACATTCAAAAAAGTTAAAGGCTTCTCCAAATCAAGCCTAAATAAAATAAAAACTAGTAAAGGGGATGGCAATTTTTTTGGAGTTAGCTAACATTTATTATTGTGATAGAGATGTGGACAAAAAGATCCATTCCTCATTCAAACTCTCTCCATGTAATCAAATTTTCACCAAATCCAAAACCAATTACATATTTTGAAAGCCTATAAAGGGGGAAAACATGCATTAAATCTTGGGATGTAGAGTATTCCAACTCCATGCCTTTAACCCATGCCAAGTGCAATTTTGCACTATCAAATATGCTATATTCATCAACTTTTAATCTTCCACCAACATTTTTTTTAGCATTTAACCACCTTCTAGAGCTTGAAATTGCCTCAACTCAAGCAAGCCTCTTGTAGATAGAA
The DNA here is from genome assembly GCA_963920765.1 of Ulota crispa. Taxonomy (NCBI): domain Eukaryota; kingdom Viridiplantae; phylum Streptophyta; class Bryopsida; order Orthotrichales; family Orthotrichaceae; genus Ulota; species Ulota crispa. The sequence goes on along the minus strand of OY987250.1, from coordinate 2,000,364 downwards.
AGAGGGACACAATGCACTAAAATTTGACATGAATCAAATTAGGAGAAGTATTAGTAAAGAATCATTTAGAAAAAACATTAAATTATGATTAAAATACTTTTGAAATCATTACAAGTTCACCATCGGTCTAAAACCAATACATTCTCACGCCATTATTAGAGCTTTCAACATATGTAATTTTAAATTTTAGATTTAGCCAAGTATTGATGATGTGAGAGGGGTGTGATTGAAGACTGGATCTTTGTGTCCCCATCTCTATAACCAAGGGAATTGATATGTATACCCCACCATTTCAATTACTGTACCACATCCTAGAGTAAATTTAGATTTCTACCATCAAAAAGCTGAATTTGAGAATTTGGAATTTAGATTTGGACGTAGAGACCATGATTTAGTCTAGAATCATAAAAAAAAGTTGCAATTCAACAACATCCAATGAGAAAGCTTTGTTAGGGAGAAAAGTGTTACTTTTACTTTTGTTTGTAAAAAAGATAAGTTTTTTCAGTGGGTGTTGTCAAATTGCAACTTTTTGTGTGTTTCTAGGCTAAATCATGGTCTCTAAGTCCAAATATGAATTCCAAAATCTCAAATTCAACTTTTCGATGATAAAAATTTAAAATTTACTTTGAGGGTGTGGTACAATAATTGAAAGGGTGTGGTACACATATCAATTCCCCACAACCAGTGTCAAAACTAAAAAAAATTACAGAAATCTTCAGATTATTTTGAAATGGTGCCCCTACTTGTAATTATCTTGAAACTATGCTCCTATCTGTGATACTTTTCATTTTCATGCCCCTTATTTGTAATTTCCCCATTTCCGCAGTTCAAATCCTCCTCAGAACTCACCCCGCCCAAATTATCTCCCCCGTATCAATTTAAATCGCGAAAAAGAGCCAAACACCGACGCAGCAACCGACCCCTCCTGGCACCAACCCCGCTGGTAGCGACTAGAACCTGCCACGTTGCACTGACAGACCCAACCCCCGCCACCGCTAACACGTGGCTCCACTACCGCCCCCGGGCAGCACCCGGGTATCAATCTCAACCCGTCATAATCTCGTGGTCGGCCCAGTAAACAAGCTGTACCGTCTCTCTCTCTAGTCTGGCCCAGCACGAGGGCTCGGTTTACTGCACATACGTCGATCTGGGCCCCGCATGTGTCAGTGCTTAAAAAACATAACTTTGTATGGCTGCCCCTGCCCAAGCCTGTGCTTCCTGCAATTCAGGGCGGGGTACCCGTGGCGCACCCCACGATGACACTGTCCCTGGCTACTCTACCTGCAGCTCATTTTTTTTATTTTTTCTTAAGTTTAATTTAGGTTCTCATCCATTTGTCGAGCTTGTTGATACAGCACTTTGCTGCAAAATGCAGGTGGTTTCTTTCTTTTTTTTCAACATAGCAACTGACAAATCCATGTGATACATACCGACTATTCCAAGAAGAGTTGTAAAGCCTTATGTATATGAATGAAAGCCCTAATCCTCCCACTTTGTCCTAAACCATCGGGAACCTTAACCCCTAATGTCCAAGGGTATTTTTCTTGTTTTTGGAAGGTAGTTTTGAATTTTTTAAATTGTCCTTGAAAGATCATAATGAACCCATTATGGACTGGGCGACCAGTTCCTGGTCAATTTTGACTCTTTTCAGTTTGTAGAGAGAGTATGTTAAGGAATTTGATGACGTGGCAAAGGGGACGGGTGTGGGGAATTGGAAAGTGAAGAGTTTAGGACAATAATCATGTCAATCTGAGGTGGCATGTGGCTAGAGGGTTGAAAAAACTAAAAGAATACTGGCTGAAAGTACACCAATAAATGCAAAAAGATGACCATAACAACTAAGGAGTGAGCATAATTCATGATGCATAACACTAAACGCTGCAAGATACTTCCATATGTACGGTCAGATTTGTGATAACAATATGTATTCAATAACCCTAAAATGTCCCCCAAATGAATATACAAAGGATTGCCCAACCCTAGAATTGACTATGGTCGTTAAAGAGTTAAACATCAAAACAAAATTGGAATTGTCGAATCTTGAACTTCAAGGCCTCTAGATGGCATTACCCAAAAAAATCCAAAATTTCCATGCGTATTTTAAGATATTTGTGATTGAATGTGGATGAATATGGATTTTTTTAATTTTTTTGGAGCTCCCCAAAACTTCTATACCAATTGGCAACTTTTGTATGTATAATTGGGAAATAAACATTTAGGATGCTTTTATGATGTTCTTGAAAACTAATGCCCCCTCTTCCAAATCCATAACCACGGATTCACAAGTGAGCTTGCAATGCAACTATCAAAGCACAACCGTCTAATACAAAGAATTTTTTAGCTTCAATTATTGACCAAAAATCATTATGAATGAAAGAAAATTCAACAATGAATGAATTCTAATTTTCATGGCAAAGACATTCCAAGCGAAATTAGTCCAAAAGCACATTTGGATTTTGTTAAATGACAAAGTTTTAGTAAAAGGCCCTTAGTGCCCAAGGAAGGCCTGCACTTTGTTCTCAACTTGATGCCCGTCTTTTCAATGTGGCAACTTGTCACATGCTCTGTGACACTATTCATGACACAAAAGGTATGCTTGCAATTTAACTTCCACCAAAAGCACTTGGAACAAGATATGGAGATTAAATTTGAACACAGAAACTAACTTCAGCCAGCAACTTTTCCAAGAAAAATAACCCTTAAAAAAATCAGATCTATGCCTTCAAGAGAGTTTCAAATTTTTTTGAAATTTTTTGAACAGCCATATTTGGTGGCTTGGGCATTTAGGGTTAAAAATCAAGCACGAGGTGCAGAGCTTAGACGTCCAAGTTTTCAGTTACAAAAATCGGGGACTGGAAATTGTGTTTTTTTTCAGCTACTCAAATTAAACTTGGGCATCACAAATAATGGAGAGGCTACTTGGACTGAGTATCCGGATCAAGCCTCAGTTTGCCAAGTATTATGGCAACAAGCAACATGATTTGAAGGTATAATTGTGTTCTTCAGGTAGGTAGCTCAAAAAGCAACACGTTAAGGGCTGATTTGCCTTCTCATGGGCCTTTTATACAAGAAGATTTTTTGTTTAATTTTCAGACAAAGAGAAATAAGTGTCAAATGTTACAAGTTTTTTCACATTTTTTGAAGCATTATTGGATTCTTGATGAACTTTCAAAGTTTTTTGGAGTAGGAGCCTATTTGTGATTTAGGTCTCCCATAAACCGTTTCCCTACAACTTATAAAGAGATGAGGTGAAATCAAGGAGTATGATTGGCTCTTGCAATAAAGTGCACCTTTTTTTTTATGACTAAGGATGGTCCATTCAAGAATCATCTCATATCCATTCTTGAGTTACCTATGGAACGGTTTATCTAAGAAGCAACACAATTCAAGCTACCTACGTCATACTTTGTTTTCATGTGCTTCCATATAAATCATGATGAACCTTAATAGAAGTCATTGCCATTATTAGTGTACCCACAAGAATATTGAGATCATCTACACTAAATAGTGCATTTAGATTGCCTTAACAATTAGGTTGCCTTACCATGGAAAGTTACCTCATCACTCATAGGTTAACCACTTAGAAACGCATGTAACTTTTGAGATATTAGAATTTCACATGGTTTACCATGTGGACACCGCCAATTTATCTTTCTATAACTATTTTGTTGTTGCCAAAGGCCTTTCAAAATTTCTTTTTACAATATTTTTTGCTGAAAATTGCTGTAGCAGCAAAAAGTGTTTAAATAGTGTAAAGTTTCAAGGAATTAGTATGGGGCAACCTACATGCATTGTTTAGTGTACCTATTAGAATCAGTGAAAACAATACCACCACCCGGAGCTATGTCTTCATCTGCATTACCATCCTCTACCTCTAAGCCAATAGCTGCCACATTGTAACCCTGCACAAATCATCCCAATCAGAAAGACCAAGCACGATTGAAAAGCTGAAATGAAAAAGCGGTGAACTTTAACCCTTAAAGGACCGTGAGGCGTTTTGCGACCAGTACAATACGGGGTATTTGAAATGGATCTACACTTTTACTACATTTGAGACCAATAAAGAAGTTGGATAATAGATCAATGCGGTTTTAGTGAGCTACTTGAGATCTCAAATTAAATTTTCTTATTGATAGCAAATGACAATTATACGTCAGCTTATATACTATGCCCTTTGGTCCTTTAAGGTTAAGGTAGGGTGCTCATACACCGTTCATCTAAGGGCTGAAACCAAATTTTGGGGAGGTGAAACTTCTTGATTTATTTTTCAGTAAATTTCCTTGAAAGACAAGAAGAGCTAACATCTAACCCAAGTTGTTTCATATTTTTTGGAGCTTTGTGGAACTAGTTATGAAAATTTGAAGTGAAAAGGTCATAGGTCTCTAAAACTACCCACCTCCTCATATGTACATCAGTTATACATTGTTGAAAGGCTATGAAAATTAGCATGTATCAGCATATTACATTTGGTGAGGTGAGCAGTTTTAGAGCCTTAGATTACAATTTTGTTTTGATGTTTAATTATGATTTTTCAAGGGCAATTTAAAAAATTCAAAACTGCCTTCCAAAAACAAGAAAAAAACCCTTGGACATTAGGGGTTAAGGTTCCCGATGGTTTAGGACAAAGTGGGAGGATTAGGGCTTTCATTCATATACATAAGGCTTTACAACTCTTCTTGGAATAGTCGGTATGTATCACATGGATTTGTCAGTTGCTATGCTGAACAAAAAGAAAGAAACCACCTGCATTTTGCAGCACTTTGCTGTATCAACAAGCTCAACAAATGGATGAGAACCTGAATTAAACTTAGGGAAAATTTTAAAAAAATGAGCTGCGAGTGGAGTAGCCAGGGACAGTGCCATGGCGGGGTGGGCCACAGGTACCCCGCCTTGAATTGCAAGAAGCATAGGCTTGGGCAGGGGTAGCCATACAAAATTATGTTTTTTAAGAACTGACACATGCGGGGCCCAGATCGACGTATGTGCAGTAAACCGAGCCCAGCACCAGCCTCCATGGCTCCGTAGTCTCACCGACCTCTGCCGAATGCTCACGAGGCTCGCTGCCATCGCCAGTCTTCTAGTCTGCCTACCGTTGTAGCTGGCTCTCTGACATCGTCCTCTCCCTTTATCCCTGTTCTTAATTATTTGTCCTTCTTCTTAAAAACTTCGCTGTCAGCCTCTTCTTCCCGTTATATTACAACTCTCTCCACGAGATCCAAAGTTTTTCAAGTTTTTCAAGTTTTTCAAGTTTTTCAAGTTTTCGTTTCAAAGTGCTTGACTAAGTTAAGCTTAGCGATTGATCAGGCCTTTGCTTCTTCTCGTTACAACTCTCTCCAAGAGATTCTAAGTTTAGCAGCTTTTGTAGCTTTTGTTTCTGAGTGCGTGACTTGGGATTGTTCAGACCTTTGCTTCTTCCCGTTTACAACTCTCTCCAAGAGATCTAGAGTTTTTGAAGCTTTTGTAGTTTTTGTAGTTTTTGTTTCTGAGTGCGTGAGTAGCGATTGTTCAGACCTTCGCATTTTTCTTTGTTAGCATAAGCGTATTTCATAGCCACTTGAGTTTTGTTTGTTTTACGACATTTGTTCAGTTGGAGCAGTGTAGGGCCACGTATTCAGCGCGTGATTAGCGTTTGATAAAACTCTGTCGTAACTAAGTAGCGGCTTTGTTGCCTTTTTTCACTGGTCGTTGTTATTTTTATAGTTGTTTTAGTTTGGAGAGGTCGACCTGGTGGCCGGCGGGTCGTCTTTGGCATTTCTTGGTGTTCTTGATGTCGGGGAGAGTGATGTTGAAGGTTAGGAACTTATTGTAGTTATGGTTTCGGAGTGAGTTCTTGATATCTTGAGAGGATGGAGGTGTATTTGAAACGAGGGAGTCCGTGACGAGTGTGGAGCGAGGTTAGTGCGTTGGAGGTGCGAGGGTTGTGTTCGGGGAAGGCGTGAAGCGAGGGGGACGAAATGGCGACCACGTCGTCGTTCATCACGTCTTTGACGATCTCTTTCGTGGTGTTTATTCTTTTGATGATAGTATATGCTATTCTTTCCCGTCGACCTGGAAACGCCGTGATTTACTATCCGTTGCGGATACTGCGGGGTGAGGATGGACCCGCAATTTGTAAGAGACGGAAGCCGCTCGCGTGGGCCATAGATTCTTTTAAGGCGAGTGAGGATGATATCGTTGCTGCTGCAGGCTTGGATGCTGCCGTTTACTTGCATCTTTTCACCGCAGGTAAATATCTCCGAACATTCTGTGAATACTTGCAACCGAAAGACCGCGTTGCTTTAAATCCGTATATTCCGGGCCTGCCTTTCTGACAACAAATGGTGAATATCTTTGTGTATTTAGTGTTTGAGTTTCATTCAATCTCTATGTAGTTGACTATTTGTAAGTGTACTTATCGAAGGTAGCTTTCTCTTGAGCAGCATATATGTTGTCTCGCAAGTGTCCAAGCCTTCCACTTCAGTTTGTTGAACACTGAAGTCATCAGTCAAGAGTTATACATGCCAAATAGATGTTGCATTTTATTACAGGGATGTTCTTATTTGGTTGAATGATATTTTTTTGCAGCTCTGGAGATTCTCTGTTTATCGGCGCTCTTCTGCATTCCAGTCTTAATTGCTCTATCGGCGACAAGTCATTACAATGCGGTGCAAAAGAGCAGGGATTCGACCTTCAAGTACTCGAAATTCGATAATTTGGGCATGGGGAACGTTGCGGTACGAAAAAGGAAGAATTTCAGCTAATTAGCTTGTTCAAATGTGATATCTTTTTTTGATAGAGTTTGAAACCTCTATAACTGCAATATTTTGTTTTTGCGAAGGGAAGATGTGGTACATTTCTGACATGAGGCGTGACGTGGATGTGTAACAGCAAAAGAGTTCGAAGATTTGGGCGTTCATGCTAGGGATGTTCTGGGTGTCCTTCGTGACGTATTATGTTTTGTGGAAGTCGTACCGTCGTGTAGTATTCATGCGTGACAGAGCCCAAGCAACTGCGTTGGCTCGCCCTCAACAGTATACCGTGCTCGTGAGGGACATCCCCAAGCAAGTTAGCAAAGAAAGTCGCATACAGCAAGTGGACAGCTTTTTCGCCAGACTTCATCCAGGTGTTTACAATCGTATGCAACCTGTGAACGACATTAGACCGGTGAGTTCCCAAACCAAATTTGGAGGTTGTCCTTTATCGCACTGTCAGTTATCAACGATATTTCACGTCGAGAGATCTTATTACGTTTCTTTTTTTGGTTAGGAATGCCAATCAAGTTGGTTCCTGCAGATCGCCATGACTGACTTGATTTGAGTGAACAGGTTGAGAAGGTCTTTAGAGAGCGAGAAGTTGCGCTACGGAAGCTGGAGCATGCTGAAGGCGTGTGGGAGTTGTCAAAAAAAAATAGCAGTGACGAAGGAAAACGGCCGACGGTGAAGACCGGGTTTAAGGGGTGGTTTGGCCCTAAAGTTGATGCTATTGAGTACTGGAGATCAAGGAGTCAAGAGTTGAGCCCCGAAGTGGACTCAGAGCAGCGCCGCACTCGTCAAGCATTAGAACAAGATGCGGCGTTTGTGATCTTCAATGACCGGCGCTCTGCTACCGAAGCTTCTCAGGTTTGTCTATCCGCCTTCTTCTTACCTACAACGTGAAGAAATTCATTTAGCAGTTCATCTAACACGTAGGAGTATTTTTAGTGGAAAATTGGTTTCGAACTGATAACTCTAGTTAGCTTTATCTTTCATTAATCATTTTGCTTTTTTTGTCTAATAACTTGGGAGGTGTCTTGTTTTGTCGCCATTTCCACCTGAATAGGGGCGGTTGGAGTTGCCCAAGTCAGGGTTTTCTACATGCTATGGACGCTAGATGAAAGTATACCAGGATCATTTCGCTAAACGTTCTTTGATTACAGGTTGTGCACGCACCGCATGCTCTCCGTTGGAGAGTCACTCAAGCTCCGGAACCAGAAGAGGTGATTTGGACCAACTTGCACATCCCTGCGTGGCAACGCGCTCTCCGAAGAGGCATCGTTGGAGTTCTCACATTTCTCTTAGTTGTATTTTACATGATTCCCATTGCGTTCGTTGCGTCCCTTACCACGCTGGAGAATTTGGTGAAGCTTCTTCCATTTATCAAACCTATCATCAAAATTAAAGCTGTCGAAAGCATAATCCAGGTGCTTCTACACATCCTTTAAATGTTCCTGCCTAGGAACAGCTTTGTATTTTTTCACATTATTCTAGAAAATACGTTCTGTGTATCCTGTGATTTGGAATGTCAAAATTACCTTAATTTTTCCGATTGTGTTTTTTTAAAATTCTGGAATGCTCTCTTTGTTGACAATCAGTTCATCATGTTGAATTTGGCAGGCTATTTTACCTCAACTAGCATTGCTCATCTTCCTCGCCTTGTTACCCAAGATTTTGTTGATATTGTCAAGGCTGCAAGGATTCCCATCTCAGTCACAAGTGATACGAGCGGCCTCGGCCAAGTATTTCATCTTCATCGTTTTCAACGTGTTTCTGGGAGTGACCCTGTTCGGGGCCGTGTTTGCCAACACCAGCAGCTTCAAAGTGCTCATTGATCAAAGCAAGCTCTCAGTATCAAAAGTGGTGCAACTCTTAGGTTCAAAGCTGCCACCCGTGGCTACTTATTACATTACTTTCGTTGCTCTCAAGTAAGTAACTCCATATCTTTCTGTGGTCCTTGGATTTATGCATGCAGTAACATCGTTATAACCCTTTGCCCGTCTGAGCATGCGCTCTCTCGTACAGAGTATCATACGAAATCATACAGTTTTATTTAATCTATTGTAATTTTAAGAGGCACGCATCACTTATGACGCTTCTATATAGAGAAACTCATAGACTTGGATTGTTGCGGTGTGCAGGTTCTTTATTGGCTACGGAATGGAGTTGTCACGACTGATTCCGTTCATCTTTTTCCACATCAAGCGCAAATTCAGCTGCAAAACCGAGAGGGAGCTCAGGGAGGCGTGGTACCCGGGGGGGTTCGTATACCACAAGAGTGTCCCTAACGACCTCCTCATTCTCACTATCGCGCTTTGCTACGCCGTCATCGCCCCCACTATTCTCATATTCGCCATCGCGTACTATGCCCTCGGATGGCTGGTCATGCGTAACCAGGTCAGCTTCCCATTTCCTTTTCTACCCACGCTCCTTTAACGTAGCATCTGAGTTGCTCAGAATCTGCATCATTCCCTCATTGAAATTCTGTAAGACCAACATAGTCGCGTGTAGGAATGAAGTCAAACAGGTAGTTCATGTCGAAAGACTCGAGAAACTGGTAGAACAGCTCACGTCTTGAACAAAGTAATATAAAACCAAAGCTTTTTGTACTGACAATCCACATACGTGCAGGCTTTGAACGTGCAAGTTCCGGACTTCGAGAGCCACGGCAGCTTCTGGCCACATATCCACAATCGCATTCTGGCAGCGTTGTTCGTGGCGCAGATCACTGCCATCGGTTTCTTCGGGGTGAAAGAGTTTGCACCAGCTCCTATATTGATCATCCTGCCGGTGCTCACCGTCTGCTTTTACCTGTTCTGCAGGAAGAATTACTACCCTTCCATCAAAGTGGTGTCTCTGCTCGTGGCATCCGACATACCCAAGTCCCAGCCCTCGGCAGCCGACATCGCGGAAGCGTACACGCCTATTTCTATGCAAGAGGGACATCCGGGCATCGTTGACCGGAGGTCGAATCTCGCCACTAAGGTTGACACCACGGTCAATTCCGTCGTTTAGATTTCTTCAACCTTTTCTTTTCTGTGTTGTTTTTACTGCATGTTTGCCACAAACGGTAAAAGTGAGAAAAGAAGAGGGAAGAGGTTTTTTCCTTGTTCTTTTGCAATTGAAGATTGTTTGGTTGTAGAATAGTCTTCGGAAGTTACAACTGGAGGCTTGCTACACGGTGTCCTTACCGTGGCATTTGTAGTGTACAAAGCATGTAGGGAGGCGACAGAAGTGGATAGTTCCACTATGGAAAAGATGGATTTAGGAGTAAACTAGTAGTGTGGAAAATCTCGTTCTTTGTAATACCATCTTTTGTATTGTATTTTGGTAATCAATATATTTTTTCATTTGTTGCAGTTCTTATGTACGAAGTTTGCTTATGGAATATATTGTCTTCCGTCGTTGCTTGTATTGCACAACGTGGTTATTTTTGTACTATATTTGAATCCATTTATGGCAAGGATAAGCTACAAATGGAGTTTCATTTGTGGATTTTCTCTATTTTGGATGATAAACTGTTGGTAGAATGTGGTTTTGTTTGTAAGATAAACTCCTTGAAAACACGGACTACAAACGTACACAAGGAACCACAACGAGGATGCTGGCTGTTTTGTTAAAATTACAAGTTCATCAAGTTGAAGGCTGCCTACGAAGCAGGGTCCGGGAAATATTTGAGATTTTTCTGTTGATTTCCTTCGATTCTCGTATTGAACCGGTTAATCAAGTAACTGTTTCGGTTATTTTCTTTATTTCATACTATAATTTTTTTAGTCGGTTTCTAGCTGAAGTTCATAAATTGCGAACTGTTTTTTCTCATTTCAATCAGTTAGCTTTGAACTAGCGGTCATTCCCGGACCTTACTACAAAGTTTTCACAATAGTATGTATTTTTTTGCCTTGGTTTGCAAAATCATGCAAGGACACTTTTGGTCCTCTGCGACGTTGAAGGGTCATCTTGAGGGCGGTTTCACACTATGGCCAAAGGTCAAGAGGCCGTCAATTTGCACCAATCAAATTGCACTAAACCGAGAGTCCGGCCGCTCAAGCCTTCACACTAGAAGCCAAACTCCACAGGCTGTCATTCACCATTTGCCTACATGGTAGCACTTTATCATTTAAGGTTGACGGCCTCTCAAAGGGAAGTTTGGGTCCAGCAAACATGGAGACCCAAACTATGTGCGAGAGGCCATCAGTTTCAGCATTTGTTGTTTATTTTCAGCAGATTTTCTTGGCGTCTCGGCAAAGTTTGGCCACTTGATTTGAGGGCCTCTCGACTTGGCCGGTCATAATGTGAAGCAGCTTGAGTAACCATATCTAATTTTTTGACCTATCCAAAGATTGGCCGTCAATAATTTGCAAGTGTGTGCATTTACATCTAATCTTGCTACTCACAAAATTTGAAATAGGAGCTTTCAGGATTTTGTAAATATGAACACTTGGCAACTATGTGCCAAAAAACAAGATTTTCTTCTCACATGTTGCTTAATCAATTGTTATAATCTCCCGTCTTCTACGGTCAATTGTTCCCAAACTTTACAAGCCATTTCTGAGTGGGTGTCCAATTGTTTTCAATGGTTATTTTTTGTGGATCATCTAAGTGATTAAGATACAATGCATCAAATTTATAGGTCTTCCTAAACCCTAATTTGGTGAAAATGGCTTGGGTGTTAGATGCCTAGAGCTACTTTTTTGGTTTCAAAAAGGCATTTTGGAAGTTTTGATCTGTAGTTGAAGAGCATTATTAAACATTGAAACAAAATTGTGCCCGTGTGATCTTGAATTGCAAGGCTTCTAGATGATGTTGCCACTAAAATTTCCAAATAGTCCATGCGGATGTTAAGATATTTGTGACTGAATGTAAGTTAGATATGTACAAAAATTCCTTTTTTTGAAGCTATCCAAAACTTGTTATGCAAAAATGGCAACTTTTGGGTATGAAATTGGGAAACTACCACTTTTAACAATGTAGTATTTATTGTTGTTACTTCACAACTAATGAATACCCTTCCAAATCTATAGTCACAATTTCACAAGTGAGTTTGCAATGCAACAATCAAAGAGCTACCACCCAACACCAAGAGTATCTTTAGGTCCAATCATTGTCCAAAAATCATTATACAATGGTGAATGAATTGAAATTCCTCTAAAAGTGATATTCCAAGTGAATTAGTGCAAAAACATATTTGGATGTTTTTAGATGATGAATTTTTGATATAAGGACCCTCATTGCCCAAAGGAAGATCTTGACTTTATTTTCTATTTGCTACTTGTCTTTCCAATGTGGCAACTTGACATAGGCTCTTTAGTGATACTTTTCAGCACATTTTTTAGTGTGCATTAGGCATGCTTGTAGATTAGCTTCCACCCAAAAAAATTGGGATGTAGTATATAAGACATTCAAATTGAACTTTGAAGCTACTTTCAAACAATAACTTCTCCAAAATAAATTAAATCATTGAAATCTTTGCCTTCAACATGATCTCAAAGTTTCTTGAATACCAAAATTTGATACCTTAGACAATTAGGGATTAAGGGGCTTGATATTTTCTATACATATATATATATATATATATATATATATATATATATATATAGTTGCAAGAAACACTTCATAGTTTTGTCTCAAACACCCTTAAAACTGGTAGTAGTAGGTAGTACTATAAGCTTTTGCAATGATTTTTTTAAATAAAATAAAACATGGATAATTTGTAAACCACTTAAAATAGCATACTCATGAAAATTCAGACCTAGAAAAAATTTATTCTAAAAGTTATGCACAAAAATAGAGGGACAAAACTTACCCACAAAAAGATAATTTCCTTTTTTGCTTTTTAGAAAATATTAAAAACATTCAAAAAAATAAAACAAAAAATGGCTATTTTTGCTCTATTCAAGATGCTTGTATTGATGGAATTGTTTTTTTGGGGGAGTTTGTTTTCTTTCTCCAATCATTGACCAAAGGATGGCCACTTTGAGAGCATGTGGAAGGTAGAGAATTCACAATTTCCTAAAGCCCTTCTATATATCCATGTAATGCTCTATGATGAACTACTTCCCTAATTTGTGGTATGAGATTTGCTTTTTGGGACCCAAAATAGTACTAAAAACCTTCAAAATGGCCAAGGTAGACACCTATTTGGGGGCTATTAAAAAATAGTAAAATAATTTAAAAAAAAATTGCAAAAACTATGGAAGGTTTGTATCTATGACATGTACCTTCCGTTGAAATTTCAACTCAAAAGAACTTTCTAAGCAAAAGTTACAAGCCAAAAAGCACCCGTAAGAGGTGAAGGGGATAAAAAATAGTACAAGTGTTTCTTACAATCACCCATATAAAATTATTCCCTTTTAAAATCCAAAAGTGACAATGTGGTCACAGCGACACTAGCATGTGAGCCTTGAGAGACGAGCTTGTGAGCCTTGAGCTTGAAGTCCATGAGCATAGAGCCTTAAATGGAGATTCACTACGTAATTACTTATTTACTTGCTTATTTACAAGAAAAGTATGCAAACAAGAGATTTATTCTGATATATATAGTGAAACAGGTGACCTATGACCACGACATTGAAGTGTCACCTGTGACCGCGGAAGCATTATTGTATTGATTTATACACTTGCTTACTAGCCAAAAAAAAGGAGTCTAACAAATTCGAATGAATAATGTATGGAACGTACAGGTTTGTGAAGAAATATCTCTGGTTTAGGACAAACCGATTATATGAGAAATTGAAACATTCTTTTTCATAACTTGCATAACAAAAGGCATCGACTCTTGCAATCTTCTTAGGAATGTAATAAGAGTATTACAGGGAGATTACCAAAGACTACAAATTGCTGAGTGCATCAAATTGTAATATGGATGGAAGGGCCCATTTAGAAGCAAAAATAAAATAAAATACATTCCTTCTTCAAAAAACAAATATCTTACAGATGCCACTTCCATACTTCCATATCTTTAATAAGGGGATTGATATGTCTATCATATCCTTTCACCTATTCTACCACACCCCGGGGTATATTTTAGATTTCTACCATCAAAAAGCTGAATTTGAGAATTTGGAATTTAGATTTAGACATAGAGATCGAGATTTAGTCTAGAACCACACAAAAGAAGGTTCTAATTGAACAACACCCAATGAAAACGCTAATTTTTTTATAAACAAAAGTAAAAGTAATTCTTTTCCCCCGACCTAAGCTTTTTCATTGGGTGTTGTTCAATTAGAACTTTTTTTGTGTTTCTCAACAAAACTAAGATCTCTGAGTCCAAATCTGAATTCCAAATTCTCAAATTCAACTATTTGATGATAGAAATCTAAAACATACCCCGGAGGTGAGGTAGAATAGCTGAAAAGGTGTGGTAGACATAACAATTCCTCTTTAATAATACCTTGAAACTAAATGTACATAGTTCCATCCAGTGTTTACATATCTCATATATTTATTGAAGATGATGTGAGCATCTGAAGAAATCAAATGACGAAGGAAAAAGAAATTGAAATACTCAAAAACAAAACTGTCATGAGAATTATTGTATGCATACGATATCTGAAGTTATGGTAAGCAGATGGAAAACATACATACATATCAATTATGCAAAAAATATCCGAAATATACTTTATTAAGCACATACGTATGCCTACTTTGACATTTTGATTATACAGGCTTCTATGAGTAAACTCTTGATCTCTGAGTAGGACAAACTAGGGCATGTATAAATTTAGCTTTGTCAATATCCACCTTACATATGTAACAAAATCGGTAATACAGAAGCTTGCAATTCACATATTGGTGTCGCCCACCAATGGCTGCAGCAGCCATACTAACATAATCTGGGCAAGTACATGCTGGATATGACCCAATAGTAATTCAATAAATATTCTTCAAATGATCACTTCTGGTTTCAAGAGCTATGATTGCACCTAGCGCATAAAATGGGACTAGAGTAACCTCCAAAATAATACCACGAACATTTCCTGCACTGTCCCACTTGTTTTTCTGCTCTATAGTAGGAACATTGCTAATACAACAAATATTGCAATTTTGTCGGGTAGTTGGATATGAATCAGCATTAGATGGTGCTGCCTCTTTGTATACAGTGCATTCAAAGGTCCAAGAGATGTTGAATAAACAATGTGGAGAAATTATTGATTGTCCTTGCAAACAAAAACTTGTGTGCTGCAAGAGGATGGACTCTTCATGAGTTAGGTTTGTACCAAATAAAAAAGGCCAAACTCCTGGAACATCTGGCCAATCAATTACCCACTTCCGTTTTTATCCTTTCACACAACGTTCAATATTGTCAGGACAAGACCAGAAATCAGCTAAAACTTCTTGGCAACTACCATATTTTTCCTTCTTTCCACAATAAGTTGGAGCCGCCGTGCCTCTAGATCATTTTGAGATTTTTGCTATGCATTTCAACTATGTCCCCCGTTGCTGTGCATGACATTTCATAGTAGATTTTTGATGGATTCTTGCAATGTGCCATTTCATAGGATCACACTCAATTTCAAATGGTTTAGTCACATATGACTGGCATTTATCCACTGGAGCTAGACTTGTACCTTCTCCAAACTCTACAGAGGCTGTTGTTGACCTTGTTTTCATTCTAGGTTGAGAAAAATTAACCTTATCAGGTCGATGAGAATCCCCTTTGTCACCTATTGGAACATCCAATTTTCGTTTCATACTTCCAAATACTTCTTCACCTTCCAAATGTGGTACGCGAGTTCCAATATCAACTGCACCTGGTAAAGAATTAAGAGCTTCAACAATTTTTTTGGGATCTCCACTCTATCTTGTAGCTCTTAACTTCAGCTCAGCTTTTGTAGGACCAGATCTAGATGCTTGGCTGTTCAAAAATGCTCTGTAATTTGTCATTTGCATCCAAGCCCTAATGCTGTCATTGCAAGTAGCATCAAATAAGTTGTTCATCTGATTCCCTGACATCTGAAGCCATTTATTGTGAACGGTTTCTGACAAATTGCATAAAGGAACATCCGCTAATTCATCCAACTTAAACTATTGCAAAAATACAAACATAACATTATTCAACAATACATATCTTTCACATACAATGCGTCCTAAGATTATAAATTCAATGGACATTAAATTTGCTAGTATATTACACTATGGATTAAAAAAATAAACAAAAGAGATTTTTGAACGAATTGAATATGCGTAATAGATATTGTCACTTAGAGAAAGAAATAGTATTAGACGTATGGACAACATAGGTACTGTGATAGTAACAAACTTAGATTGTGTAGTAAACCAAGGACTGATAATGGTAAGAATACATTGACCTACACCTTAACAATTTAAAAAGAACAGAATGAGAAGGTAGAAGAACAAGTCCATGGAATTGAAGAACTTCAAAATTCATAGTTGTCTAGCATAAGTGACACTCAATAGTTGTCCACGACTATTGAATTTTAGGGAGATGAAACTACTATAGATTCAACAATGTTGTATATTTGAAATGAAAAAAAAGAGAGTATATATTTCCCCTTATTTCCGTGATAGAATTTCCAAAACAGTTCAACAATCGTTCACAACTACTAGCAATAGTCAAATACAACTTTTGGCAATAGTTGTGCACGACTACATCCTTTCAAAGTGTCTCAATTACTTTGGTAACAAGTAATTTTAGATGTTGTATTGAAAATGTTTGATATTAATTACCAAAATAATGCTAACATTAAACTTTCAAGGATTTGCAGCAGATTGTCCACAGCAATATTCAGAGAAATACATTACACTTATCCAAATATACATTGGCTTCAATTCCTAAGTATTAACCCCTAAAGGCCCAAGGAGCCCACTTTGGGCTTTATGAGAACTCGGGCAGGCTCTCTTGACTTCATAATTTGGAAACTTTTCGTGAAATTTTTAGGATGGATGCTACTCATCATAATCTATGTGTGAAGCTTTATTTCATGTTGATCCAATAAGTAATGCAAAAGTTATAAGGTTTTTTCAATTTCAATGTCAAATCGGGCAGCAAAAAATATATTCTAAGATTTTATTTTTATTTTTTATAGAATTTTATAGATTGATACCTACTCAAAAAAAGTTGAATCACTCAATTCCAAATAATGAGGTAAGAGTTAAAAGGAATTTCATTTTGCGAGCAATGAAGGTAGGAAGAGGGAAGAAAAAAAATATAAAGTTATCTTTTACTCTCAATTTTGAAAATTTTCAAACGAAAATGAAAATTAAAGTTACTAATTGTCTATTAGAGCATTCTCACCATTGGGATTAACAATTTTCAAATTCTTCCAAAATTTATTAGCATATTAGTTATATCTTTCATTCATCAATACCTTTCAATTTACAATTTTTGTAAAAATGAATCCAAAATTTTTTTTGGTTAATTTTCTTTATGTATGCTTTCAACCCCTTTTCCAAAATATTGCAAAAATTGCACAAGAAACACAACATATGAGTTTTTCTCTAAAAAGTTTGAAATCAAAATTTCACCTTTTGGAAGGACTAGAAAAGCCTACATTTTGAAGTTTAGGCACATCGATCTTGCAATTGGTGGGGATTTTCATTCTGAAATTTTGGGACAATGTACTTGTGCAAGTCAACCAAAGGATCCTATTGTTGGACTTGTTAAAATGTTAAGTTTCAATGAAGATTTTGACCTTGTTGTGGGGACTAGTATTTTGAAGCAATTTTGGGCCTCTAAACACAAAAGAATTTTAGGGATTAATAATGTTCTTGAAATCATATTGAACTAGAAATATCCATAAATTATGGTAAAGGGAATATGCAGCACCTAAGATTAGATTGATATAGTAGTCATGCACGACTACTAAGCCCGTATGGTTCCTGGGGAGTCCAAGAACATAATTATCGTTGAAATATTTGGTTCATATAATAATAAACATTTGGACAAATAATTTTGAATATCAAGGAACTCTTCATATAGTACATCAGTATTAAATAGGAAAACAAATTCCGTGAAATCTAATCCTCTTCTTTCTTAATACATCCTTCTACTACTTTAATATTAAAACTAAACAACACTTACAAACATATTGAGAGATATTTACATAAGAGGACTTGATGCTGTCAGCACAAGGACCTCCATATGGAGTTCTTGAAGAAGATGAGCAGTTTAATCTCTCAATCTTGAGGAAATTGCAGTGGCCGTGTACACCAATGAGACCGTAGTCATGCACAACTCCGCTAGCAACGGAGAGTGCAGCCACTCCAACTTCTGTTCAGCGGCGCTTGCATGTGAGACCCCAATACTTCATCATCCAGAAGTGGTAGTGAAAGAGCTCGACCAGGCAAATGTGGTCGCCCACGACCACGCTTGAACTTGTCCGTGCAGCCACTCTCACTTTCTGATTCCCAATGACACAATTTTCTTTTGTAGCTTCATTTTGAGATTTGATGATGACCATGCTCACCCACGCGACCGTGGTCAGGACTACACTCCCTCTGATTAGCTTGGTCACCTTAATATCACTTCTAATAGGATTTGTAGTCTTCTTTTGTGTGTCCAATTATTTTGTTGTTAATGGCTGCAGTAACTAACTTGGATGGGGAAATGGTTGTTATAATGTCCTAGTTGATTCTTTCATCAATATTATCTAGTGATGAAATTTTGTCACATTGCGGAGGATAGTACTTTACAAATTTGAAAGACATATTGTCTTACGTGCAGTGTGAATGCATTTGTCCAACCCTACATGGAAGACGTTGGTTTGCCCCAAGTAACAAATAGTTAGCAAAGTTGTCTCATTCTTAGAAATTGATTTCTGGAGGATTTATTTTTTGCGAGCAAAACTTAGTGATCAAATGTACGTACAGTCAATAACGAATTTGACCTCCAGTTGTCTTGTTCCTTTGTGATACTCAAAGTCCCACAGCATTATTGCTAGATATTTTTATCAACAACTTCTCATCTCAAAACGAAGCTATTCACAGCATAGTATGTATCGTCTGAAGGATAATTGGATTATGTAATCTCTCATGTGTTGTAGTATGCGTCACTGATTTCACTATTGTAATGCAATAGAAACTGCCTGTTGAGCGCAGCCACTTCGACATAGTAATACAGTTCCCAGGGATCGATCACAATTCCCAACCAGAGTTTGGGGGTGATGATGATGAAGAAGATTTGGAACTGCCGATGGACGGTTATGAAGAGGAATCGGCACTCCTGGAGAACAAGCTTTGCCGCATGCATAAGGTTAATTTGGTTGCAACAATATCGTACTCGAGAAAGAAACGAGATGGATTATTCAAATTCCGTATTCCATTATGCCGTATGGTACCGATGCCTATGGTGCAGCTGACTTTAGCTTGTGATCTTACAAAACTAGAACAGGAGTTTGTGCATGGTTATTAAGAGGGCACCTCTATGTTTTACGTCTCAACCACCAACGAAGTGGGTGAGTCAGCTAACTTTTCAGCTGCAGAAGCTAAAAGTTGGGGGGATCCCTATGGAACATAGAGAATGAAGAGTTCTTGAAGTTTCTAGCTAAGAAGGCCCAGCTAGCGTATTTGAAGAATTTGAAGTTTTTGTTTGCAACGGAAATTGCAGGCAAATTCCGTGGATGAACCACATTAGCAATCAACATCCTCTTGATTGGACTAGGCATATATCAGTAGATTCTATTGTTTTGGAGACAAAGGGTAATAGTAGGTTGTCATGCAAGTCATACATGACATAAATAAGTAAGAGTTCCTTTCATATTCCTTGTGAACAATTTAGGGTTTGGAGTTGTTTAATGTAAATTCTAACATAACTTCATCTTGTCTAAATTGTTACAATGTTATTTGCAAGCTAACGGAGGAGTCCCACGTGAAGACTAATCTAGTCCATATTTTATATCATGTTCAAAAGTACGGTCTACTTTTGGTGAAGAAGTTTGTCGAATTGCTACATCCGTGGGAGTTGAAGAAGTGTGGAAAAAATCCCAGTAAGAAAACTTGGTATTCAACTCCAGCAAGGATATTTAGGTTGTTCATTTTTGTGTAAAGATACTTACTCACCAGTTACATAAAGGAATTGCATCAACAACATTGTACTTTATGGTCTATTTTCATGAGTTCTCTCGATAATTTTGTGATTTATTTTTGTTGCGTAGCAAAAACTTGCTGCTACTGCCGATGCTGCCTTAAGGAAGTACCATGAGGTTACCCTTGACAACAAGAAAACTGAGACAGACATTGCTGATGCAATGTGTGCTGGGTCTTGAGAGAGGCATTGCCAACTATACGTGAAAATGATAAAACTTTTATCATGCGCAAATCTAGCTAATGGTGTTGGGTATCTTCAAGAGGTAAGATTAATTGCCAATTACTTCCTTTCATGCAACCGCATTTAAAATATTCATCTGAAAGTCCTCCAATTCTTTGTAATGATTGTTCTTATAGGTGGAACAACACTATAGCTACACGGAGAATCCAAAAATGATGCTCAAGAAAATCCAACTAGTTTGCACTTGTCAGACTACAGCTCATCACAAAGCTAAGTTCATGAAATGGTGGAACTCAGATCCATTGCGGGAAGACTGCAAGTTTCCTCCAAAACCTATTGTCAAAGATACGTTTAAGTCATTTCTAGCAAAATGCGTATGGTGCTCAAGGCAAATGTTCATGAAATACTTTGTTCTTTATCCAGTATTTTGTCACATGTTTACTTATTCAAGTGGCTATTGTTTTTTGACTTTATGTGAGCTTCCAATTTCACAGTTTTGAAAATTATGAATATGTAACCTTTCAGATTGAAGATTTTGCTGTCCAGTACTACAATGCTATGGTACTGAGGGACAATATTTGTGTTGATACGAGTGTTATTCCTCAACCAAATCATTGATTGAGTACATAGAAGGATGGCATCGCAAAATATGGGATCACGGCTTCAACGCATATTTCAAAGGTGCATGTGCCTTCAAGAAAGGAGACATTTTTGCCAACTTTGAAGGATCAAAGGAGGCCGTCAGACGCGTGCTGTTTTGGTGAGTGACAACCCTGCATGCAAATCCTTCTTCATTATTCATGAGCTTCTCTTTATCAAATGAATGTATTCAAATAACTTCCTCAATGGCTACAAAATTTAAATGAATGCTTATTTGCTCTCTAAGGAACTATTATGTTTATCAGTTACTTTACAAGAAGTTACATAATATCATGTTACATTATTTGTATTTCTCTTGGGGAATCCAATCATTTTTGGACACCTCAACCTCATTTTTGGTATTACTGATTCATATCGATGTTGATGATGATTAATAATTACACTCTGTCATTGAATGCATATTAATGATGGGTCTTATTTGTTCTTCTTCATTTCCTTCTTAAATCAACTTTCATCCGATCAATTCTCATGTTGTTATTTTATGTTAGTATATTATAATCCCCTTTTTCTACAATGACGCGGAATTTGGTGCACTTTAGTCATAGTCTTGAATGAAAGACAGGTGATGAAACATATTGCATGTGTTGCTAATGAAATCAGTGAAAAGGGTGGAGTCACATTGATAGTGTTCCTCCTTGCTAAATTGAGATCTCCTTCTGTTCCTACGGATTGTTCATGTGAACCTTTTGAGTGTAGTCAAGGATGACTATGCCGTAGTGAGTCCCCTTAGCAACCCCTCCTATTTCAATTTTGGTTTCTGTCACATCATCTCTTGGTTTAGATTAATGTTTGCAGTTTACATTATATGAATCTGGAAAGATTGTAGTACATCGTTTTGCATTATGTACATGTATCTGGGTGGCATTGGCCACATGCTAGGGAGGTGACTTTATTGAATTATGGAGGCCACATTCACCACATGCACCTATTGGTCACTGCTACTCAATTTGAGTCTCAATAGTTGTATAAGTTCCTTTACTATGTATTAGTCATTAATATTTTCCAAAGTCAATATCAATTAGGTGAATTTTCATGCTGAACATGGTTTGGCTGCCAAATCCATGTCCATGTTAATACGCTTGATTTCTGTACTCAAAATTTCCAACGCCACAAAAATAGGTGACCATGAATGTCATGTTTTGCATACGGGAATTCATGTACAATTCTCCAACCTCTGCAAAGTTCCAAACTAATCCCGTCTTAAGATTCAAGAAATGAATTTTATTAGGTATGGTGGAACTACTGAGGGTGACGGTAGTTGTCACAACTACGCTTGCGCTGGCTGCCAGTACTACTCATAAAAATATCCTATTCTTGATTCGGTCGTCAGTATTTATCAACCTTTTTGCTATTTAGCATATCATTAATGAATTGGCCATGTTGTTCTGAGTGTTTCTTACCTAGAACAATAAATATTGGTGAATTCTTCCACCTAAAGCACTAAAATCTAGGAGGAAATGCTAACCTCTGTGCACATTGAAAATCTGAATAATTATTGGCAATTCCATATATTGATTAGATTTTGTTAGGAAGTTTTCTAAAACCAATGAATCATATCGGTAAAATTACTTTATTCTTTGTCTTTGCTCAAGAACATTGTTTTTTTGTCCAAAGATGCTGTACTTAATGTTGGTGTCATTTTAAGCATTAATTGTGAGTCCTTTATATGCTCAATCTTATATCTTAATTTCTATTATGTAATGTCATTATGGTAATTGAAGAGAGTAACACATGATACTGGATTGATGGTGTGTTCTATCAGGTACTTCATGCTGGAGTTGCTCGGAAAAGGCGCAATATCTCGAGATGATTTGCCGCCCTTCCTTTTCACTTGGTCAGATACAAGCTCGGCAGATTGTATGTTTACTCGTGGACACATCCGGACTTGGACAACGGCACATCTTGCGCTTGGAGGTTGGTACCTCAACTGCAGCGTCAAATTCACTTATCTGTCAGAGTTGCAACTTCAAAAATCCCTTGAAGGTAAGGATGTAATCAACCTTGATGTAAACGCCTTTGCTGGAATGGATAACGCCGCAAAAACAAAGGCAATTGCAAAGAGGATTGCCGCAGATAAGAAGAAAGAGGATAAGATTACAGCTATTCAAGCTCAAAAGGCGACGAGGGAAGCGGAGAAGCTTCAGAAGATGGTAGAGAAGGAATCCTAGAAGGAGAATGGTAAGCATCCTAGAGCTAAAGGCAAACAGGTGATTGCTGCTACTACTCCTATTCCCGCTTCATCCTTTGTGGACCAAGGATCAAAAATGCAGGAAAGAACTCGGAAGGGGTTGAAAAGAAAGTATATTCTTAGCCAAATGATAGAACACAACGTTACTCAGGAGGCAGACCTCATTATTCTTGATGACGTGAATGACTTGGATATAGAAGATCTTATTTTGAATGAGTCAATCTTGTCAGTAGTGAATGTGATGGAAGTGAAGGGACCTTCCATATACAGTGATATCTTGGAGTATCTTAAAAAGGTACTGTATTTTCCTTCATTCCTCATCTTCCTATTGTAGTTCAAATTTTTTCCTTGTATGTATCCTGCACTTCTGGGCATGCAATCTCACGCTTCAATTTATGTACATTCCATACCATATTAGTCATATGACATTCTGTGAAACTTGCTTCTATGTGACGCAATTCCAAACAACAAAGCAGAGGTTCTTTGTTGGAAAATTCAATCACAGACCAGGCGTAGATCTTGTCCTTGTTGACTGTCCTAAAAATTTGCCGGTCCCAAGGATTTTGTCACCAGCAACTCCAATCCCTCTTTGGAATAGTAATGTAGAATATGAAGTACTAAATGTTGCATTCGCTTTTGCTGAAAAGCACTTGCACGACCATGGTGCAGTATTTGTATCACATTCCTATTCCACAGCTTCTAAGTCTAGCATTCTTGGTCTTTGCAATATGTACTCAATGCTTATCAGGAAGGAATGGACAAGAATGAATTGACTACACATCATGTCGCCTTCAAATCACTCTAATACAATGAGGTGCTCAAGTTTATGGTGTATTCACATATATACTTTTAAAATTCTCATTCACTTTGACTAGCTCTATTAACATACTGTGTGTCTTGCAGATGCAAAAGTTTGGAGTCACTCTTTTAGTAAAAGATTTGGATGAAAGACAGAAGTCCAATTACAGTTTCAATACCACACCTATCATGTTGGAATTGGAAATTGATGTTGGACGAGATGATGTCATAAGGAACTTTACTGCAACAAAAGATGTGTCAATGAATGGGATTGTTCCATGGAGAGGACTGCGTGAAAAGGACCCAGGATTCTATCATATTCTAATAGAATCTGCAACGGCTCCTAGAGATGTAGCGCTTGACGCTACTGCATCAACAAGTGAGTATCTACTCTCATTTTCTTTTTCAGTTTTAATATTACATTTTTATGTATACTAACGACATACTTGTTTGACTTATTATATTTAGGGGTAGCAATTATTGCATGTCGTGCAATAGGGCGGCATATTTTGGCTCTGGAAGATGACAATGCAATATTCACAACACTTCTGAAACCAATGATTGTCACAGCGCCATTGGTTGTAGAGGAGGAAGCACCTCCTCCAGGTACTGCAATTGAGGATCCGGATGCTCTCATAGTTGCTCCTCAAAAGTTTGCTCGAAAGACCAAACCATGTGAGGAAGTTATTTTTTTTATCATAAACATTTTCTTGCTATAGTACCTCTTATCATTACAACTTACTACTTGTTTCTCTCTTGCAGCCAGTCTGGATTGATTGCAAAGGCCCTTGTTCCATCTCTAAGTGGTTTAGACATTTGGACTCCTCCAATTGATGATTTTTTCATGCCATCCTCCGCCTTAAAAATGGCTAATAATTATGCAAAATATGGGTCCACTAAATCAAAACTCCATTTAGTCACCAATCATCCAGAAGTTCTAGAGTATATTGATGACATTGCTTCTGAAGATGAAGATTACGCTGATACTTCTAGCAATTCACAATGACTTATCTAGTCTAAGATGACCTACCTAGTTGACTTAAATATATATATTACTATGTCTTTATTGTTTTGATTTTATATTACATATACTTTTGTGTTTTATGGCTACATACCCACTTTCTCAACCTTCTTGATTTTCTTATATTTCATGTTTAGCTGTACCTAAGATGTTAATACGTATGTCTAAGTAAAAATATGTTCTCTTTGCATTTATGTAAGTACTTTAAACCACTCTCCACCAAATGTTTCATATGTCAATAATCACTTGTTTTCCATGGTCATAGGTCTTTCAATTTAGAAAATTCTTTCCAAAAGTTTGATGCTCATAGGCTCACACGCTCATGAGCTCATGTCTTAGCAACCCTGATGTGGTCACTGCATGTAGAGGTTAAGTTATACTAGGTTCTAGTGTTAATGTCTTCTTATTGCACATTTTGTATAGTATGTAGTGAGAATGAACTTTGTTCAATGCAGATTGAAAAGTCTCTAATTGACTTAATCATTTTTCAACAATTGTATAATCATTACCTAAAGGAAGGGAATGGTAAATTATCATTGTGCAATTTGTTGTTGCGCAAGTCAAGTGAAGTAAGAAGTGTGGTTAACAACATTGTGGTAAAGATTGGGCACAGTATGTAACCATGTGTAGTAGAAACTTGACAAAGAAATCCTCTTTTACCTTGTAACCTCCTCTAGCTATGCTTGCTAGGTCTCCATCCCTTTGGTTGATCTACAAAAACCACAAAGTATACAAGTCAATTTACAAGTCTAGATGCTTGAAAATCATCTCTAATCCATGTGCAAATTCCTAGTCCCAATCACAACCAATATCCTTTTTGAAACATTAAATATTGATTAAAACCAACCAAAGTGGCATCATCTTACTTCTTTTTGCAATTTGCCTCAACATCAACTACCAAGAACTTATTACTAAAAAAAACTTAAAAAATCTAAATTCAATTAGCACACAACACTAAGCTTAAGTGATATCTCACCCTAATATGTTCTTGCCCTAATTTAGAAGTTCTGGCTTATTACTGTCAAGGCTATAACATTGTTAGATGACAAAGTTAGCAGCACAAATCTTGTGTTTGGTAAATTTATCAATGGGTCCTTTCACCGCAAATCCTACACTTAAAGCACAAGAGCTCAAGATTCCAATGCTAATAGCCTTATATAGAGCTCACATATTGCCCTACTATTGAGGCTACTAGTATTGAATTGTGCATTGCATCTAATAAAACCATCTTTGACAATTATAGATAGTCATTTTTCAAATCAATTTCCCTCTTGTATGGAAGCATTTTTGCCTTTCATATCTAAGTTTATATCACTCAATTTTCTCTGCAAGCATGAGCCTGTCATAAATTATCTGTCTAGTTGAATCAAGCAAAGAGACCGTCACTTCATTAATATTTTGTTCTTATACACATTTTTTTTTTTGTCAATTTGTGTGTTGTTATTAGCTACTTTGGGCAAAGTATAAATTTCCCCACAAAATTAATTCAATGGCCATATCAAGACCTCGTACTCTCACTAATGCTAATTTGTTGACTCTAAATGATAGAGGAGGAGGCTTTACATTGAGAAGCTACCCTAACCCTTAAAAGTTGTTGAGGCCATTTTGTGACTTTTGGATGATTAGGTAGTGGTATAAAATTATTTTTCATCCAAAATTTTGTAGGAACATAGATAATGAAGTTGAGAACATGTAGATGGATAGCTTTTGCATGCACAATATGCAATGAAGAGTCTCACGTACCAATTGAGTAATAAAGATGCACCGTGGTGTAATGTATTTTCAGTTTTGAGAATCTTTTTACCACAACTTAGTGTGAGCCATTAAAATGATGTGTTTTGAGTTGAAGGGTAACTAGCAATAGAAATTTTACCAAATTAAATTTCTTCTATACTTCATTTTTTGAAAAAAATTCAAGTTTTGAAATTTTTGTTATTATCACAAGTTGAAATACCCATTACCATGGGATGGTTACTTTTTTTTGATTCTACTAACATGATAAGAAAAATTCCACCATGCAAATCTTCATTGATTTACATTCATGGTAAAAAAAATTGACATAACTAGAACAAACATTGTGATTGTTATGAATTTATTTTACATTCATTTAAAAAAAATTCAAAAATTTCAAAAATTTCAAAATTTTAGCACACACCTTGTACTAAAATTATAATATTGAGATTTTGATGTTACTTACAATGCCAAAATAAATTCTAGAAGGTGATTGTAATTCTATAGAAAATCCATAGTGGTAGGCCCATCTCCCTCATCACCTAAGGGGATAAAAAGTGTCCTCTAGGAGTCCATCACTCCTACTTGAAGTGCTGTAACTTTTTCACTTATTGTCCAAATTCAATAAAATTTGTTGGCAAAGTTGTACATACTAGTTTAGTTTCTATGACAGAATTTTCATATCAATCTAAGACATATTCAAATTGTGAAAGGTATTCAAAGTTCACAAGGTCAATTTGAGTTCACCACAATGCATTGTGATGGCTATGACATTGGATGCTTGTATCTTTTTCATCAAATGTTTGGTTTGTTGTGTATTGTTCCCCTTAAAGTCTAGTAATTGTTGTAAAAATTTCATGTCAATCCAAGTTGTTTTGAATGTTTGGGAGCAACTCAAAGTTCAAGATCCACACATTTTTGCATTGCAATGCACTTTGGTGGCTTATAACTTCACGGAAACTATATTTTCAATGTTTGTTATTGGAAAAGTTGTGCATACTAGTCTAGTTATTGTGGTTAAAATTTCATATCAATCCAAGAAGTTGTGAGTGAATGAGAAGCATTGTAGTAGAGGAGGGTTTAGCCATAGATGTGATTATTTGCTACTTTTTTCATTGTTTTTTGACATTTCAAAACAGTTTTGCAAACAAAATGAGTATATTGGTTGATATTTTCTTTCACCAATGTGTTTGTATTGGTTTGAATCACTTTACATTTAATTTTTTTTCATGTGAGTAGGTTTAGAAATCAAATTTCACCTCCAAATGTGTTTTTAGGAAAATTTCAGCATCTTTTTTCCACACTAAAACATTATATTCTTCCAATCTATGTGGTCAAATGACCCCAAATTTGATTCACATTATCTACAACATGCACACTACAAATTTGTATTGTTGAAATTTTCATACTCCACTGCCATTTAGACTTACAACACTTGAAAAGCAAGTATGCTTTTAGGCCCATTTGGACCTTAGGCAATGAGGGGTTAACCCTTAAAGGACCACTCTACATATTACATAGTAAATACGTTGCTGTATAACTGACATTTGCTACCAATAAAAAGTTTTAATTTGGGATCTTGACTAGCTCACTAGAACCGCATTGACCTATAGTCTAACTTCTTTGTTGATCTCAAATGTAGTAAAAGTGTGAATGCATTCCGAATACAAGAAAATACTAAATGCTGTATTGACCGCAAAGGACTCCTCGGTCCTTTTAGGGTTAAGTAAGATTGCACTCAGATAGCAAACCAATGCTACAGGGACAAACCCTCTTGTGACAAGGAGGCTTGTTAAAGTTGCATAAATTTCACTTACCTTTCACCAGCACAAACACTAGACTAGACCAACAACGTCCATCATTCTAATAATAGAAAACTCTCGAAATAGTTGAAGTCGCCAATAACTTAACGAAAGACGACGTTGATAAAAAATTAAGATAAACCATGAATAAAGATTTAACTGAATAGTGAACCCGCATCAAACGCCGAGCGTTCTTTTTTGCAACTCCGAGCTTTTCTGGGAAATACTAACCGCATCTTCCAGAACAAATCCCATAATGATCTCATCAGAGCAGCTGTCGAAATAAAACAATAAAACTCTTCAATCAAAATGCTGAAAGTCAGTAAAATGCTGAATACTCGGTGACGACGTGTCCAGAAACACAACAGCCGTTCTTAAGCGAACAGGTTTCACTATTGTCCCCCTTCAAAACGAGCTCGCCCTTGAAACGCTAACCTGCAAACCAAAGAAAAACTCCCATCAAATAAAGAGAGCAATCTACACAAAACACAGAATACGCACACATAAATTCACGGGAAGTCTTCTAATCCCTTGCCAATAGACACATAAAAAAAAGGGGGGGAAATTACAAGTAGGGGCATGAAAACAAAGAGTATTACATATAGGGGCACAGTTTCAAAACAATTACAAATAGGGGCACAATCTCAAAATAATTTGTATATTTTTGTAAAAAAATTTAGTTTGGACATTGGTTGATTTAGACACATCACCTTAAATGCTAGCTAACTTCCAAAAAAATTAGAAGTCTCTCCAGAAATTGCCTAAATAAAGAAATTTTAGTAAAAAGGAGGGCAGTTTTTAGAGAGACCTCTAATTTTTTTGGAAGTTAGCTAACATTTAATGTGATGTGTCTAAATCAAACCAATGTCCACACCAAAAAAAATTAACAAAAATGTACACATTATTTTGAATTTGTGCCCCTATTTGTAATTATTTTGAAACTCTGCCCCTATCTGTAATATTTTGTTTTCAAGCCCCTACTTGTAATTTCCCCGAAAAAAATTACCCCCAAATGAAGATTTAATTTATTAGAGGAGTGTCAAAGTTTACAATCTGCAAAAACTGTGTCCAAATGAAATGGAGAGAGTCCAAACCCCAAAACCAAACCTGTTTCAGGACTTGAGAGTGTGGCGAGAACGTCCTCGTGAGCTTGATCTCGCAAAAAGCTCATCATTACATTCACCCACTCAATTCTGCAAACTCCACCATCGCGCTTCTGATAATAAAAATCTCTTTGATCAAGTTGGTGTACGTGAAAGGCCGAAGAGCAGCATCGAGAAAAGGTTCCAGTTCTTCCGTTTCAGCTTCCTGTTCTTTCTTATTCGCCATGGCAATCTCGGCCTTGAAAGCTTCTTCATCAGCGTCAAGAGTCAGAGATGAGTTCTTCTGCATAGACTCCTCCGCAGCTAAAGCCTTGGCTTCTTCTCTCTCCCATTCCTTCCCCATAACTTGACCATCATCTGTTTCACCAAAGTCGAGCTCTTCTCCGAACTCACCATTAAAAGGGTCAAATTCCTCGTCAACTTCGTCTTCATAATCAGTATCACTGGACTCACCCTCGTCAAGGCCAGCTTCCATGGAATCAAGCTCACCAGATAAGGTAGTCTGCTCAAAAAGCAACCCCTGTCAGATAATGAGTCCCATAGGTAGCCCAAGAATGGATATGAGGTGGTTCTTGAATGGACCCTCCTTAGTCTTAAAAAAAAAAGGGAAAATTTCATGGATACCCCTGAAGTTTGCCATATTTTCAAAGATACCCCAGCTTTTTCAGAAATTTCACAAATACCCTTGAACCGGACCAAAATTTTCAGGTGTTTGTTTTGTTGTGCATGTCACTTCCTTCTCCCTTTGTGCGCACGCATAACAAAAAAGTAGTGTGCGCACAAAGGGAGAATGAAGTGACATGCACAACAAAACAAACACCTGAAAATTTTGGTCCAAGGGGTATTTGTGAAATTTCTGAAAAAGCAGGAGTATCTATGAAAATATGGCAAACTTCAGGGGTATCCATGAAATTTTCCCTAAAATAAAATGTGTCTTAACTTGCAAGAACCAATCACAATCCTTGATTTCACCTCATCTCTTTATAAGTTGCATGCAAGGGGACGGTTTATGGGAGACCTAGAGTCACAAATAGGTGCCTACTACAGAAAACTTTGAAAATTCATCAACAACTCAATAATGCTTCAAAAAATATAACAAAAAATTGTGTTATATTTAACATCCATTTCTCTTTGTCTGAAAATTAGTCAAAAAACCTTCATGTCTTGAAAAGGTCATGAAAGGTCATGAAAAAGCAGATCAGCGCAGACTGCCTTACCTTCTCTTGCTTCTCCGCTTTGAAAGCTTCCTGAGTGAAAGGCGTCAAGAGGCAAACAGGATGCGACGTGAGCACATGTTCAATACACTTCCCTTTCCGTTCCTCACCAAAGCCATCAAACGTTGCAGCTGCTTGCTCGGCGTTCTCCTTCTCCTCAACTCCAAGCAACTCACAAAGTCTTTCGTAATAAAGGCTGCTTACATTCCCAGGATCCAGCAACGAAATCCATTCTCCAATAAACTCTTTCTGCGGCTCAAACCTCACTTGATACGCAGGCTTTTTGACATAAACGAGATCAGGACGGTACCAAGCCACACACCGAGTGAGCAGCCTCCACATACTCCGATCAAGCCTGGACCCCAAGCTCCACTTCTCCAGCTCAGCATCCGACTCCACAGCCACCTGGGCAACCAGAGTCCACTCCTCCCACGGAGCCAGGTTTGGAACTTTGGCCACTTGACGAACAAACACGAAATAGTATTGAATCCCCAAGTCTTCGTCCATTTGATCAAGGCGCTTGGCGTACCCCGTGATGGCGTCTTGGATGTCTTCCAAGTCGTGTTCTGCTTCGTTCTCCACGGTTGAGAAGAACACCACCAGGTTGTCACAGAGCGTTCCTTTACGAGGAGTGCCTACAGATACTCCCTTCCAAGCATGTGGACCGAAAGGGCCATACTTGTAGTAATCATCTGGCATTCTCTCAGTTCGCACTGAAGCCCATGGTTCCACGTCTCCACCCACTTTGTTCCTGTCGCCCATGTTTAGTAGCAACATGTCCTGGCCTGCAAATGTGACACGCTCCTTTGGTTTTGGTCCCTTTCTAGGTTTCACTCGAGGTTCTTTTTCAGCTTTGGATTCATTGGCGTTACCTTCTTCCCCACCAGGCCCTGGTGGTGGTGGTGGTGGTGGTGGTGCCTTGGGCTTTCTTGTATTTTCGTTGCCTCGAGTTCGCTTGTTTCCTTCTAACCGTCCTTTTTCCAGAGTCCGCCATTTCTTGTTTCGCCCGGCGTTCGTCCTCACGCTTGACCCTCTCTCCGGAATGTGAGTCTCTATCTGTGAAAGTCCTGCATA
This sequence comes from Ulota crispa, assembly GCA_963920765.1. NCBI lineage: Eukaryota > Viridiplantae > Streptophyta > Bryopsida > Orthotrichales > Orthotrichaceae > Ulota > Ulota crispa. Next base: position 1,968,817 of record OY987250.1, on the reverse strand, counting down.
AAACACCGCAAGCTTCAACAAAAGCCAACTAGGAAGAAGAAATCACACCCTGAACAATAGAAGTATGTTAAGAAAGCTGCTATAATCCACTATTACCTTCCTGTTTTTTTTAGTTCAAGGGGTCAGCAAATGACGAAGAAGTATATAGCAAGGATTGCAATTTGCTTGATGAATGAACATGAGAGTAGTTCAGCAAAAGCCAACTAGAAAGAGGAAATTACACCCTAAACAATAGAAGTATGTTAAGAAAGTTGCTCTAATCCACTCTTACCTTCCTTCCTGATTTTTAATTCAAAGGGTCAGCGAATGACGAAGAAGTATATAGCAAGAGTTGCAATTTTGCTTGATGAATGAATATGAGAGTAGTTCAGATAAGGTTGCATATTTGTGAGTAAAAATATGTAAAAAAACTTCGAAGTGCCTAAGATTGAAAAGGTCAGATTCTAAGAGATGATCGTTCATAAGATGGTCATGATTCTAAAACTCTTCAGTTAAATCTCAGCAGGTTGTCTCAATTAGAAGCAATTAGAGTTTTGAAAGCTTAATGCAGTTCAATGCGTTCAATTAAGCTCACAGAAGTTACTCATACTACTAAAAGCATAAGGACTTCTGTCATATCACATTTTCAGTCTCTGTGATATCACATAGCGCCTCCAATTCCTGCTGTCAAAGCTCAAGACCTTCAAATCGTATCATATACTGATCACACTTCCTAAGTAGCAGCCAGAACTATTCTATTCAAATGTCAATAATCAGCCTTGCACGAATTCAAAAAACACGCTAATTGAAAACAGATGAAGCTCTAGCGTGACCAACTCAGGCACACTACCAGCGATATTCTTAAGGAAGATAGGAATCCTATGATTAAAAAAAAAGATGACAATGCAAGACGCCAACGCTCAATGCTTTTACTGCGTTCAATGGATTCATACATCAAAAGCCAAGCAGTTCCAATGCGCTTAAACTAAAGACACGAGCAAACCCTGAGAAGAGCGCGGAGCTAGCACCTGGACAAATGCAAGAACGGCTGCAGGAGAAAGCATACCGAGATGTAAGCGAGTTGGTCAACATCGCCCAATGCGGAGGAGCAACGGGGAAATGTAAACTGTGAGAAAAGAGCCATGGGGGAGAGCTGCTGCCCGGATACAGCAATACACTAATGCTAACACACTAATGCTATGGCATAGCGGGGAGCAAATTAGGGTTTCGGGGAAGGGGACAGAAAAGACAGCATCCGTGGTGGCGGAGAAGAACAGGGTCAAAGAAATCTCTTTTCTTTCATTTTCTCTTTTTCAACCAAGGCTTGTTTTGGTTGAACTTGTGTTGGTTGAGAACTTTATACTTGTCCATAGGGTTCACACTTCAAAAGCGCTTCACACTAAGGCCAATCATATAGAGAGGCTATGGGATTGAGTGGCCAAATTTTCTTGAGAGGTCAAAGAAATAGGTTGAAAATAGGTAATAAGACCATCATACTACTAAAATCACAACGATCTCTGTAACATCTCATTTGCACCTCTATAATATTGCATCTCCAATCCTTGTGATATTACAACTCCAATTTTTGTGGTATCACATTTCTAGTCTTTATGATAATACCACACAAATACAATTTGAAAACTTACTGAAATATTTACTTAACATTATATGTAACATCTGAAAATCCTAAAACAATTAATGGTCAAATGCATAGCGTAGCAAGAGCCAACCGCTAATAACATAATAAAGAGCAATATATAGAATCCGTAGTTTTCTTTAAAAAGGTTTATTGGGATAACGCAAAACTTATATTACCTCGTGCGCATGCTGTGATGCCTCTATCATCAGCGAGCTTGTCACTTCTTGCTTGAAATGCTGCTGACGATCGCTGGTTAAAGAGCTTGTCTCCGGCACCACACACGATCACAAGCCTTCCATATTTTCTCCTGGCATTGCTATGCAAATGCGTAGCAAACAAAGGGCAATGTTGTAATCTTGTACTCTGCTTCAACTGGACTCCACGTTTCCACAAAATACAAAAACTCAAAATCAGTACCAAATCAAAATCTCTGCAATTTTACCTCTACATGCAAAAACTACTTCCAATGCTAAAAAATCCACAAGAATTCTCACTAACTTACATGCTGCGCCACGTACATGAATGAACTTCTAACAACTACTCCCTCTGTCCCGCTAAAAAGCTCCAAATCAGACACATTTTTTGTACCACTAAAAAGCTCCCTTTTGCTGATTTCAAATGCTGAGAAAGTGTTTGCCATGTTCAATGATCTCATGGGGGCAAGTTAAGTGATTAGAGAGCATTCCTCTCTTAGCAAGCTTGGCCTTGCCCATATGAGGTACCATTGTTGCTACTAATCTTTAAATCATCAATAATGAGGAGCTGGCAGCATTCACAAATATGGTACTTTTTGCATGGAATTTGGGTGCCCAAAAGGCTATATCAAAGCTCAAGATTTTGCATACATTTGGTAGACGGTATATTGATTCTAGAATGCATGTGTCACTAGCACTAAAAACACAGTTAATCCTTTGCAAGGAAGCTTTTTGGACGTTTTTAGAGGGACAGAGGGAGTATGAGTTAGGCCATGTACAGGTTCAGGGTTTAGGGTTTGAGGTTCAAGCCCTAAATGCTGTAAATCACTCCAAAGTTTCTCTTCCAAAGCAAACGACACTCCAAACCCTAAGTTCTAGATAAGAGATGCAGTTAGAGAATCTACTGCCCGCAATGACACTCTGATACTACGGATTTGCGGAGACTCGCACCCTAATTTTGATGTCACAGAGCAGTAACGACATGTTCAATAGGCCATTTCAATTCCAGCATTTAAAAGACAGAAACGCCCTAAATGCTGTAAATCACTCCAAAGTCTCTCTTCCAAAGCAAACGACACTCCAAACCCTAGGTTCTAGATAAAAGATGCAGTTAGAGACTCTATTGCCTGCAATGACACTCTGATACTAAGGATTCGCACCCTAATTTTGATGTCACAGAGCAGTAACGACATGTTCAATAGGCCGTTCCAATTCCAGCATTTAAATGGCAGAAAATCTGACCTCATTTGCAGAGGCGACGCACTCAATTCCAGAACTCAGAGTCCGGTTCTCCCGGCTGATGAGACCCGGCCTACTCGGTGCCCTTGCGACCGCGATCGCCATGGAGTTTAAACCTTGCAAAAATCAACTCTCTCTCTCACTTCGGAAAGGGAGAGCACAAACGCTGGACTTCAACGCCACTTCATCGCCCTGCAAACAGACAGCGAGACAGAGAGAGAACGATACGCATTGCCTGATACTAAAATTTTCTTCGGGAAATTGAAAAAAGGTGCTAAATCGACGGAGGGATTCACAGTTTTGTTACCAAAACGAGAGTATGAATTTTTTTGTGAGCGTGATTGTAAGAATATTTGTAGCGTGAGCTCTCTCGGAGATTGTCAAGAGAAGGCCTGCAAAATGGTGTGATGAAGGCATTCCTCGTCTTCGCGATACCTCTGATCCGGATATGTGGAGATGGGGGTATCAATCGGGGTCTATGTGAGAAAAGAAGCTCAATCGGGGTACAAGGATGAGCAAGGTATTTCGCTGACAGGTATGCCGGTCTGGATATTATGATTGCGTTTGAGGTAGGAGCACCCATAAACGTCAAACTAAGGGTTTTAAACATGACGACTACTAATAATCGACTAGCAAATGACGACTACTAATAATCGACTAGCAAGTTATAGGATCCTATTAGGAACAGAAAAAAAATTAGTTTGCTTTTTCAAATGTATTATTTGGATACTGTGAGAATAAGTTGTGAATTTTTAAAAAGCAAACTGCCATTGCACCCATAATCAATATTAAGGTTTCATGTTCATATGTTGTACATCCTTGTAATTACATCTATTCATTTCCATAAATTTTCTTAGATTTTAAAAGTGACGGTTATGGGGACAATGACGCTTATGGGTGTTCCTACCTTAACCCCTAAATGCCCAAGCCATATTTGAGCTTCTTGGACTTTTCATGAAACTGAACAATCAATCAACCTTTTCATAAATTCCATCAAGCTTTTTCAATTATAAACGTACAAATTTGAACTAAACATGTTAGAGATTACATGAGAAAAGAAAACACAACAATATCACTTATAGTTTGAAAGATTATAATGTTTGAACATGAGGGTGTTAAAACTGTAAAAGTGACTTAATGCTTTCCAATCCTCATTTCACATGTGAAATCTAAAAATCTAGTCACCAAAAAAATATGAGGTTTAAGGTCATTACCTAGGGGAGGTCACTCTCAATTTTTAGTAAACTACGTGAGATAAAAAATAGGGTCAATTTTATTCATTGGAGGTAAATTTTATATGTTTGTTAGAAATACTATAGCACCAAAAATATGTCTACTACTTCATTATATGTAAAATAGGGTGGTGAATAATGCCTTCATTTTAGAATTCCATAAAAAAAAATAGAGTAGGAAACATAGGATCCTCTAGAAAGTGTTTAGTAGGATGAGTTTGATTATTATTGTTTGACAAGTTTTAATAAAAAATTAGTATGTTATGTCCAAGTTTTGAAAAGAATGGAGGGAAATTTTTTCAGAATTACTTCAACAACTAGGTTGAAGCATGCAAGCTTGTGTGTGATGTGGGATTGTGATAGGTTCTTTGCTTAAGCTTATGTGTGGTGGATGACTGTAATTGGTTGTTTGCATAGAATTGTGCGTGGTGTGGGATTGATTGGTTGTTTGCTTCAGCTTCATGTTCTTTGCTGCTTTTTCTCATTCAAAGGTGTTTTTTGTAATCCAAATGCTTATAAGGGCCAAAGTCTTCTATAAACCCATTGTATACACATAATTTTTTCTTATGATTTGTGTTTGTAAAAAAAATAGGGTTTGAAAAATCAAATCATATAACCATTTAGAAATAAGCATAGGGTACCCTAAAAGACACTAAAGTAGTTTCTTATCTAAAGAATGGGAGGAAAAATTTACCTTAAAAAATCTAAATACCCCCCATTTAATTACCCCATTATCGCAGGTGGTATCTAGTTGTAAAAGGGTGTGACCCTCCTGAGGTCATTACATGTCTAATTCTAATCAATTTCTGGTTTTAAAAATCTACTCCTACATTTTTTTTAAATGGATTTCTAGTGTGGATTTTTCTCCAAGCTCTAGTGTATTTGAGGCCCATTTCCAAGATCTTCCAACATTAGAAAACCCAAGATCGCAGTGGACACCCTTGTACAAAATCTTGAGTAGAAAAATCATTGACTTTCATTGAAAATCAGATTTTGGAGATTGAAAATGGACTTCAAAACAAACCTATATTGAATTTTTTAAATTAAAAATAGTGGTTTGATAAGGTTTTATTCACCTTCAAAGTTTTGTAATGACCCAAATCTGGTTTCTTGGCATTTAGGGGTTAATGCATATAGTTCATCACATAAAAAAATTATGATTTGAAGGGCATGAAAATTTTCATTTTGAAAATGCAATAAATTTTTGATTTGGACATTGCAAGATTTAGATACATCATATCAAATGTTAACTAACTTCCAAAAAATTTAGAGGCTTCCAAATCAAGCCTAAATAAGAAAATTTTAGTAAAGGGATCAATGTAATTGTGTCTCCTTTACTAAAATTTCTTTTTTTAGGATTGATTTGGAGAGGCCTCTAAATTTTTTGGAAGTTAGTTAACACTTGATGTGATGTATCTAAATCTTGCAATGTCCAAATCAAAATTTTATTGCATTTTCAAAATGAAAAATTTCATGCCCTTCAAATCATAATTTTTTTATGTGGTGAACTATTTTCTATTAATAGACTTGGTATACTAGGCCTTTTTGTGCTAGGTGGATTGAGGATGACCTAAGGGCATGACTGTGCCGGTACCTTTGAGATGCAACACTGGCATTCTTTACTTGTTATTTATTAATTTATAAATTTCGACACGAAGAAAAGGAGTTTCATTGCAATAAAAATTTAGAGAAGCTCTATTTGAAAACGGCTTGGATACAAGATAAACAAGACAAAGGACTAGGCAAACATAAAAGATCAGACAAACACAAAAGACATGAAAAAGGGACAAAAGACCAAACAGTGCCTAATCAAGTGGGTAGCAAAACAAGAGCCAAAGTCACATGCAAATGCATCTAGCTATATCCTTAGCTAGAATATACTCATTACGCTCGTACTGATATCTAGAGTTGCCAACAATAATTATAATTTGTATCATTAACCCTTTAATCCTAAAGGTCGAGGAGGACGGAAAACGCCCTCGGGCTCTGAAAAAAAAGATTATGTGATTCAGAAAAAAGTCGTTTTTCATCTAATTTTTTTAGAAGTGACCATAAACATATGGTCCATCATGGAAGATAAAAAATTACCTCTTGAGATGCATTTATTTTTATTTGCAATCTAAATTGTGATAAGATTGAGAAACATGGTGTGAGCTCCCAAGCTGCCTTTTTTGTAATTTTTATAGGGCACCATGTACTGTTGACTTTTCCAACTTTTTGAAGCAATATTACTAGTGCCCATGTGCAAAACACTATAGATTGCTACAAGCAGGGCAAGCCATGGTGATCCATCCATCCTTTAAGGTTTAAGGTGTGGTCGACCATTTTGTGGTCACTTTAGACACATTTTTGTTAGTAGCAAAAGTTTATTGCTAAATTGGGGATGGATGAAAGAGGACAAGTGTGGGGGATTCTACAATGAATGTAATGGGATAAATTTCAAAGAATTCCATGCTAGCATGTGGATTTGGAGTTGTAAAATTTGCATGCATGCAGGTTGAAAGCATCAAATCCCATTCCAATTAGATCGTTGGATCTTCACTAGGCATCACTCCACTCCATTCACACTGTTGGATGTTTGAATCACAAACGTCTTTGTCCGCCCCCCAAATCAACCACAGACGTTAATGGGTTAAATGTTAACCCCTAAACCACAAAAGTTCGTTCAACAGTTGGCTAAAAGTTTGGGTAGGTTCCTATGAAGTCAAGTTTTGGCAGATGTTTTTGAAATTTGAAAACAAGGTGCACACAATGAATGCCTTTGTTTGAAACAAAAGAATTTGGGCACCTTGGGCAATTTGGGCATTTTTGGAGAATCTTATGCTAAAACTCTCATTAACTTTTGAAACTTGGCATGTATGTAACTAATAAACTATGGTACACAATTGTCAAAAAAAATTTGAGCTCTCACATCACATTCTAAGAGGGGTCAAACTTTGTTAACCATGTTTGAGTGGTTTCAAAAAATGATATTTTCTTCTAACTTCAAGCTCTATTATCTTTCAATCTTGTTTTGCCTAGAATGAAAAAAAGTTGTTTTTTCAATTCAAACATTATAATTTTACAATCTACGCAATCAAAAGAGTTGAAATTTTTTTTTCACACATTGCCTTACTTGTATATTACATTGTTGTACTGTTGAAACTATAATAATAAAAAAAAATAATAAAAAATTGAATTCTGAATAAATCATCCAAAAAATGGCAGTTTTGGTCCTGTTTTTCTTTGCAATACCACTCAGGCTTTAGGGGTGAACAATACGATTAAAGTTATCAATATGATTGATGTACTGTAAATGTCAACAAAATTTCCATTTTTCAATTAATTTCCACCCAAAATCTAAACTTATACCAGAACAATTTATTTGCACTAGTGTAATATCCAAAATTAACACTAATTGTTAACATGTACATTAATTGTCAACTACACGAGAGTTGAAGTGAATATAATGATAGAGTACATACATAACACTATAAGTATCATAATACTAAATATCAATATTATTGTAGTGCACTTGAAACACACAATTGTCAAAGGCCCAATAAGGATCCATCAAGACTTATAATTAGTGATAGTAAGTGATTGTGATATTATTCACCAACTAATATCCATTAGTTAAAAATGAGACTCTTTTAGAATAGAAAGACCCATTATCTTATGTTCATACTAAATGGCATAAATAGAGTTCCAATTGGAATCATATATTGATTTTCTTTATAGTCATGAAGGTACCCTAAATGACATTTTCTTCATCTTTATTTTTTACAATTTTTTTTGAAAGTGTTGACAATTTTTGAATTCAATTTATGAATCAACTTTGAATATTTCTCATTAGCAAACCTTTCAATTGTCTTTAAAAGCTAAGGAATATTAACCTTTTAATGAGGTTTACTGCTTTGCATTGTGAAAACATGATACAAAAGTAAACAAAATCAATCATCATATCCAACATAAATGGAATATTTAGATTTTTGTTATTCACAAGGTAAGCATTAAAGCTAATCTAATTGTTATTGTAAGTGATAACACAAATCGATACCAAATATCAAGAAAATAACATAGAACCCAAAGAGCCTAAAAGGTACACTAATTAAAAGCATGTGAGTAGAACCTTATTTCCTTGAAGAACATGTCATGTTAGAAATAAACATAAACAAACATTCAACCAAAGTAAAACTTTATTTTTCATCTATCCACATGTTTTTAGTCTTGTATGTTAGTTTCCTAACATTTTTATTGTACATCTTTATTTACAAAAAAATATTACAATTATTTTTCAATCCAAGCACAAGCATAGTTCTCCTTAGCAAATCTATACTAATCTAAAGCAATTTCAAAAAGTAACTGACATAAATAAATTTGAAGAATCACCCTAGTCAAAACATTACATGATAAATAAAAGGATACAAATTCTCATGAAAAGCACTAACTTTAAATTCATAATCAATACTAGAGAATAAATTTAGATTGTTTACATTTTAATAAATGTAGGTCAAAGAATAAATAAAACATAAAAAATTTGTTAAAAAAAGTCCACATGATTGTAGAATCTTGGTCGATTTGGCCTCCTCCAAGGAATCACAAGTTGGCGTTTGGGTTTCTTGGAAATGATCACAAGGTGTTTCAAGTGCACTACACTAAATATTGCATTTAGGTTGCTTTAATAATTATGTTACCTTACCTTTGAAAGTTACTTTATGACTCATTGTTTGGCCACTTGGAAGCGCATGTAACTATTTAGATACTAGGATTTCACATAATTTACTACTTGGAAGCCAAATTGGCTATATTAAGTAAATTAGGAAAAAGTGACATTTTGGGACTTTTAGATTTTATGTTCTTTATAGAATGTTCACTAAAAACTCTTTAAAGAACATAAAATCCAAAAGCTCCAAAGTTCCACTTTTTCCCAATTTGCTTAATATTGTGTTCAATAGTTTGTTTTTATGCAACTTTGTTGTTGTTACTAGGCCCTTTAAATTTTTTTCATTGGCTAAATTATTGATAAAAATTAATGTAGTAACAATAAGTATTTATATAGTGTAAAATGTTGAGAAATTAGTATAGGGCAACTTAACCCTTAAAAGATGGATGGATCACCGTGGCTTGCCTTGCCTATAGCATTCTACAGTGTTTTGCACATGGGCACCAATAGTATTGCTTCAAAAAGTTGAAAAAGTCAACAGTGCATGGTGCCCTCATGAAAATTGCAAGAAGGGTAGCTCGGGAGCTAACACAATGTATCACAATTTGGGTTACAAAACAAAATGAATGCATCTGTAGAGGTAATTTTTTGTCTTCCATGATGGACCATGTGTTTATGATCACTTTTGAAAAAAATCAAATGAAAAAAACTTTTTTCTGAGTCACATAATCTTTTTTCAGAGCCGGAGGATGTTTTTGGTCCTCCTCGACATTTGGGGTTTAACCTTTTAAAGACCACACATTTTCACAAAATCCATTAGAAACCAGGGTAGTAAACTTGGATGTGCTATTGAATCAAATACGGACCTGATTTCAATAATCCAACCGTACAAATGGGAATCACACCTTGTTTACTATAAAGTATCAAAATTTCAACTAGATCTACCGTTGGAGGTGAAATATTATAATGATTGAGTGGGTTGTAGATGGAAAATCTCTAGTTTTTGTGCTCGTGTGGTTTTGGATCTTACTACTTCATATAAGCTTTGTTTGAAAAGAGCCTTATATTTCTAAAAAGCAAGGTTTCTCAACTTTCTAATTAGACTAGTTCCACACAAAATGGATAAAAATAGCAATCACAAGGTGTAGCTAAGTGGACAAAAAGGATCAAAAATCTCACTTTATTTGCTACCCAAAAATAGTTTTACAAAAAAATTGATAAATACTATGGAAAATCCAATTGGTGAAAACAATAAAGAAATGGCCTTAAATGTAGGACAACAAATTTTTAATATGAAATGATAGCACCATTTCAATAGATCTTCAAATATTACAATTATACTACTACTGTATAGAGAAACAATACAAGCGTATTTCTTGAGGAATTCAAAATTTTTTAGGACCGCACAATTGAAATTTGACATTCTTTTTGGATGTTTGATGTATTGTGTTATTGCTTTGATCCATCTTTGACCAAATATGGATACGTATTTTGAGGCTATGCCATATAAACATCATTATTTATCAACTCACATGCTTGATTTCATTGTTTTTTATTTGGTTGGATGCAAAATTCTTAGGAGCACAAGCATTCTTCAAGACCAATTTCCAAATTGTTGAACAATTTTACTCTATAAGCCAAAAGCCACTCTTCTGAACCAATATATGGTTTGGTGGTCTCTAAAGGGTTAACCCTTTAAGGACCACACCCATTTTCACAAAGTCCATTAGAAATAGGGGTTGTAAGCTTAGATGTGCAATTAACTCAAATATGGACCCATTTTCACTAATCCATCTGTATAAATGGGAAGTACACCTTGTTCACTTTAACTCCTAAAGGACCAAGCCATTTTCTTTTGTGAAAAACACATAAAATGGCCACTTTTGGGGAAGCAAGTACAATGGTAAAATAAAAAGTTTTTTACAAGAATTCAACCGTAAAAGCTTACAGTAGACTACAAGAGGTACACGTGGTAAAAAATTCAGCTCAATCTACGCATAAATGAGTGAGATATTTACATTTGAATTGCGGAAATGAGTTTTTTATTGCTACTGCCTAGAAATTTGAGAAGGCTTTGACCACTCTTAGATCAAAAAAATATTCTACACAAAGTTGAGGTTTATTTTTCCCATGTAGGAGACCAAGTTAGGTATGTGTGGGAGAATGTTCAAATCAATTGGAACTATACAACACATGGGAAAAAATAGTAAGTAAAAAGAAGTGGAGAATGAGTCAAAACACTAAATTGTTACGAATTTAATTACAAAAATGAAAAATGCAAATCTCAATGGTTATAGTGTTGTGATAAACAATCTACATCCTTTGGTTTTGTGTTTTTTTCAAAATATTGAAAATTGAGTAAAATGAAGGACTTCAAAGTTTATTTTAGAGTAGAGAATCTAGAACTACCCGCAAATAAAAACTTCTCATAACTTTCATCTCATCTATCAAAATTGAATAATTCAAAACTCCCCACGTCTATATAAGTCTAAAGAACCTATTTTAGATTTGTGTTTGAAAAAAATGAAATTTTTAAAGAAGTTTTTGGCTGCCCCTTGAACACCATTTTTCATAAATTCATGCATAACTTCTTCATCAAATGTCGGAATGAAGAAAAATTTAGATGCCCACGTAGATATTTGAATTCCCCACCTTCAATAAAAGTTTCAAAAAATCCCAAAAAGTAGATCAGCCATAGGTACATGCCCAAAATCCCATTTGTCCCCCAAGGGGACTTTGGTCCTTTAGGGGTTAAAGCACCAAAATTTTAGCTAGATCCACTATTGGAGGTGAAACATTATAATGATTGAGCGAGCCGTATGCGGAAAATCTCTAAAGTTTCATGCTTGTGTGGTTTTGAATGTTACCGCTTCATGCAGGCTTTGATTGAAAAGAGCCTTACATTTCTAGAAAGCAGGGTTTCCCACCTTTCCAACAAGACTAGTTTCACACAAAATAGACAAAAATAGCAATCACAAGGTGTAGTTAAGTGGACAAAAAGGGTAAAAATTTCCATTTTCTTTGCTACCCTAAAACAATTCTACAAGAAATTTGATAATTGTTATGGAAAATCCAATTGGTGAAAACAATCAAGAATTGGCCTTAAAAGTATGATGATGTATTTTAAAGCCAAAATAACAACACCATTTTAGTAGATCTTCAAATGCTACAATTATACTACTACCGTATAGGAAAACAACACAAGCATATTTCTTAAGCAATTTGAATTTTTTTAGAATTGTGCAATTGAGATTTGACATTCTTCTTAGATGTTTGATTTATTGTATTGTTGCTTTGATCCATCTTTGACAAAAAATGGACACGTATTTTGAAACCATGCCATATAAACATCACTATTTGTCAACTCACATACCCAATTACTTTGTTATTGTTTTAGATGGATGCAAAATTCTTGTGATCACATACATACTTCAAGACCAAATTCCAAATTATTGAGCGATTTCAACTTACAGGACAAAAACCAATCCCAACGAGCAAAATATGGTCGCTTGGTCCTTAAAGGTTAAAGGGTTAAACGCAGTATTCCGTGTAGTGGACTTGTGTCAACCTGGAATGTAGCTTGATGTGCTAGCCAGTAGCTTGCACGCTTTTTGCTAAGAACTTGACCAGGTCTTGCCTAGTTCTTTGTGTCCTTGTCCAATTCTTTGTAGTGATTGTACTATCTCTTGTCAGTAAAGTAAATAAACCACTTTTTATTACGACTCTTGTCCTTTTTGATAGCAATGAAGCTCATTCTGTTTTTGTCAAAATAAAATCTATGTGATATCATTCTCTTATATTGCATTTTACAGTAAACATTTTTAGAATCTGGATCGTTTTGAGGCTAAATCAAAGAGAAAATGTAAAAATGCTCCTTGTTTTTTTCAAAACATCAAACATATCTCTGTATTATTTGAAAAATAAAAAATATCTGTGGTTTTGTGTAAGAATATCAATTATACCCCTAGTCATCTTTGAAACATCTAATTCCCTTAGTTTTCTTGTGCCTCCTTATTAAATAATTTGTAACTCACATTTGCACCAAAGATATTGACAAAGAAAAGTGTGTTGTTCGTTTAATGCAATGGCTTTGGCCACAAAAACCTTAAATGCAAAAATATTATATAAAGCTTGAAGAGCTTGCTTCCAAGATTTAACTTAGAGCATATCCACCGGTTGGCCCTGCCCTGGACGCTTCAGATGGTGTTTCAAGGCCCCTTTTTACTACAAGGGCTCAGGGGAGAGTGCGGATCTCCACTTGTTTAGTCTGGGGTGGGACGCGCTACAAAATCCACCATTAATACTTAGCTAAAACTAGCTGCCCGTGGGGAATATTTGCCACGCGGGTATAAGACTATGGAGGATTTATGATGAAGCAAGGAAAAGGGACAAGCAACCAATAACTTATTATGTCAAAATTCGAGATTCAAGCACGCTAAAAATTGAAAGAGACCTTGCAGCTCACAATCCTTTGGAGCTGATTTGGCAAGGCCTTGCAAAAATCAACCCTCAACGTGCCACCGGTGGACACTGGGAAGGCAACAATGACCCTAAGGCCACGCTATTTTGCAGGCCAGAGCCCATCGGTGGAGATGCTCTTAAGGTAGCTGCACCCATGGGCGTGACGTCCCCATGGGTGTCACTAACAAAGTCAAGGTGGTTATGGGTACTTAGGTGATAGTTATGGGTGACAAAGTAATGGTTGTGGGTGATTCCATGACAGTTTTGAGTACCCATCTCACTATTTTAGAACCAACAAGCCTTGTTTTTAGCATCTCTTACACATGGTCCTTACAGTTTCAGTGATTTTGGACTTTGAAAAATCTTTATGAACAAATGCTTGCAATTGGAACCTTGAAATTGATGCCAATTTTTTGTGGTTTCCATTTCCTAACTTATAATATTTTTTTCAAAATTAGTCAATTGTTTTATCTACTCCAAAACTCTTATTTCCACTCTTATGGGTGCGCCTACCTTATATTTAATTTACATTTAGGTTTTATAATTTCCATTGTCACCCCAACATTTACAAAAACTTGCACTAAACCGGTACAAGAAAACTATGGATATTAGATGTTTTCAAAGATATCTACAGGTATAATTAATATTCTCACACAAAACCAGGGTATCTTTGATATTCAAATAAATAATATAGGGGTACATTCGATATTTTGAAAGAACTAAGGGGCTTTTTTTTATGTTTTCCCTTAAATTAATGACTGGCCAATACCATGGCTTTGAATAGAACCTGGTACTTTTGGGGTACTAGGTAGAGTTGGGCACGCTCACCACCTCGATTTTCATCCTGTGCCAGTTTCCATCTAGTGTCAGTTTCCATCCAGTGCTTCCATCCTATGCCAGTTTCCATCCGGTGCTTCCATCCAGTGCTTCCATCCTATGCCAGTTTCCATCCGGTGCTTCCATCCAGTGCCAGCTTCCATCCAGTGCCAGCTTCCATCCAGCACCAGTTTCCATCCAGTCCTAGTTTCCATCTAGCACCACTCAGTTCCCATCCATCGCCAGTTTCCATCCAACGCTAGTTTCCATCCAAAAAATCGGCTCTGGGCGGCACCAGGCGGCTCCAGGCAAGCTCCATCTTCCAGGCCCACACTCCAAAGTCCAAAACACACCGTTCTCCGTTGCCGTTCTTAGAGCATCATGAATAGAGCACGGGCATTTGAGCGGGCCCTGGGACTGCAAAAACATTGCTATTTTTGGACTAGTATATAATTAGGAAATGAGATTATTATCATTGAAAGCGTATACAAAAACTAGTCAAACAAATAAAATGACATATGATATTGGAAATTGGATTAACAAACTAGAGTCCATTGCAAAAGTAGTTAAAGGACAAACAACATGGCAAACCATGCCTAATAAAGAAAAATTAGATAGTGGCATTCCAAATTTTGAAAATTTGGAGTGTCACTGTCTAATTTTTCTTTATTAGGCATGGTTTGCCATGTTATTTGTCCTTTAGCTACTTTTGCAATGGACTCTAGTTTGTTAATCCAATTTCCAATATCATATGTCATTTTATTTGTTTGACTAGTTTTTGTATACGCTTCCAATGATAGTAATCTCATTTCCTAATTATATACTAGTCCAAAAATAGCAAATAGCAAAAATAGCAGTGTTTTTGCAGTCCCAGGCCCCGCTCAAATGCCCGTGCTCTATTGATGATGCCCTTCTGCTCCACCGTCAATCATTGTTGCTGCTGCTCTCAACTTACTGCTGCCGGAGGTCTCAACAATTCCAATCCTCCCTTCGGCGCCAGCAAATCATCACGCCGCAACAATAATGAACAAATGAAACCACATCGCCAGTAGAACCGTAGATCTCACTTTTCTGGACCCCTCGCTATTGTCTAATAATAACTTAATCCAGTGAAAAGGTGCGCAGCTCTCGCACTCCCGCACTTCCCTGGCGCTTAAACTTTACATTTCCCTCGCACTTTCACGCGTCACACTTGCCCTAACTTAACAAGCCTGTCACATCACCGAACCCTCTCTTCTCGTCTACGTTCTTCCAGCACTTTTCTACGGTCTCTGAGAAGCGTGAGATCTTTTTTTCCAACTTTGTCAGCAACAACAGGCGATTGTGCTAGATCCATTCGAAACCTGCGTTTTTGTTTTGTAACAAAAGCAAGGGAGTGGTGGTGTTGACGCTATGGCTAAAATCTCGTGGCCCATACTGGGCGCAGCTTTGTTCTTCGACATCCTTGCGTTCGTGCTCGCGTGTGCCGCCTTGGCGAAGCGCAGTACGGTTAGTTCGCTTCCTTTGCTTTCGTGACTCTGCTTTTGCTTTGCGTTTTTGTTAAAGGAAGAATGATTTTCTTCTTCTGTTGTTGCCTGCACTTTCTCATGCGTCTTGTTTGCTTCAGTTCGTACTTACCCTAATGCTGATGTTAGTTCGGTATTAGTAATGATACTCAAGAAAAATTAAAAGAAAATGAGTAGAATGAGAGTTTAGTAAGTGTAGGTCAAATTTTAGGAATGATTACTAGTTTATGTTTCTGTACCGGGATTAGGAACTTAAAGTTATGTGTTCAAAAGTTGGATGAGTGTATGTAAGAAGTAGATTAGTGGAGATGAAGGATATTGGTGCGTTGTTTTAAGCATTTCAATAGGTTTAGGAGTGTGACGCTGGGAGATTAGTACTTCAGTATTATAGAGATCATAATGTGCATACGGCTGCTTCACACTATGGCCGAGCAAGTTGAGAGGCCGTGGGATTGAGGGGCCAAACTTTGCATGGGATTGAGTGTTCAAACAAACTTTGTGAAGAGGCAAACGAAATGGGCTGAAAATAGGTAATAAAATATTGTTTTTGAAACCCTTGGCTGCCCTTAGTGTGAAGCCTCTGAAGATCAAGTCCAAAGTCCAAAACTCTTGACAATGAACTTCCATGGTCTCTTAATGAATGACCATACATTAATGTGAAGTTTACAAAAGTCAAGTTCAAAGTCCAAAGTCACAACATTAATTAGACCTTCCAAATCTAACTGCCAAGATCTTTAACAGCCCCTCAACTCAACTCTAGATTGGATCTCCATCTTTGCTTGGTCCAAACCTCTTTTGGGAGGCTGTTGTTTTGGATGAAAGAGTGATGTTTCATGGAGGGACGAGGGACTTTGGACTTTGACCTCTAGTCCGAAGGGTTGAGAGGTCAAAGTCATGGTTTCTTACAAACAATTGGTGGAAATCAATGACCTCATGACCTTTGGCCTTAGTGTAAACTGGCCCTAAATCTTTTTTTGACCATTTTTTTCCCTTACCACTGGTGGTGACTGGTGGTGATTTTATAATGCAATTCCAATGTGGGGTGAGGTTTGTAGTAGCTAACCCCACAACTTTAATTCAAAGATCGGTGGCCATAGAAAATTGAACATCCTTACATCACTTGCTAGTTAAGTCTAATATCAAGTTTAGGGGAAGATTAGGGGAAGGGATGAGATCCGTATTGGTTTAGTATCCTTTTATTTGTTTGCCTGACTTTATTGCAATTCCAGGGAACGCCGCAATATTCTGCACCTGGATACCTCACCTGTGTGTACACCAACGACACGGCTACCGGACTAGCAGCCTCGGCGTTTGGGTTCCTGCTCATCGGGCAGGTGCTGATTACCGTGGCCACCAGCTGCTTCTGCTGTGGAAAAGCTACCTACCGGCCTGGTTTTGGACGAGTGTGTTCCGTTTTGCTGCTCGTCTTTTCATGGTAAGCCCCTCTCTCAAGATCATCCCTGCATTCAAATACTTTGTAGGACAGAAGAAATCTGTTTTTCACCTGAATTATTTTTTAGGAGTGATCATACGTACATGGTGCAGTATAGAAGTTAAAAAAAAAACCTCACCAAATGTACTCATAATAGACACGGTGTTAGTTTTCATGTTACCCTTCTTACAATTTTCATGAGGCCAGCATGCATATGCATTGTTGACTTCTGCAACTTTTAGTAATAGTGGTATAATGGGTGGGCACTTGTCACATACCTAGAGGGCAGCCACGGTGACCGGCCAACGTTTAAGAGTTTCGGATCTAAGCAAAATGCGGAAAATTATGTTTTCCCGTGATAACGAGAGAAGTGTTAAGAAACGTAATAGCAGCACATTGAGACTCCATTACTCCAAAGATCAATTTTTTTCATGCGTAGTAGAATTGTAACATGTGCTCATGAGAGCAATGCCACGCTATAAGAAGATTTTTGAGTAGGCTTTCGAAATTTGCAAGCAGTGAGAATTAGGGTTTCTACAGTGGGTTGTACAGAGGATTATACAGAGGATTTCACAGAGGTCATTATATTGTATTGCACAGAAGATTATACAGATGGTTATGCAGAGGATTGCAGAGAGAATTGTACCGAGGATTATATAGAGGATGCATAGAGGATTATACAGTGGATTATACAGAGGATCATGCAAAAGACTGTACAGAGGATTAGAGAGAGGATTATGAAGTGGAATATAGGAGAGGATGATGCAGTGGAATATAGAGAGGATCATGCAGAGGATTATAGAGAGGATGATGCAGTGGAATATAGGAGAGGATGATGCAGTGGATTATAGAGAGGATGATGCAGTGGAGTATAGAGAGGATCATGCAGTGGAATATAGAGAGGATGATGTAGTGGATTATAGAGAGGATGATGCAGTGGAGTATAGAGAGGATCATGCAAAAGACTGTACAGTGGATTATACTCATTATAGAGAGGATCATGCAGTGGAATATAGAGAGGATGATGCAGTGGAATATAGAGAGGATGATGCAGGGGATTATCTAGAAAGAGACTACACCAGCTGTATTACTATTCCATTCAGAGTTCGAGACACATGCTTTGAGCTCTGCTTTTCCACTTGATTTTGCTCCAGATCTTGTCTTAAAATGTGTCAAAAAATTAGGTTACCATACCTCTGATCTGAACTTGGTCTTTAATTGTTGTTGTTGTTGCAGGCTGAGCTTCATCATCGCCGAGGTGTTCTTGCTCACGGGCGCAGTGTTGAACAACACCCGAACCATTGGGCAACTAGACGAAGGCGTGTACAGCGTGGACGACGCCTTCTGCAGGCACGTGAAGAAAACCATCTTCGCTGTGGGCGTGGCCTTCTCGTTTCTGGCCATCGTGTCCAGTGTCGTGTACTACTTTTTGCAAGCTCGAGCCCAACCCAAAGAGCATCAGTGGAATTCCTACCGTGGCGATGCTGATCCTTTCAGCGAGCACGACGGTCCCACCATCAGCATGACGTCCTACGACTAAGGTAGGAGCACCCATAAGCTTTCAACATGATGAGTATCAAGAAACAGCTAGCAAATTATAGGACCCTATTAGGAACAAAAAAAGATATTGAGTTTGCACATTTGAATGTATTATTTGGATATTGTGAGAATAAGTTGTGAATATTTAAAGAGCAAACTGCCATTGCACCCATAACCACTTTTCAAGATTTCATGTTCACATGCTGTACATCTTTGTAATTACATCTATTCATGTCCACAGATTTTCCAAGATTTCAGAGGTGACGGTTATGGGGACAGTGACACTTATGAGTGTTCCTACCTTAAACTACCATTGGAACAACGCTAAGGTAGACATACCCATACCCAACCGTTTAAGGGTTTTGGGGTACCTTAAGGTCTTGGATTTTTTGTTTTTTTGTAGGGTTAGCCTTTCAACAAGCTATCATGGAATGTATTTTTTTGGAAAAGAGTATTGTAGATTGTTTTATATCAGAGGGCAAAGTTCCAGTTCATAGGGTCCCTATTAGTGACTCTAGGCTTACCTTGAAACTGTTTGGATGGATGTGTTCCCATAGTGGCACTAGATGGTGCCAATCCCAACCCTCGTAACAACTTAGCAACTCACATGTGGTAAAATTTGTTTGTGCAAGTGACATTTTGTTGCTCCATTATGGGTTTAGCAATGTGTGGTGAAAGCCTCAAATCTAGGGTGTGAGATTGGGGAGGGGTTGGGAATGGGTGTGTACCCATACTTGACTGTTTAAGGGTTTGGGGTACCTCAAGGTCTGGGAAAATTCAGGATTTTTTTTTTGTAGGGTTAGCCTTTCAACAAGCTATCATGGAATGTAATTTTTTTGGAAAAAAATATTGTAGATTGTTTTATATCAAAGGGCAAAGTTGCAGCTCATAGGGTCCCTATTAGTGACTCTAGACTTACCTTGAAAATGTTTGGATGGATGTGTTCTCATAGTGGCACTAGATGGTGCCAATCCCAACCGTCTCATAACAACTTAGCAACTCACATATGGTATAATTTTGCTTGTGCAAGTGACATTTGTTGCTCCATTATGAGTTTAGCAATGTGTGGTGAAAGCCTCAAATCTAGGGTGCAGAATTGGGGTAGGGGTTGGGAATGGGTGTGTCTACCTTAGGGTAAAATGGTGAGCCAAGATTTTGGGAGTGGGAATTGAGATGAAAGTTTAAAATGCACAATTATAGGGCCCTAAGTTCATGGTTATAGGACCCTGAGTACCTAGTTATAGGACCTTAAGTACATGGTTATAAGTGAAATTTAATATTTTGACAGAATCCAGGCTCACAGAATTTGTGCTTGCGGTTTAGCATTCCGCAACTACCGTTTCCACTTCCCTTCTTTCTCCTTTTAAAGTTCCCATTCTCCAAGCCTGTTTAGGGGGCTTGCATTCTCCGAACCTTTTGTAGGGTTTACATTTTCCGAGCCTTTTTAGGGTTTGCATTCCTCGAGTTTTTTAGGGTTTGCATTCTCTGAGCCTCTTTCGCAAGTGCAGAGGAGCTCTGACATTCCTTGACTTGGCAGAGAAATATCTTTCACTCTGGCAGTGTTCTTTTCTTACAACGTAGACAAAGCGGATTGTTACTCGAAGTAATAGATAGATCAGGAAGTCAGCGTTAGGATTTGTGAGCAGGAGACGGGCTTGGGTGAGAGTTTGAGGGTTTAGGGCCTTCCGTTGATACTTGGAGATATTTCTTCAGCTGTTTCCTTGAGTTGTTTTTTCTTCATATTTGAGCTTCTAGATTTAGGTTCTATATTGATCTTGTATACATTCAGTGTGCTCTCTATCAGATTTTTTTATGCATTTTCCTATGGAACTTGGACGAGAGTTGATGCTTTAGCCATGTGGTTTTAGCAATAAGCTTTCTTGCTTGTTTTTTGAAGGAGCTTTTGGTGGCAGTTCTCAAATTGTATGTAATTTGATACGCAGAAACTCGTGGTTCAACCTACAATGCTAGTGGAAATGTGTTTTGAATTGATCTCTAATTACTAATTTATAGCTGATGTGAATAAACCGATTTCATTCAAATGGGGACTTGGTATACTGTACGTACTGTACAGCACCCTCGAGTAATGTTACGTAATCCCTGTTTGTGCATTCTAAACAAGCTTGAATAAAAATATGTATACATGGCATTTTAATCTCATATTGTTGGTATCTGATTCTCATGCCATCCCAATCAATCATACCAAATTTTAGTTACTAAAACTCAAAATCTTATTTTTGGTAAATGATTTTGTGTCAAAATTATGGTTTTACAAGAAAGTTGATTAATAAATAGTGGTGGTGAATTTTTAAGATTTGATTGCATGGATATGTAGGAGACATCCATATTCACATCTTCTTTTCAAACAAACATTTTCAAAAAGTTTCAAAATTCCTCCTTTAGAGATTTTAATGTTAGGATGACCATGACCAAATTTAGTAAAATACATATTTCTTCATGGAAATTAGTTTTTGTTATTTGACTCATACATTGTGATTAAGTTTGTACCTTTAAACATGATGATATGTTTTTTTTGCCAAAAATTAATTTCCATGAAGAAATATGTATTTTACTAAATTTGGTCATGGTCATCCTAACATTAAAATCTCTACAAAAGGAGTTTTGATTTCTTTTGGAAATGTTTGTTTGAAAGGAAGATGTGTGTATGGATGTCTCTTACATATTTATGCAATCAAATCTCAAAAATTCATCACCACTATTTATTGATCAACTTTATTATAAAACCATGATTTTAACACAAAATCATTTACCAAAAATAGGATTTTGGGTTTTAGTATTTGAAATTTGATATGCTAGATCAAGATTGCATGAGGATCACATACTAACAATGCGAGAATGAAATGTTAGTTATATTCTTTGTTATACATACTTCTTTGGATGCCATAAAAGGGTGTTATGTACTCTTTCTTTTGGGTATTGTACAGTACACACTTGTTTCTAGGCCAAGGTGGAAAAGCTCAGTTTCTTTTATTAAACTAAGAATCTGTCTTGATTTTGTAATCTGCCCCTATTTTGTAGTTGTGCAGTTTCATCTCCTTCCAAAGTTGTAGACCAAGGGCAAAATTTTGTGCGATGTCCATATTTGGAAACTCAAATATGACAAACAATTCCATATTGTAATCTTGGTTGTTTTTGTCCTTTTTAAATTTTATTGATTCCATCGATTCCAAACTAGCATGGAAGTTTGTTCTAAACCAAGGTCTTTTAATGCAAGTACAAACTAAAGTTTCCCAAATTTCATATTGTATAGTGATGTTTGGATAGAGTCAACCTTTGTAAGAGAAACTTTTGGATAATGTCATGGTCATGTTCTCTTTTTCATGTTAGTGAATGTTTATGGTTAATGCTTGTATATGCTTGTATATGGTCAATGCTTTTTTCTTGTGATAAATTTCTAAACCCTTGCTTTTTTTGCAAGGTAAAAATAAAAAAAAATTCACTTTAACCCTTATAAACATGTATGTAAAATATACTAAGTGTTAAATAGGAAATTTGTTGGGATTTTGTTTTCACTTAATAACAAAAATTTAGAAAGCCAAGAAATGTTCAAGTCTATTATTGGAAGGGTTATTTTGAGATATTGGAACTAGAGTCAATTATCCTTCTATTGATAAAAGTTTTTGAAACTTGAATGCGTTTTGAACCTCTCTTTTTGACACTTAACAAGTTTCCAAAAGCCACTTTTGTGCTTTATAACCACTCTCTAACAATTATGAGTTGAGACTGCACACTTTTGGGTCTCATAAACATCTTCAAGTAAAGATGCAAGTATCTAATTGGAATTGAAGGGTTTAGCAAAATAACAAGAGAATTATTTGAAATTTGAATCTATTAAAGAAAATGATAACTCAAATTTTCAAGAAAAATCTTGACTATAATGAAATGGAAAAGAGTTTTATCTATTGTAGGTGAAAAATTGCCATCAATATTTTCAATCAACGAATTTTAGATTGAATTTATTTCTAGATGTCTGGTTTTAGTGAAAATTCTCTTGTCTGGTAATACAAAGATCAAAAAACTTACTTTCCTTTTAATTAGAATATTCTAGAATTTGATCCATGTGTTTGATATTGTATTGTATTCATAAAATAGAAACGGTTTGTTCTTCAACTTTCAAAGAGTTTTTCTCATGTTATGTTTTTTTAAATCAATTTTAAAACTTTTGTACACGTTTAATTAAAATGTATACGCAAATAAATTAAAACCACGAGCTCCATCAAAGTACAAAATCAAGAACTTTTGAATGTCCTCAATACATGACCAATCGTAATCATCTTATTTTGAAAATGGTTTTAAAACTTGATGCATGACGTGCTCTCATACCTTAAACATTTAATTTTGATTCATTTAATCATTCAAATTATTGTAGATCAATTACTTTGGTAAAAAAACTTAGAATTGAAACGTGTTAAATCTTGAATATAAATGCAACCAAGGTCTTAGTATTGAGAAATTTTGATGATTTTTTAAATTGAAAATAAATTCATTTTATCAACACTAGTTTAGGTACTTGTTGTAATGGCAAAACTTGAATATCAATAAACAAATGGTGCAGTAGCAATCTTATCACAAAATGTAGGCAATGAGAAAAAAACTCAAATTGGTTAGCTCTTATTAACTCGCAAATGCTAGCAATGTGATTCAAAATAAAGCCTCACTGTAAACCACATTACGCATGTACCCCTCTCTCCCATGTTGGTCCTCTGTTAGAAGAATGTGCACGTTGTTGGGCTACGTGGCACGTAAGAATGTAATATACAATTGTCAGTACCCTCAAGAAAGTCGCAAACTCCTGTACGTCCAAGTTATATTAGTGCTAACCTCAATTCTTGGTAGAAATATTGTCAACAATTCCAACCACTATGCATGTGCATCATCATGACTTATGTGGAATTACTATTTACGTGTATATGCAATAATTATAGGCTAGATCTCCAATTCTAAAACCCTTAAACCCTAGTCAACAACCAAGGTTTTAAAAAGCATTCAAAAAATAAGCAAATTACTTTGTTGCGGTTGAGTACCATCAAAAGACAGAGATTTCTAAAGGAGGTAACAAAGCAATTGCTTGATTTGCATCCCACATAAATTGGCTCTCCTCATTGAATTTCAAAGTAGGAATTATTTTCAAAATAGCAGATTATTAAAGCTTGCACATTTTACATTTTTGTTTTAGTCAACCAAAGCGAGTAACTCCATGATTCATGTGGTGGTTAATAGTAAAATATAACAAGTTGCACCACAACACTCTCTCAGCCAATCAAAATGAGCGGCTCAAAAGATTGTATTTTTTTCTTTTATATATAAAGATTTAAACTCCAACTACCTCATAGACTTTGATGCAAGGTTTGTAACTAATACTTATACTTGATTTTGAAGTAGAAAGTTTAGAAGCAAGAGTTTGTTCAAATGTATACACTAATGTATTTGAACAATACATTAACATTTTTTGGAATATGTTCAATAAAAAGATCATCACCAATTGCAAAATATTATATTTTATAATCTTGACATGCAATCTTGAATTTTAAAAATAAAAATGACTAAAGTATAGTTCTTATAACTTTTTCATATAACATTTAAATGGAACTTCAAGTATATCTTAGGTTTGACAAAATATTTTCTATGACACAAGAAATCAACTGCATTGACACACATGTATATGAGAATTGATCATAATTGTCAAATAAAACCTTTTAGCTATAAATGATCCAATGTTAACTTTTTGGCACATTACAAATTTATGGACTTACAATAATAATAAAAAATTTCAAATATTTAGAATTTTCTTTTCTTTAAGTTCTAAAAATACATAATTTCAACCATTTCAAAAGAGTCTTATACAAAGATTTCTTACCAACTTTAAAAATTCCAATGCAATCATTAAATTTTTAAACCAACTGATTATTTAATAAATATGCTAACTTTCATAGCTTTTGACTTTAAAAGCAACATAATTTATTTTGCAAAATGCAAAAAATATATAAACCATTAACCTAATATTTCATTTTAATAAGGTTTGCTCATTGAAATAAGGTTTGCTCATTGAAATAAAGTTTGCTCATTGAAATTATATTTGTTCATTGAGATCACATTTGCTAATTAAGATTGTATGTGCTCATTTTGCTTATCATAATAACATTTGTTCATTGAGATTACATTTTTTTCATTGATATCACATTTGTTCAATGAAATTGCAGTTATATTATTCAAAAATAATAGAATAACAAAGTAATAAAAATTTACTACTTTAAATGTAATGATCAACACATTGGAAGCACTTGTGTTGAAATAGCACCAAATGTCACCAAAATAATAACATGTTACATATTATGAACAATAATTCCATGATTATAACTATGTATATGAGAATCATGCTCAAGCAATAATAAAATTTCATTTATAAAAAATGCAATCATTATGTATATAATTATGGAAACAAAATATTATAACAAACTTGGCATTTAAGTTTTTATTATTTATTTATTCTTAAAGTTTGCACAATTATTTTTGAAGGTTAATTTAGGTCAATCAAAAAATTCTATTCAAAATTTGTTTTTCTTGATTTAAGATTTGCATTTTAAAACTACTACATAACTATAAATTTTTATTATATTTCATATCCTACATTTTTTCTATAATAATAAGCAATGATGTACAAAAACAAGTCAAAATTTTATATAATATTTAGTAATTTTTTTTAAAATATGAATTTACATATGTTACAAACAATAATGTAAGTATAATTTCATGTGCTAAGGTATGAGCCGAGAGCAATGAGCATTGAGCAGTGAAAATTCTCATATTACTTTTAAAAAAATAAAAAGAATAAAAAGTGAGGTTAAGCCAAAAAATAGTAATGGAAAAACTAATAAAATTGACAAGTTACTAAATAAACTTGGAGGAAAAGAGCTCTTATAAAAAAATAGCTAAATAAATTGTTTTATTTTCATTTTTTACAAATTTTGTTTTTGTGTTTTATGACCCTTCTCAGAACCCGGGAGGCCCACTTGTGGTGGTTTTGGATTTTGTAAATGGCTCTTCACATTCTAACGAGCACTTCTAAAAATAGATTTTTTTTTTTTACAATTTTTTTGTGTATCTGAGGACCCTCCTCAGAACCGTAGAGGCCTACTTGTGCACATTATAGAGTTTGTAAAAGAGTCATAAAATTTGTTAAAATTGCACAATTCACTGTAATGGTCACATTTACAAGTTCAAAAATAGATAAACTTGACAATTTTCTTTCTAAAAATGTCATTATAGCTAAGTTTCAAGGAGGGTCTTTAGACACAAAAACAAAAATTGTAAAAAAAAAAACAATTGTCTTAGCAAAAAAAACTTAAAAAAAATAATCTATTTTTAGCCAAGAAGGGCCTTACACCACAAAAACAAAATCTAGAAAAAATAAAGAAATAAATAAAATGGGAAAAAATCAAAAGTAAATATATATTAGTAATAATAATAATATGATTAATATCATCTGTTGTCCTCTTTTCATTTACATTCATCCATTTTAATTTTTCTTTATCCATTATATTTTTTCATTTGTTTATTTCAATAGATGAATTTCAAATATCATCCAAAAATATTATTCATGAGTGACCATTCTTGTCTACTTACAATTGTATAGAACTTACTAAATATCATTTTGAACTTTCATATTTCCATGAAAAATTTGCCCATTGCTCAACACTCACTGCTCAACTCTCATTGCTACCCGCTTAGACTTTAGCATTCCTACCTGTCATTGTTTTTTTTTATAGATTTCCTAGCAATATCACCTTTTCCCAACGAATTAGCAAGGAACCAACTTGTTCACAAAGTTGGTAACATCAGACAAGTATGTAATGCTCTAACAAGCACGAGTAAAACTTCTTAAAAAAAATTCAATAAATTTTCCTCAAAAGATGAGAGGAAATGACATTTAACCCAAGTTGTTCCATGTCTTTTGGAGCAATTTGTGCTCGCAAATCTTATGATCGTTGTGGACATTACAAAGAATGACTTGAGACTAGATGTGGGCTCTGTTCTATTCTTTGTTGATTTGCGCAAGCCATTGGGTGTTGTTGAAGAAGTCCTCAAACTTGCATTCTATATTGCCAAATATTATCTAGCCAATGATATCCCCAAAGAGGTGGTGATAGGAGCCGCTGTGGGATATATCAATGGGTATGCAATTTTTCACGGGGTTTCATTAACCTAGAAAACCCTTCCCAATAGTCAGTTCCACTCTTCTTCTTCCGCAATATGATTGTTGCTTTTGGCAATAACAAACATGAAAATACATTTTTTTTAAATTTTAGATTCATGTTAAATATCCATTAATATTGAATTGTGCAAATAATGAATAATATAATTTTTGGTTTATAAATTTCAAATCCCAATAAAATTAAATAAATATAAAATTTAAAATGAAACAAAACAAAACCAATTATTAAATAATTTCTATTATTATTTTTTTAAACAATGTGTTCATTGTTCAAAAGGCGCATTTGAACAAATGGTAGACATTTAATTTAGGCATCTTAAATAAAAATATCTTAAATATTGATTATGCTTATTTTATTTCAAAGACAAATATAAAAATTTTACAATTAGCATGTATAAATCAATTGTTTGAAGTACTTATACTTCAAAAGTAGTTTTAGAGCATTTCAAAATTAATTCAACTTTTTGGTTAGATAAACTTTGAAGAAGTTAATTAAATTAAAAGTTGGAATTCAAAAAATTTGAATTTGAATAAAGATTTTTTTAATTTAAAAATTTAAAAAACTTGAAATTAAAAAATAATAATAATCAAATTCCAAAATTTTATATTTTATTGAAAAAATGTTGAAAATGACAATAATAATAATAACTCAATTGTAAACATAAAACATTTTTGTACATATGTTTCAAATGAACATGTCTATGGTCAACAAAATTGAGCATCTAATAATAAAAAAATATATGTGATCTAAAAAATAAAATAAAATAGATTCAATTTTAAATAATTTAGAAATTTATGAATAAACCTTTGACCCAATTTAGCTTAAAAATTAAAGGCTGTTAATGATCATTCTTTTTGAATTATTTTTATTAATTTTGAAACATAGAAAATATTGAAAATCACAAGCTTGCAAATTATTTAAAAAGCATAATTTAGCCTCACACTCTTCAAAAAGAGACAACAATAAATTGAACCTCAAATACTTTAATTTTGTCATAAAATAAAAAAGCTTTCAAATTCATTTCTATACAATTTCAAAATTAAAGATAAATGCGCATATATATAAGTGACGTCAAATGAAATTGTTTCATTTTTATTGCTAATTAAATTGATAACAATGCTACAAATAAAACTAAAATTCTATTCAATAGAACAAAATATAGTCTTGTAGTTGAACAAAACATAGTCTTCTAGTTGCACAAAACAAAGTTTTGTTTCTTGTTAGCATGTTTTTATGATAATAATAATAATTTTTTTACAAGGAAACCACATTGCCATATCTAACTTTTTGCAAGCATGTTGCGTGTGATACCTCAAATTTTATCTTTAAATTTTGATCATTTTGCAATTCAAATGCTGATCACATAAAAATAGAAATAAGATAGTAGCGCTTATAATATAAAAGAAAATAAAAGTTATTTTAAGAACTTAAGATAGATATTATTAATATATTTGTCAAAATAAGAATGGTCATTTTCATATAACTCACTCTTTGGAAAATCAAATAGCGTGACATGTTTTTTCTTGAATTAAAATAAACACTCAATGAACTTTGGTTAATAAAAACATCTGATTTAACCCCTAAAGGCCCAAGCCATTTTTTCTAATGAAAGTTAACACTAAGTTGCATCAGCTTATCTCAAGTTCACCTCAGCTGATACTACAGCAATAGGAGTTTAATTGGAAATGCATGCATAGTTAACCGTACACATGCATGTAGCTACCAAGGTTTAGTTAGGAAAATAGAGAAGCTAGAGAACAACACACAAGTAGCCTCTTACAGCATTCACCTAAAACCACGGCACCGTCATCCGCAAATACATAACTATTTGGAACTGTATCTAATTCGAGAGCATTGCATTAGTGACCCTCTGAACATATCACACACCAAACACAACTAGCAAAAAATTAAATTAAATATGCTACCACTTTGAGGGGAATGAGTAGAAAAGTAGGAAATAAAGTTTGTTTTGCAAATCCAACTGTAGAATCTTGCCTTAGACTAGAAAAGGCACTTGTAGGAAAAAATCAAGTCATTCTAGATGGAGAGAAGGGAGATATTTACATCTAAAGTGAAAGGAAAAGGTTTTCTTCCTTGCTGCTAGTAAATTCCAGTAGCCTTTGACCACTCTTACCTGAAAAAAATTACTCTGCACAAAATTGAGGTTGATTTTTTCCATGTAGAAGACCAAGTTAGGTATGTGTGGGAGAATGTTCAAATCAATTGGAACTATACAACACATGGGGAAAAATAGTAAGTAAAAAGGAGTAGAGAATGAGTCAAATCACTAAATTGTTAAGGATTTAATTGTGGAAGTGAAAAATGCAAATCTCAATAGTTATAATGTTGTAATAAACAATCTACTTCCTTATGTTTAGTTTTTTTTTCCAAAATATTGAAAATTGTGGAAAATAAAGGACTTCAAAGTTTATTTTAGAGTAGAGAATCTAGAATTGCCCACAAACTAAAACATCTCATAACTTTCATCTCATGAATTGAAATTGAATGATTCAAAGCTTTCCACATATGAAAAAATCTAAAGAACCAATTTCAAGTTTTTATTTTTAGAAAATACAAATATTTAAGAAGTTTTTGGGCTGCCCGGATTGCTCTTGCTCCCTCGAGCAGCAAAAATTCTTGCATAACTTCTTTGTCAAATGTCAAAATGAAAAAAAAATTAGATGCTCGCATAGGTCTTAGAATTTCCCACCTTCAATAAATTACCATCCTGACACAACTCATATCATATCTCATTTTTTACTTGGAGTTGTCTAGCTCCAAGTTCCACTCTTTGTCTTGTCATCAAGTGCACCTCCATGTCTTTGTCTTCAAGTTATACATCCCATACGACCACTTGTCCTCAAAGGTGCATTCCGTACACTTGTCATCAAGTGTAGTACCCTTGTCATGCAAGTGGAGTTGTCTTACTCCAATGCACAAATCCATAATCTGAAGATGTCCGCATTTAATGCTTTTCTCATAGCCCACCAACTCACATTTCATTGTGCATCAGTTCATTCATCAATTCTTCATCCATCAAGGGCCATGACATTACACTAGAGGTTCAATAATGCTAGGCCTTTTTATATTCCAAAATTTTTCATTGCTTAATACTAAAATAAAAGTCTAATTCTAGCATACATGCTTAAAGACCACATGACTGCAAATATTTGAAAAATGTCCAACAAATGAAAACTTGCTACCTCTTTAGCTGGAAGTCAAAAAAACCTTATGTTGATTTTGAAAGATAATCCACTAAATCCCACAAGATTTTGGCATTTCATTTATTTTGTAATTGCACTCAATTGATGTTGCTAAAAAAGAGTAACCTTGAATGGCATGTGAAAACCTTAACCCCTAAATGCCCAAGGCACCACATTTTGGTGTTTAGGAAACTTTGAAAATTCACTGAAGGCAAAGATTTAAGTGTTTTCAGGTAATTCTTTATGGAGAAGTTTCGGGCTGAAGTTAGCTTCATTTTTCAAATCAAATATCTTCTAGATTACACTTTGATTTTTACGGTGGAAGCTAGAATACAAGTATACTTGCTGCATACTGAAAAGTGTCAATGAGAAGCCAATGAGAAGCTGCCACCTTGAAGAATTGGGCAGCAGGTTGAAAATGAGTGGAAAACTAGAATCAAAGAACCCGGTATGCTAAAAATTGACATTCCTATCTTTGAAGCCATTTGCACCAATGAATGGTAACTAGAGAATCTTTCAGGATAAGTCTTCCTATTTTGACAATCCTATATTCTACACAAGCAATGGACAACATTCTCTAGAGGATTTTGTAGTAGAAGTCCTAAACTATGGTTTTGTTGCATCGCTCATTGTTTTGTACTGTCTTTGTACTATCCTGCAAAACAGAAATTACAAGGTTTAGGTTCATTTATAGCAATGGTAGGCAAGGATTGCAATTCCATAAGTATGCAAAAAAAAACATTCCACCAAGTCCACAAGTAGTTTTGCAGAATTCAAAGGCTACACCAAGACCCATGAGGACAAGCGGCTTAGGTTGCCTAGCAATTATAGCAATGCGTGAAATTAGCAATCCATTGATGCAAAAAATACCAAAGTTGTTGTAATTTCCATTTCCTTCTGTGCACTGAAGAGATGACTTAGGAAAGGTCAAGAGCTCAAACCTAGGGCAATATTGGAGAAAGTTGATTGTTTGAAGAAAAGTTCAAAGCTGTCACTGCCACCGCCATTGCCAGCCCACGCAGCACCACCTACACACACAACAAGTCAGCAATATGAGCATCCTAGAGTGGCAAATTTTACGAGAAGAGAGGAGTCTCAGAACATGGCAATAAAGGAGTCCAATGTTGCCAAAAGTCTAGCAACATCAGAGAAATATAGCACACCTTCAACCCTAAGCAACAAGACCTTAGCTGTAGGAAAGAAGTGCAGTACAGTGGTAGTGGAGCAGCGCAACCCTAGAAACATTGCGGCAGTGGTGCAGCATTATCGGAGTTGCGAGACCTTTGCGACTTCATCTGAGTGTGAACAATAAGTGTGAGCGACCTCCAAAGTGCAGGGCATACAAATTACAGTAGCAGCAACATCAAAGTGTGAGAAAGAAACACATGTCCCAAGCATCTGTAAAGCGACAGTGGACGGAGGTGCAAGAAAGAAGCTGAATACAATTGTCATGCAGCGAACATGGAGGCATGAGAACTCAATAATTTCAGCTTCTCCAAAGTAAAGGCAAGAGAACAACAATCCCAAAGCCATAGAACATGAGCCCAATGAGATCAAGAATCCTAGCACTGGGCATCAACGATGAGAGGATAACAGCAACAATGAGAGGATAACAGCAATAACTTTGGCACCAAAGAACCTGATCACAAAGAGATATAGAACCCTATTGATGAGCAAGTCTTCTCCTCGATTATGGTAAGTTCTTTGCATGCTAATCAGGTGGAAGAAAAAGATTTGGGCAATGCAATTGTTGATGAAGGGGAAATCTTATGATGGAGTAATTTCAAAATTCTTGAATGTGGAGGGAATTCCAGTGAAGACTTGAGTAGCAGTGAGGATGATGTGCCCACTTGCACTATTGAAAAAAGTGCTAGAAAAAATATATCAAAAAAACAACCTGGAGTTAGAGAATTGTATCAAGATGATATGTAGTCAAACAAACACAGAACTTTTGAACAATCTCCTATGAATTTCTATAGTCCTTCTCGTGGTTTGACTCAATTTGCAAGTCATACCCTTTCTCTTGAGCAATTATGGTCGCAATTTTGGACAGATCGAACTTTGCTAGAAAATAGTTAGAGAAACTAATAGGTATGCTACGGCTACATGGGACAAAGACACTAAAAGAAAGAGGTCATTAGAAGGTATGAGAGGGGGTGATCAATGGTATGATGTCACTATATTACAGTTAAAAGCTTATATGGCAATCAATTTGTATATGGGCATAAAGCGTTTACGTAATGTTCGAGAGTACTGGCAAATGTCTTTTACATTTTTTTTTGTCCTATCATATCATCTATTATGAGTAGAAATTGATGTGAAAGTATAACTCAATTTCTCCTCAGATTAAATCCTGAAGAAGTAGTAAATACACCTCACACTCTAGGATATTATAAATTGTAGAAAATAAGGTGGTCATTAGATGATTTAAGAGATAGATTTAGGTCTTCTTATAATTGTAATAAATTACTAATAGTAGATGAATTGATGGTCATGTATAAAGGTAAATATTGTGCTATCTGTCAATATTTTCCTTCTAAACCTATAAAGTGGGGGATTACAATTTGGTGCCTTTTAGATTCAATAACAAAATATGTGTTTAATTTTGATGTTTATAGTGGAGGGGGGAGTAATCGTGAAAACTTAAAATGTTCTAAAAAAGGTGATCCAAAGCAAGGTAAATTTGTTGTTTTAAATTTGGTGAGGGGTTTAGAAAAAAGAGGGCATGTTATTTTCATGGATAATTTCTTTTCATCAATAGAATTGTATATGGAGTTGAGGGATTTAGGTTTTAGTGCAATTGGAATAATTAGGTCTAATAGAATTGGTCTACCATCTTGTCACACGGACAAGAAAACCTTGATGAAAAGTGGTCAATGAACTATTTTTTTGGAAAATGCATTCTTCTAGAAAAATGTTTCTATAGTATGGATAGATAAAAAACTTGTAGTGCTACTATCAACCCATGCCCATCCTTTACTTGCCATTGGAAGCACAATTACTGTTCAACGTTGACAAGGAGCTGAAAGAGTTGACATTGAGTCATCACCTGTACATTTGGAGTACACAACCTACATATG
This sequence comes from Ulota crispa, assembly GCA_963920765.1. NCBI lineage: Eukaryota > Viridiplantae > Streptophyta > Bryopsida > Orthotrichales > Orthotrichaceae > Ulota > Ulota crispa. The sequence continues at coordinate 1,935,619 of OY987250.1, read as the reverse complement.
CGGAGTGGATGTCGCTAACCAACTTTGTGGTAGCTGTACATGTCAGGTTCGTACTCACAAATGGTGGCACCACCTATTTTTTTTCTTGTTGGATATCACTTGTGTAAACATGTGGATATTACATAAACAAGAATGTAATTTGAGGGGGATTTCTTGGAATACACACTTAGAATATCAAGTAGCAATAGCATCTACATTGCAATTAGGATACAAGCTTGTGAAAGGATCCACATCATGTAACATTCCTCCAGATGTTACAATTCACGAGTTGGTGAGAAGCACAAGAAGGAAGAATTATCAACAATGTGGCAAAAAATGCACAACATTTTGCTGTATGTGCGGAGAAGTTTATCTTTGCTTTAGTAGTTGTTATTTTTCATTTCATGGGGTTTCTCAAAAATGATAGCCTTCAAGTAAAACAAACTTGTTTTATGGAGGAGGTTTATGATTTTTGATATTGTACACGATCCTTGAAATTTATTATTATGATTTTGTGATGACCATGGATGTCACTCATTGTTGTTGGTGTAATACTTATGCTTTGGATTTCTTAGATTTTTAATTTATGTCATGTTTTGGTAGAAAAATTAGAAAAATACTTGTTGAAAAGGATTGTTTATTTGGAAGGGACTAACAAAATTTGCTGTTAGATTTTATATAAATTTGAATACCTAGTTTTTTTTTAAAGTTTTGTTTCACATTTTTATAATGCTCTTTTTTATATTCTTGTTGCATGTCAAAAATCAAAACATGTACAATGATTGAAATAGAAGTACACGGACACCTAGCTAGTAATTTAGAGGTTATAGTATTTGATATGATCTAAGTATGTACTATTACAAAGATTGGTTCTATCTGTACCAAATTCTAAAGTAGTCATACACAACCATTGAGAGAACACATGAGTATGGAATTATTTACAAAGTGCGTTTGATGTGTTTTGTGAAGGTCAATGTGTGCTCATTCATAATCATAAAAAAATACATATTTATCACTAAGTGAAATAAATTAGGATCCCTGGATTATTTCATAATCATGTTGATTTTTTTTACCACTTTCCAAACACTATAATAAAGTAATTCAAAATTCTCTAATCACTTGAAATTATATAATCAAATTTAGCACTCTCTTGCAGTAAAATAAAACTATGAATCACTTGATGTGAGATCACTGCAAAACAAACCAAACCAAACAAGAACAGCAAAATATGAAAAGGCTCCACGGAAATTACTTTTCAGTTGAAGGTAAAGGTGAGGAACCACCTTTTATAGTGTACTATTAAATCACATTACAATAGTAGGTTCAATTCCAAAGCGTGACTCAAAGCTACAAAGAAATCATTGCACCACTGGGAATGTTGTTGGGAACATTGGGAACATAATGGGTCTCAAGGAACCCATTATTTAGGCCGGGCAAGATTCTCTTATAGACGATGAGAGATCTCACATTGAAAATTCATCATCTAATAAAATCCAAATATGTTTTTCAATTACTTTCACTTGGAATGTTTTTTTAAAGGATTTTGAATTTTTTCACCGTTTCATTTTTTGACATTCATAATGATTTTTGGTCAATAATTGAAGCTAAAACATTTCCTTGTATTGGGCGGTCATGCTTTGACAATTGCATTGCAAGCTCATTTATGAAATTGTTGTCATGAATTTGGAATGGGAGCCATTAGTTTCCAAATAACAACAACAAACACTAAAGCATCATAGGTGGTTGTTTCATAATTTTGTATCCAAAAGTTGCCAATTTACATTAGAAGTTTCAGGCAGCTCTATAAAAACCAAAAATCTCCATTTTCATCCACCTTCAATCACAAACATCTTAAAATCTGCATTGCCTATTTGATATTTTTTGGCAACATCGTCTAGAAGCCTTGAAGTTCAAGATCCTACATTTACAATTTTATTTTGATGTTTAATAATGATCTTACATCCACAATTCAAAAAGTTCAAAACTGCCTTCCAAAATCAAGAAAAACACCCTTGGGCATGTAGGGGTTAAATGGCACATGAGAACCTTGAAATGGTGCAAAGAAACCTTAAGTGGTACATGGAAACCTAGAATGGTAAGTGGACACTTGGAACAGTAATTGGACACCTTGAACAAAAAGTAGAAGTAGTTTAAGAGAATTGATATAGGCACACCAAGGGTTTCTTATACGGACACCAGGGATAAACTTTAGGTATTTATTGAAATTGAAAACTTTGGTTTTAGATTTGGATTTAGAGACCTTGATTTAGTTTAAGAACTCCAAGGGAGATTATAATTGAACAACGCTCAATGGAAGAGCTTAGCTAGGGGGCAAATTATTACTTTTATCCTTCTTTGTAAGAAAAATCAAGCTTTTCCACTTGACATTGTTCAATTGTATCCTCCCTTGTGATTCTAGACTAAATCAAAGTCTCCAAATCCAAATTATCAAATTCAACTTGTTCAATTGTAATCTCCATTGTGGTTCTTAGATTAAATCAAAGTCTCCAAATCCAAATTATCAAATTCAAATTGTTGATGGAATATACCTAAAATTTACCCCCCATTGTCCATATAACAAACCCCGAGTGTGCCTATATCAATTCCATAGTTTGATTCAACCCTTAAATGTACATAGGACATAGTATATACGTTGATGTATAATTGTAATTTTCTACCAATAAGAAATATTAATTTGGGATCTCAAGTAGCTCACTAGAACCACATTGATCTATTCTCCAACTTCTTTGTTGGTCTCAAATATAATAGAGGTGTGGATCCATTCCAAATACAATAAAAATATCCCGTATTATACTAGTCGCAACGGCACGCTGGAACGTTGAGGGGTTAATGTCTAAACAGAAAAAAATTTAAAAAGAAAAAATACCTGTAATAAAAAACCAAAACTTCCACAACCTACGTCAAATCTGCAAAAGCGACAAATCGTGCTCAGCAGGATTCGAACCTGCGCGGGCAAAGCCCACATGATTTCTAGTCATGCCCGATAACCACTCCGGCATGAGCACAAATGTGTGCGCACATTGCATCGCCACCCCAGGGGCTCGAACCCTGGACCACAAGGTTAAGAGCCTTGCGCTCTACCAACTGAGCTAGGACGGCAACCCGGGTTGATCTTCGCCAACCGTTACATGTCCAGAAGGTCGACAAAATTCATTTTGATCCGAGCCCACAATCAAAGCTTCGCACAGTTAACAAACCAATATGATCTATTTCTCTCCTAGGCTGTCCTTCGATGGAATGTAAATAACATTCGGTGGAATGGAAATAAAATTCGAAAAGGAAATAAAATTCGATGGAATGGAAACAAAATGTTGACGTTCCCCATGCCCTGTCGAAACAATGACGGGAAAAAACACCTCCAAATTCAGAGCTCCTGCAAAAAGATTGGGCAGTTCAGGGAATCAGCAAAATCACCAACAAAAATCTATTGGCATATAGAGAAAGAATTATGTAGAACACCATAGTCAAACCCCACAGCATCAAGCAGATATGCTACAAAATTAACAGCTAGTACAAAACAAGCAGCCAAGGTAGTATGCTCTAATTTAGTGCACTTCTAGGAATGTCTGACATTGTTCCTTCAAATATTTAAATATTTATTACAATCATTAATCATTAATCATTAATATGTTAGTGGGCTTACCAAGTTAACCTAATTTGCTAAGCCCACTAAACTCATCTATGAGTGTACTAAATATTTTCAGGAACACTGTCAGCAATTCCTAGAAAGTGCACCTAATTAGAGGAGCACCGCACCGAATTAGAGCACACTACCTTATACAAAACTAGCAGCTATAGTACAAGACTACAAGAGGCTCTGTCCCTGTAACAGTGGGGCTTACGTTTGAAGTAAAGTACCTACTCAAACTTCCTCAACGTAGCTTCTCTCAATGCAAAGCCTCCTCCCTTTTGGTCTAGAGCCAATAAACTGATAGATTTACACGCTTAAACCCTACTGGAACTGAACATCCAGGAGCTATAACAGAGTGTCCAACTACATCCTCGTTTCTTCAAATGAAAAAATAGACCATGTCTGAAAACGAAGGAAGGAATTTAGGTACCAGAAGAGAGACACGGGGCCCATCCGCTCACAAAATTACCAGACCAATTATTATAGAGTTTGGAGTAAAAAGGAAACGGCCCTAACGGAGGGAATCCTGGCACCCGTAATTCAATGCTAGTAAAATGTATGGAAGTACTTGAGGTGCATCCATCCCAAGTTGAGTTGTTGTAGAAACATCACTGGCAGCTGTCTAGCAGAAACCTTAACCCCCGGTTTCCCAAAATAAATATTGAAAGTCAAATTTAAGACCTGCCCGTCGATTATAAAGACCTTTCAGAATATGTTTGTACCATACAGAAGTACTGCACGTGATTATTTTCTTTCAAATCCTAAATGGCTTATTTCAACTCCTGTGAAGTAGAAACAGCCACTCTTGGCCATTTTGAGCATTTTGGAAGTTAACTTTGTACATACCCATCCATGCTAGAACACTTTTCTACTCACCACGCCCTTCATAACATGTTCCCTCCGCTCCCATCATCCATCTTCGTGGTAGCCTAAGCCGAACACTTCAAGAAAAAAAAAAAAAAACATGAACAATTAGTACACTCAAATCCATTGCAAGCCTGTCTATAGAAGAAAAGCTTTAACAAGAGCCTTGAACAAACTAGCTTACAGTAGTAATACTTTCACTAATTACTAGTTGTCGTTTTCTATACAGTTGTAGTTTACAGCTTAAAGGAGAATAAGTTTTGTGCAAACAGAACTATTTTCTTGTTACTTCTCGTACTCATAACATCTGAAACCAATCCTCCTCGCAGTTTAATTAGCAAAGTATGATCAGGAAAAGGTCACATATGTATACCTATTTTCATCCAATCCAAAATACAAGCCGTGTTGCAAAAGATCCTGCGAAGGTCTTCGATGCCATAATCTCAGTTTGATATCAAAAGATGGGAAACCCTAATCTACCGAGAATCTCCTCCTCAAGAGGATCGTCCTCAATTTGATCCTCGAAACATTCTCGTCGTTGTCACTTCAGATTGAGCATGCTTCTGCGGTTCCCAAGTGTGTAACTTGAGGTGTAGCTTGGGACAAGAGCCTGTGTTGCAACAAGCTCAAAGAGAGGATGTCAAAAAATGAAAATCCTAATCTTTTAGGGTTATTACTCCATATCAATGAGACCAAGTATCTCCTCCTCAAGGATCTCCTCTTCAGTTCGATCCTCAACCAGCTCAGACGCCTGCGGTCGCTTCCGCTTGTTAATCAGAGGAGGCTGAATCCGAAGAGGCTGGATTTCAAGGCCATTAATAGACAGCAAATCCCGCTTCTGCGCTTCCCAACGATCCGCAACACCGTTCAACTCATCAGCAAACCCTAATCCACTCTCCACCGTTTCAAGCACCCCGAGGCCAGTAAACACATACTTCTTCGCTGCAGCATAATCCCGAACAACATCCACAACACTCTCCAATGCAAAATCCTGTCTCAGACTCCCGTAAACATGCTCTTGCAAAGGCACGTTCGCTAGTAACCTAAACCGGGCGTGCTTCAACCTCGCAGCAGCTCTACTCGCCAGCTTCTCACACGCATCTGCAATACTCTTCTGGTCAACAGACACACACCCGAACAAGAAAGCCTCTTTGCGTAACATTGTACGCACAACTTTTAAACCCTCCGCATGCTCAATACGCCTCAATTCTTTTACCAACCCGTGCAGATTCTCCAAGTCTTCGAGAGAGAGGTAAATAAGGTAATACGGTTCCACGTATTGTGTCTCGTACATGCAGTAGAGCACGAACAAGCCCCCGAGCTTCCAAGATAGGGTTTTGTCGGTGCTCTTCACGTGGCCGAGTGCTGATGAATATAAGGATTGTATGAAGAACGCTTGCGTTGTGTCTTTTGGGCACGCTTCGTGTATGAAGGAGAAGCCGCGGGATTTCCAAAGCTCCTTCAGGTGGTGTAACGACATCGCATCCTGCTCCGCGAAGGATGCTACGAGCTCGTGAATATCGCGAGATGCGGCGGAGAGATCCATACCGATCGCGCAACACTTTGTCACATGAAGATTTGAAAATCACCGCGCGTGTTTAACGATGCGGCAGAGGTGGAAGTGCCAAAAAGTAAACAAAATCTGCTCTATACCCTGCAAATCAGCCCTCCTGTATATGGAGAGACAGAGGGCAAGTAGAACGGCGATTGCTGAAAGCCTCGAAAACTCGAGTACTATGTAGCGAAGTTCGGTTCTAAAACCCTGAGCCCTAAAAGTAGAGTTGGGAAGTTATAATAGCTTTTACTTTTTCATACTTTTGATTTTCGGGCAGACCGAACTTACCTTCTCAGGGTTCGGGTTAATATAAAGGGAAAATTTCATGGATACCTCTGCAGTTTGCAATATTTGCATAGGTACTCTTGCTTTTTCAGAAATTGCACAAATATTTCTGTACCAAAAGTTTAGGCGTTTGTTTTGCTGTGCATGTTACTTCCCTTCTTTCTTTGTGCACATGTTGCTTTTTTTTGTTTCATTCTATATTGGTCATGAAAGATGTATAAGCACAACAAATAAATGCCTAAAAATTATAATCCAAAGATATTTGCGCAATTTCTAAAAAAGCAAGGGTATCTATACAAAAATCACAAACTTCAAGGGTATCCATGAAATTTTCCATAATATAAAATGGTATACTAATAGTGATATTTAGTGTTTGTATTACTAATTACAAATTGCAACACTAAATTTCAACAACAATATCATTGTTGCCAACATTAAATGTTAACATGAACATTATTTGAGAACAAATTTCCATCCAAAGATCTAAATTACTTTCCAATATAGATCACCCTCCATTATAGGTGGACATTATTGTCAATTCTAAATGAGAGTTAGAGTAAGTTACATGATAGGGTAAAAGATAATATAAGTACCATAACATAAAATTTAGTTACATGTGTAGTAAAAAGCACGTTTTAGGAGTAGCAAAAAGAGTGCATATTGGAAGTCATGATAAGTGTATCATAAGTATGACACCTTACATGGGAATGGTCATGAATAAAAAACAATCAATGGTTTATTATTTTTATATAAAAAAAAATTGGTATTTTTGTAATTAAGTAGTGTACGAGGTAGTGTGGAGAGAGTCTATTCTATTGAACCGTAAATGGCAATGATGTGTAGCATTTTTTACAACTAACTCTCCCTAAGATCACAATTAGTCCTGTCATTGAGTTTTTACATTTTCTATAAAAGAGAAATGATAATTCTATATAAAAGTGCAAGTAATAAAAGGTTATTTCCATAGAAATTAATATGTGTAGGAGTACCAAAAAATGTAATAAAAAGTATTGAAAATGATGGATCCAAGTGCATTTGATCAACACACTTATTTATTGAGGAACAGCCTTTGTTTGAATAGCAATTGATCATATGATAAATATTATAGGATATGAAACAACGAAACAAATGTTCTTCTACGCGATTGTGCTATTTGTACAACATGTCAACTTGTAATAAGTTGTCCTAATGTAGAGTAGACTTGAAAGATCTGAACATGGTTTGGGAATATTCTCAATTGGTAACTTGGAAACGCCGAATTTGAGCAACACTAAATATTGCGTTAAGCTGGCCTCACACCAATTTCTTGACATTCTACACCAAGGTATGTACACCCATAAGCGTATGTACACCCATAAGCGTCAGTGTCCCATAGTCATCACCTTTGAAAATCTTGAAAGATCTGTGAAAGTAGATAGATGTAATGATAAGGATGTACAAGATGTGAACATGAAATTTTGAAAGTGGTTATGGGTGCAATGGCAGTATGCTATTTAAAAATTCACAACTTATTCTCATAGTGTCCAAATAATACATTCAAAAGTGCAAACTTATTATTTTTATGTTCCTAATAGGATCTTATAATTTGCTAGCTGTTTATTGATACTTATCATGTTCAAAACCCTTAGTTTGACGCTTATGGGTGTACATATCTTATATAAATATTGATTGTTGCTACAATAATTTTCATCAAAAATTATCACAACAATTTTTTTTTAAAGGGTCTAGCAACAACAATGAAGCTGCAAAATAACAAACTAGCAACTTCCAAGTTATAAACCATGTAAAATTCAAATACCTAGAGAGTTACATGTGTTTCCAAATGACCAAGCCATGAGTCATGAGATAATTTACCACGGTAAGGCAACCTAAATGCATTCTTTTTTCTAATAGTGAAGCTAAAACCTTGTCCTCAACCCCAACTAAAAACCCACAAAAAAGTTGCAAATCTACCAAATTACAACAGTTGCAAATCTACCAAATTACAACAAATGTCAAACCCAACATCTCCTCATCAATCAAAACCATAATAAAGGAACCGTGCCCAGTCAACCTAATGCACCTGAAACATGAACCCCTATCATAGGACCAGGGGGCAGGAAAGACGACGGGCAAAAGACGACGGATGAAAGACGACCAACGGATGAAAGACGACCAACGGATGAAAGACGACCAACGGATGAAAGACGACCAACGGATGAAAGGCGATCGACGGATGAAAGACGACCGACGGATGCGCTCGTTTGAGCGAACGATCGAAAAACCTCAGCAATCGTCCGACGAAGAACCACATTCGTTCGTAGCTAAAACCCTGCGGAGACGAAGCGGAAGGAGAAAGAAGATAAGCAAAAGCCCCGCTGCGACGAACTCCACAACCATCGCCACCCAATCTTTTGAGCCAAAACAATCAATCATCGCTGCTGCGTTCAATGACGTGCCCTCACTCGCCTTCTCCGAATCCGTAACCAATTCCTCCATTGCTGCATTCTCATCCCCCGATTGAATCTTTTGTTATTGCAAGCGCACCAGGTGATTGATGGCTATGGCGACGCACATCCCCGCGGTGCTTTGCCGCACTCGGATTCCGCTCATGTCAGCAGTGTCCCACCATCATCATCATCATCATACGGTGTTTCTGTCTTGTCGCGGCAACTGTGCAATTGCATCCAGGTCGGACACCACCGTCGTGTCTTCGTCGTCGTCGTATTCGAGCATTATGGGGCAGAGCTTGGTGTCGGTGGAGCTGAGGCGGCGATTCTCGTGTGGTAGGGTGAGCATGGCTTTGAAGAGCGGCATTGTCGGACTTCCCAATGTCGGAAAATCCACATTGTTCAACGCTTTGGTGAGAATCTCTGCCAATGAACAAAATCCACTCTTCCTTGCAAACCCTAAATTCAGCAAACTCCACTTCGTTTAATGCACTTGCCATTGCAAACCCTAATTTTAGGGGTCACAGTAAAGTCCACTTCGTTTAGTGCACTTGCCATTGCAAACCCTAATTTTAGGGGTCACAGCAAATTCCATTTTGTTCAATGCACGTGACAGTAGACCTAATTTGAGATTAGTAACAATTTGAGATTAGTAACAATTTGAGATTAGTAAACAATTTTAGGTTTGTACACAACACTTTTGAGGAGCTCTTCCTAAACACTCCCCTTGGAAACAACAAACAATAATACAAGTAATTGAGATTCTTTCTATATACACTCTTGAACTTATGTTATGTTTTTCAAAGATTAGTGTGACTCACGTTTGAGTTATTCCTTTTCCTTTTCCTTTTCCTTTCATCTAATTCTTAGTGATACTAGCGGTTGGCGCTTGCTAGGCTACGCATTTGCCATTAGAATCCTATTAGGATTTTCAGACGTTAGACAGAATGCGAAGTAAAAAATTTCAGTAAGTTTTCAAATTCTATCGATGTGGTAATATCAGAGAGATTGGAGATGTGCTATACAGAGGGCGAAACATATTACAGAGATCACTGTGATTTTAGTAAGGTAGGAGCACCCACAAGCGTCAATTTAAGGGTTTTGAACATGATGAGCATAAATAAACAGCTAGCAAATCATAGGATCATGTTAGGAACAGAAAAATAATAAGTTTGCACTTTCAAATGTATTATTTGGATACCGTGAGAATAAGTTGTGAATTTTTAAAGAGCAAACTGCCATTGCACCCATAACCAACACTAAGGTTTCATGTTCGTGTGTTATACAATGGCCTCAAGAAAGTCTACGTACCACCCTCTCATGGCATTCAAAAAAGTTGGTATAACAAAGAACTTAATTGGAATTTTTATGCTCAGATTTTTTGTATGTGATCCTCGTACAATCATGATCAAGCATACCAAATTTTAGTTACTAAAAACCAAAATCCTATTTTTGGTATATAGTTTTGTGTCAAAATCATGGTTTTACAAGAAAGTTGATTAATAAACATTGGTGATGAATTTTTGAGATTTGATTGCATGAATATGTAAGAGACATCCATATGCACATCTTCCTTTCAAACAAACATTTCCAAAAAGTTTCAAAATTCCTCCTATAGAGATTTTAATGTTAGGGTGATCATGACCAAATTTAGTAAACTACATATTTCTTCATGGAAATTAGTTTTTTGGCAAAATAAACATATCACCGTGTTTAAAGGTACAAACTTAATCACAATGTATGAGTCAAATAACAAAAACTAATTTCCATGAAGAAATATGTAGTTTACTAAATTTGGTCATGATCACCCTAACATTAAAATCTCTATAGGAGGAATTTTGAAACTTTTTGGAAATGTTTGTTTGAAAGGAAGATGTGCATATGGATGTCTCTTACATATTCATGCAATCAAATCTCAAAAATTCATCACCAATGCTTATTAATCAACTTTCTTGTAAAACCATGATTTTGACACAAAACCATTTACCAAAATAGGATTTTAGTTTTTAGTAACTAAAATTTGGTATGCTTGATCATGATTGTAAGAGGATCACATAGAAAAAATCTGAGCATAAAAATTCCAATTAAGTTCTTTGTTATACCAACTTTTTTGAATGCCATGAGAGGGTGGTACGTAGACTTTCTTGAGGCCACTGTACATCCTTGTAATTACATCTATTTGTTTCCACAGATTTTCCAAGATTTCAGTGGTGACGGTTATGGGGACACTAATGCTTATGGGTGTTCCTACCTTATATGATGGACTGGGGGAATGTTATACCATGAGCGGGGATCCGTGAGCCCTGAGCTGTGAGCTTGGATATTTTTCTGAGAATACTGTATTTACCTATAACAGTGTACATAGTGCCATGTAGCTGTGTATTTTAAACTTTTATTTCTTCAAAAACTTGCCGTTTTTTAGTTTTTCCATGGATTTTGAGCTCAAAACTGGTCCTACTCACAAAATCTTGGCTCACCGTTTTACCCTCACAATCTAACATTGTCCTTATAGTGCTCTAGATTTCAATAATATATGTTTACACTCAAACCTCTTGAACGTCTCATAATTTTCAAGCATGACACAGGTGGAATGTGTGACAAGTGTGGTAGCTGTAGTGGCGAATGTGCAGGATATTCTAGTTTGAGATTCTCATGGAAAGAGGTTTGAATTTAAAGAGGAAAAAACTGCTGCTTTTTTATTTTACACTAAGCTTAAATGTTGAGAGATTTAGGTCTTCTGAGGGTTGTGGATTTGCTTGAGACAGGTGGAGAATGGCAAAGCACAAGCTGCAAATTTCCCTTTTTGCACGATAGAGCCCAACGTGGGCGTGGTAGCAGTGCCAGACTCACGGTTGGACGTCCTGTCCAACCTCAGCAAGTCTCTGAAGACCGTGCCTACAAGTGTTGAGTTTGTGGATATTGCTGGGCTTGTCAAAGGTGCAAGTCAAGGAGAGGTACCTTTCTATTCCAATAGCTTATGCAGTTTGCTCGTTGATAAAGTTCAAGTCAAAGTAAAAAGGAAAAATTACAAATAGGGGCATGAAAATGAAAAATATTACAAATAGGGGCACAGTTTCAAAATAATTACAAATAGGGGCGCAATTTCAAAATAATTTGTAAATTTTTGTACTTTTTTGGTTTGGACACTGGTCAATTTAGACATATCACATTAAATGGTAGCCAACTTCCAAAAAATGTAGAGATCTTTCCAAAAATTGTCATTTTCTTTACTAAAATTTCTTTATTTAGGCTTGATTTGGAGTGGCCTTTAAGTTTTTTGAAAGTTAGTTAACATTTAATGTGATATGTCTAAATCAATCAATGTCCAACCCAAAAAAAACTACAAAACTTTACAAATTATTTTGAAATTGCGCCCCTATTTGTAATTATTTTGAAACTGTGCCCCTATCTGTAATATTTTTCATTTTCATGCCCCTATATGTAATTTTCCCAAGTAAAAATGATATTATTTGCGTCACTTTGGACGAACTTGCATCTTCCATACTCCGTAGGAATCGGCCACACTCGGCCACACTGATCAACGTTTTTCGATTTCAAACAAGTTAAAGTTCAAAATTCTTGTGCTTCTTGCAAGAAACTTGTTGGAACATCATTTCCAAATTTGGATTCTTTTGTTTTCCAGCACAGTTCCAAGTATGGTTCCATAAGTCCTTTGTCTCCACAGTTCTCTGATTCCAATTCAGCATGGAAGTTGGCCCCTTAATCAATATAATCTAAAGACGGTGCTTTTATTTTAGAAGATTACTCGAGATCACTTTGGGTGCTAGAGCCAAATTTGTTGAGACCGTTTTTGTTTTTGTTGTTTATGAGTACAATCTTTTGAAATGCGAGGAGGTTGTAGATCAATTGTGAAGGGATGAATTTTATTGAAATATTAGTGGCAATAGGCATTTAGCCAAGTCCTGCTTATTTGCAACAGATTAAAACCAGCCAGCCAAGTGTATGAATAGACAAGTTGGTGTTGGTGAAAGGAACCCAATGTAAGAGATAGGGAAAGCATATATTTAGTAGCTAGTTAGAAATCTATTAATGAACACGTGTGATGAGACACATTTTAAAAGGTTTTTAATGAGTTATGGTGCTTGAAACAATGTCCATAAAATTTACTGTTGTTCCAGCATCTTATTCCTCTTATGTGGGAAAAACACCCAAATTTTTCATACATTATTACATTCCTTTTTATGCATCATGGTAGCAAGGTTTTTCTGATGCTGTGCGTGGTTCATCCAGGGTCTTGGGAACAAGTTTTTGTCACACATTCGTGAAGTTGACTGCATTCTTCAGGTAAAAATCTAGCACTTTCTATTCATCTTGTACAAGTCTTGTACAAAGTTACACAAAACTAGCTGATTCTAGTTTGCTCTTCTTTTTGGTGTTTAGAATATCTTTATCTTATTTTCATGCCTTTTATGTTAGAAGAAGGTGCATTTATAGAGGCTGAGGTGCTTGAGTTGTGGGGGTAGGAAGGTAGTTCGGTGCTTTGAGGATGACGATATTGTGCACGTCAATGGAAAAGTGGACCCTGAGGTGGACATTGACATCATCAACCTAGAGCTTGCGTTTGCTGACATTTCTCAGGTGAAACAAATCTTTTCCAAAATGTACCAAAAATCTAGTTTTCAATGCTTTTCTCTAAGTATTTAGTAGTAGGTTTTTGTGTTCTTTCCTGAAGGCACGGTGTTTTGAAGTGTGCAGATTGAGAAGAGGGTGGAGAGGCTCAAAAAGGGAAGGGCGAAAGATCCTCAAGTCAAAGCCAAGGTAGCCTTGTTTCTTCTTTGAAATTTCAAGTTACTGGATGGTCATGTGAGTCAAGAGGCGGTTTCATGTCCCACGTCCCAACTCTACAAGTCCCAACTTAACGCTTGTTCTCTACTTAGTTGGGTTGTATAAGGTAAAAAAGAAATACATAACAAATAAAATACATGAGTATCTTAAGCAAAAAAAATTGGTGGGATTTGGCTCACAAGTTGGGTCTTTAAAAAATGTTTCACATTTTAGGTCACCAAAACTTTCAAAAAGTGTTGCCAGTAGGCCTTTTTAAGTGAACAAGGACGTGTGTCTTGGGATGTAGTGTGATGTCCCAAAATTTGCAAGCCCCAACTCAATGCTAGTTCCCTACTTTGTTGGGGTCGTAAAGGATAAAAGAGGAATATATATATATATATATATATATATATATATGTATATATATATATATTTTAAGAATATTAATTTATAGAATTTAACTCACAAATTGGTTCTTCTTTCTTTTTGGCTCCAATGACTTCAAAAGAGTTCCACTTTATTGGCACCAAAACTTCCAAAAAGTGCTACCACGTAAGCATTTTCAAGTGAACAAGGACTTGGGACTTGGGACATAGTGTGAAGCTATTTGCATCAAAATTTCCAAAAAGTGTTATCATGTAGGCACTTTAAAGTAAACTAAGACCTAGGACTTGGGAGATAGTGTGAAGCTATCACCAATCTTCAACTTAGGTTTTTGAGATTTCAATGGAACTTGGGACATGGGACCTAGTGTGAAGGTATCTTTAAGTACCAAGCCATTTTCAACATAGGTTCTGAAATTTCAGCAAGACTTGGGGATGTGGAACATAGTGTGAAACACCATGACTTGGGACGTGGAACATAGTGTGAAGCTTTCTACAAGTACCAACCCATTTTCAACCTAGATTCTAAGATTTCAGTGAGATTTGGGACGTGGAACATAGTGTGAAATGCTGTATAAGTTTACTCATAAAGTGTTTTCATGTTTCTTATAAAAAATTCTATTGAGGTACACATAACAAAATGAGACAATTGCTCAATCTTGTGCAGGAGGAGATTGAGATTGCAGCTCTGCAAAGAATCAACGAGGCGTTGTTGAGTGGGAAACCGGCAAGGATGGTGCCTTTGGACGAGGAGGAATCCAAGGTGGTGCAGCAGCTTTGCTTACTTACCATGAAACCTGTCATTTTTGCTGCCAACGTCGCCGAGTCCGAGCTTGCTGATGCGTCCGGGAATTCCCACGTTGACAAGGTCAAGACGTGTGCTGCCACCCTCAATGCCGAAGTTGTGGTGGTCTCAGCCCAGGTGCAAATTTCTTCATATATTCTGTATTGGCATGTAAAAATGTACACCTCATATTACAATAATTATAAGCCATGTATGGAAAGAATTCATGAGAAACCCTTGAAGTCTATCTCTAGTTTTCATCTTTTGAGTCCATCTATAATTTTCATCTTTTGAGTCCATCTATAGTTTTCATCTCTTCACGTCCATCTCTAGTTCTCATCTTTCAAGTCCATCTCTAGTTTTCTTTCATCTTTGAAGTTTGTCTATAGTCTTCTTTCATCTTATGCTATTACTCAACCTCGTAGCAATAAACGTATTCAATAATTCAAGGGATTACATCCTACCTTTCTGGTGTAAGTAAATTGTTATGAAGTCAATTTCTAATTAGTCTAAATGAAGGCATATAAGAATTGAAGTTGGTAAACAATGTTACAAAGTTGTTTAGGAAGCAATGTGTGAAGAAGTAGCAAAAACCACTAGTAGAAACTCCACCTATCAAATTCCACAACTTTGTCCACAAGAGAGAGGAGAGGTGTTGGAGTGTGTCCATGGCTGGGGCTGAATCAACCAATGACACAATTTTCATGACAAACAAGAAAAACAAAAGAGAAAAAAAATTGGTGGGCGGTGGAAATGCCCTAGTTAGTCTATTGAGTTAGATGCAAAATGTATGCATCTAACCCTAACCTTGCAAAATTCAAATGCACATTCAATGTTGAACTTCTCTAAACGCCAAGTCATTTTGCAACCCAATTAGAGAAGTTTGAATCAAATAGAAGATGAACACAAAAATCAGCTCATTCAATTAGAATTCTGATTTAGGATGGAATTTAGCTGATTTTGGTAGGTTAATAAAATGGGAATTATCTAAAGGGTAATTTTGAAAAATACCTCCATACTTTGCCGTATTTTGAAAAATACTCTTGTAATTTTTAAAACTGCAAATGTATCCTTGTAAGGGGTTCCAGGGTAACGTGGTGTAGCCGTATTGTATCCAACAAAAAGTCTACAACCATCCCAATGACCACCCATACTTGATATTCAAAAAAATATCAAAACATCTCCCCCTCAATTCACCACCAAACAAGCAACTCATAGCTAAATAGTAAAGCTATTAACTTAATATATAGTGCACATTTACACATTCATTTTCACAATTGAAAGATTTGGGTTTGATGAACGAAGTGTTCATGAAATTGAGCATGGAAGCATTGGTTTGAGCATTCATGCATGTGGCTCAATGTATCATTGCAATCTAGGTGCTTTATAGAACCCCTACAAAGGTTATTTTTGCAATTTTATAAATTACAAGATTGTTTTCTTTAGAATATGGCAAAACAAAAGGGTTTTTTTCCAGTTTTTCCTCTTAATTATTTAAAGTGCAGGTGGAGGCAGAGCTGACGGAGCTTGACCCTGAAGAGAGGTTGGATTACTTGCAATCACTTGGGGTTAGTGAAGGAGGACTTGGCTCTCTTGTAAGAGCCACATACAACCTCTTGGGATTGCGAACTTATTTCACTTCCGGAGAAAAGGTTAGAAAAATCCAAACATTTCCTTAAAGTTTAAACATCTCCTTAAAATCTAAGTATTTCCTTAATAACGTAAAAAACATTTGTTCCTCTCATTCTTTGTTGCTTTTATTTTGTGCACATCTTGTCGTGAGTTTAGTAGCCCTTTGAAGTCTTCTTTGTAGAGCGTACACGTTGCTTGAAACATAATCCTTTGCATTTTCAGTTGCCTTATGCTTGTAAACGTAATAATGGAAATTGTGGAGTGGTGTCAAGTTGCATAACGGCACATATGCCAATAGAAAGGACACATGGTAGTATTTTTCTTCAAGCGTTGCTTACGCAAGCTAAGGGCCTCACGTATGGGCAATCTCATGTTTGCATTAGGAACAAAGGTGGAACCCAAGTAACCAGTGATTTATACATGAGAATGCCCTTGCGTGAGGCCCTTACGTCACACATATAGGAATGTATAGATAGGTCTAGATATAACAAAAATAGTCTAGAAAGTAATTAGATTTGAGTTACATGCAAGAAAATCTGTAAATTTAGTTAGTTCCTGGTTATCAAGTTGTTTTTTTGTTTTTATTTTATTTTATATTTTTAATTGTAGTTTGATTTGTTTGATTTGGCACAAAATATGAATAGAGTAGGTTGGAGTAGGATTATTTTTCTATAATTGACTTGAAGATTAAGGAATTATTATTATTATTTTTTTCCGTGGTTGCAATAGGAGACTCGGGCGTGGACAATCTTGGCAGGGATGACAGCACCGCAGGCAGCAGGGGTTATCCACACAGATTTTGAACGTGGATTCATTCGTGCTGAAACTGTAAGTTCTCAAAATTTTACTGACCCTTTTTAATTGGTTTTAAACTTGTAAAAAAATCTAAATTGTTAAATGTGTAGGAGTTCAAATGAGTCGTCTAGAAAGCTTACTAAGAGGCAACAAAATGCACTACTTGAAAAAAATAAAAAAATAAAAAAGGGTATAAAAGCACAAAGTAAAATTACAAAATAATTACAAATAGGGGCACACGCACAATATACGCACAATATTGTCTTTGTTCACGGCTTGCCACTAATTTTCAACCACTCTCTGCTTGTTGGTTGACATCTTTATTTATTTATTGAGAACCGTGCACCAAAAGTACTACTTGCATGTGAGAGCGTTGTGTCCATTCTTTTTGTTCATTTGGTCCTCCACCAAAGTTTTCCTTGCAACTCTAAAGGCAAATCCTTTATGGTTGGCACGTTTTTAGATAATAGGCAAGTTTTTAGATAATAGAACAGTATTAGTAAAGTGAGTGTACCTTTATTTGTAATCACTTTTAGATTCTTTCCTACATATAACTACTTTGCAAATGTGTCCCCTATTTATAAGTATTTTGTGATTTTGTGCCTTTATCTGTAAACCGTCCAATAAAAAAACCTTGCCTTGCATTTAGTTTTTTCAGTGATGAAAATATGTTTACAAAGTTGTTACAATTGACTGGTAGCTTTTTCAAAGTAGAATCCCTTTTTTAAACTTGGGCTTCTTACAAATTGTTTCTTGTACAGTTTTATTAAATTTTTCAGCTTGGTATTTGCAGGTTGGGTATGCAGATTATGTTAAAGCAGGCTCTTACACTGCTGCAAAGGAAAAGGGCTTGGTAAGATTTTTTCTCTCATATCCAAAATAGTTTTTCACAATCTTAACTTCTTTGTTGAAACTATTGGTCAAAAGTGTGTATTTGGAAAAATTCTAGAAAAATCCAGGAATTCTTTATTATTTGCGGAAAACCTGCCCTTGGTTTCTACGAGCAGCTTCATTTTGCAAAAGGCCCGCTTGATCAAAACCTTATAAAAATGTCCTTGCGAATGAGCCTTACTTATAAGGTACCTCCTCTTTTGGCCTTTCCCAATTGAAGTGCCTTTTAACTTTGTGCTCAGACACCTTATTTTTGGGAAAAGACCAAAGAGGAAGTGCCTTACCTTATACAATGGTGCTTGGATAAGGTCAACACTTCAGGCTAGAAAAAAAAGTTAAGTATATTCAAACATTGATCATAAATAAGCACTCCATATGCATTACTTCCCCTAATTCTAGTGATTTCAACTTTAGGGGTGCTTTCCCACCAATGTTTTTTGGTTCACTAGCGAGAGGTCTTTTTAGTTGATGAGTCAAAATGGGAGTTGACAAAAAGCAAGTTTTGATTGTATGCAAGCACTTAACCTTAGCTAGACTCATAATACATATTTTGGGCAAAAGAGGAGTGGGACTGTGATCCTATCCAATTGTTTTTGTTACAAAGCTTCTTAACCACAAAGCATCATTGGGGACAGAAACTGTCCTCCAACAATTTGTGAGGTTAAATTAAACCTGATCAAATTACTATTTTTAGTAGATTATATTTTTGAAAAGTTCTTTCTGAAGTTTAGTTTTAACTTCAACAATCTAATTTTGCAAATGATTAATTATGATTTTTCTATTCAAGATTTTGTGCACGGGTGTTCATTGCAATCTTGACTTTATGTAATGTTGAGGGCTCTTAGGAATGAGCCTCAAATACACTAGATCTTTGAGAAAAAATCATATTAGAAATTCATTTAAAAAAATTGTAGAGTAGATTTTGAGAAGTCATAAATTGCTTGAGGTTATACATGTTAGGCTCTTTAACCTCATATTTTTTTGGGGACCAATTTTTTTGATTTGACATGTGAAAAGAAGATTGAAAGACTTCAAATCACTTTCACAGTTTTAACACGCTCATGATCAAACATTATAATCTTTCAATCCATAAGAGATGTTGTTGTGTTTTCTTTTCTAAGATAATCTCTAACATGTCTAGTTTGATTTCATACGGTTACAATTCAAAAAGAGTTGATACAACTTATCAAAATATTGACTTTAGTTCAAATTAGGGAAAATTCCTAGAAGCCCTGGAAATGCAATGTCACTTTTGGGTTAACCAAGCACCATTGTACACAGATGATTCATCCTAACAATTGTAAAATCTATGTGCGTGTGTAGATGCGTGCAGAGGGCAAGGAGTACACAGTAAAAGAAGGCGACGTCATGCTCTTCCGTTTCAATGTATGAAATCCCAAAGATAGTGAGTTCACAATTATGGGTAAATTTATCACCACTTTTACCATTTTTTTAGTTCTTCCTTAGCTCCAAAAAACCCGAAGTACCGTAATATCAAATTCGAAGTTTAGCTTTTCTTTTTTAACAGTATTTTTAGCCAATTGAGCTGATTATGAATACCGTATTTGAGATCACTGCTCCTGCTATTTTTATTAGTAGTGGAGAAATACCACCATTAGAGCTTATTTAGTAGAGAAAATAGGATTTTTGTAACGATATTTTGTATCCCACTTAGAACCATTTTAGTCAAGTAGGCCAATTTACACTGAAGTGCAAATAAGGTGTTCAACTATAAGCCTGTTTACAATTTTTGAAATTATTGATAAATGCTAGAAAGCATTTTGATCCTGCGGTGTGAACGAAGCTGCCGTTTTTTTTTTGTGGGAACTGGGGTGTCAGAAACAACTGCCTTGAATGATTGCTGACACCTGTTTTGTTCTTTTTGGTTTTTTTTTTCTGGCTTTCTTTGGGTTTTTTTGTACTTACCATGTTGCTGGATTGAAAGCTTAAGGGTACTTACCTTGTGGGATTTGCCAATACCAGTTTTTTTGTACCTGCCTATATTAAGTGTATTCAGGCCAAACGTGCTAGTGTACTTACCTTCTGGGATTCCTTTAGTGATCTCCTTTTGTTTTTTTACCTCAGATTGTATTGGATGCTTATTGGGTTACCGCACCCCATGTAACAATAACAACAACAATAGAAAAACATAGAAATCAACAGGAAAACACATAAAACAACAGGAAATCATAGAAAACAATAGGAAACCATAGAAAAATTGGATCTTTTTTCCACCCAATTTTCCTACTGTCATGGAAATTGTGTCCCTGAAATTGCGTGATTGGTATATTTGACTCTATGGACACACCCTCTGTAAGGGAGGTCCAAGAAACAATAGAAGGTTAGCTAAATGAAACAGCAAAATACTGGTCACAGTTTGAATTTATTTGATAAGAATTGACTTTATTTCAAAAAAGGTCTAATTATAGTATAAATAAATACGCAGTATTTGTTGTATACACTCAAAGAACTAGCTGAATATGAGAAATGCTACATTTTTTGACAATGAAGCTCGAACTTTCCTCTCAAACACTAGTGTACAAAGTTTTGGGTTTTACAGGCAAGATTTTGGTGGGCTGGTTGTACAATATGTTCCCCAGGTTGTACAAAAGTCAATAGCTTAAGCATTCTCCATCATCATATAAGATTGCCAAATTTCATGTTGATAAACTATGCATTGTTCAACAAGTTGCTAAGGTCGCTTCACACTGTGATCAACAAAGTTGCAAGGCCATAGAAATGGGTTGAAAATAGGCAATAAAATGTTGTTTCTGAAATGTTTGGCCACCTGTAGTGTGAAGCTTTGAAAGC
Source organism: Ulota crispa (assembly GCA_963920765.1). Lineage (NCBI taxonomy): Eukaryota > Viridiplantae > Streptophyta > Bryopsida > Orthotrichales > Orthotrichaceae > Ulota > Ulota crispa. Next base: position 1,914,774 of record OY987250.1, on the reverse strand, counting down.
AGGGTTTTAATTCTCATCAAGAGAGTACTTCATTGTCCCATCCACATTGGAAAATATTTGGAGGGAAGGAAAATCAGTGGGGGAATATTTCTATCAGAAGTGGTGAAAATTTGCCATAAATGTAAACCTTGCTCCAAAGGCCATGCCCAAAGTCCAAATTCATATTAACCTTTACTAAGCTTTCCAAATTTAACACCCAAAATCTTGTCAAATTATGATTACTTTGTTTTGTTTTTAAATGACAACCTCTCAATCGTAGTTTGGATCTACATTGTTGCTTGATCCAAACTTCTTTTGAGAATCTGTTGTTTTTGGATGTCCATGAGGTTGTGAATTGTCCTAAGGTTGTGGATTGGGCACATTTTGGCCCATGCGTAAAACTTGATGCCCCATGACTAATCATTTCACAAAGTCCCGATATTTACTTATAAATTATAATTTTTGGGCATGTTTTGGGTGCACGCTTATTTGTGGATTGTACAAGGGTAGCAGATTGACCTAATGCCATGGCTTGTCCTAAGGTTGTGGATTGTCCTACGGTAATAGAATTTGAAAGTAGTAAATGGGGCTTGAACAAAATCCCTTGCATTTTTGATTGCCCTGATACTTGTGAACATAATCTCAGAAATTGCAAAAGTAGCATCACGCCGTGTAACATTACTCTTGCTGGCGAAAAGGATACATGACAATATTTTGTTCAAACAATGTTTACTCAAGCTAAGAGTCTCCCTCAGCTTTGTTCACAGTGGCTTGAACATAAGAATGCCCTTGATGAGGACCTTACTCTACACTTTATGTGTGATTGTACAAGCAAATCACCATCATGAAATCAACGTTGCATGTGACAAATCAACCTAGTGAAAATTTAATATTTGAGTGTGAAAACAAAGAAAAAGTCCACATGTTTGGGTGGGTACCCAGAATTAAATGAAATGGACGGCATCCAGTCTCATTCTGATAAATTGTTGGGTAGCTAGATAATTGCAATTGTACCCCCCTCATCCGTGGACTATTGCTATGCTGGTAGTGATTGGTAACAACTTCTACAAGAACCATGCATCAAAAAGGACGAATTCTTCACCTCTTAACCCTTAACCCCTAAATGTCGGCACGGACGAAAAACATCCGTTGCCTCCAAAAAAAAAACTCTGTATCCCAGAGAAAGATCGATTTTGATTTGATTTTCTTTAGAAGTGATCATAAAAGCATAGTGCATCATGAAAGCCAAAAATTTATCTCTTGAGATACATTCATTTTATTTTGTAACCCAAATTGTGATACATGGTGTTAGCTCCCAAGCTACCCTTCTTGCAATTTTCATGAGGGCACCATGCATTGTTGATTTTTCCAACGTTTTGAAGCAATACTACTGGTGCCCATGTGCAAAACATTGTAGAATGCTACAGGCAGGGCAAGCCACGGTGATCCATCCGTCCTTTAAGGGTTAAAGGGCAACGTTATTGTAATATATATTACGTACGCTGTTGTATAATTGGCATTTGCTACCAACAAAAAGTTTTAATTTGGGACCTTGACTACCTCATTAGGACAGCATTGATCTATATTCTAACTTTTTTGTTGATCTCAAATGTAATAAAGGTGTGGATGCACTCCAAATACAAGAAAAATACACTGTATTGTATTGGTCACAAAGAGCTGCCTTGTCCTTTACTGGTTAAACTCCTAATTTCTATGACAAAGCCTAAAAGTTGGAAAGGTGGAGGACAAGCAAGAGCTTCACTACTTGCAAATGTGTCAAGTTTAGGGTATCAGAAAAGAAAAGTAGCTAGGAATTTTTTTAATATTGCAATTCTAACATGGGCTTGTACCTTACTAAATAAAGGTTGCCCATACTTTTAAAATGACATCAGGTTCATTCATGGAAATAGCAAGTAATAAGGTAGCAGCACCTACAACCGTCAAATTAAGGGTTTGAACATGATAATTATAGGGAATTGCTAAAACCACACCCAAAATTGCTAACGCCACACCCTCAAGGTGTGCTTTGAGCATGATCTATGAGAATTTAATGTTAATTTTTAAAATTTAGATCAAAAGGTTTATTTCACCTTTATCATTCTATTGCTATATTCAAAAAAAATTGGAGGTGCTTGAATTTGAAACTAAAAATATATGACTTTTGAAATATTTAAAGCAAAAATACATCAAAAAAATGGCAATGGTGCAATAAAAGTTCAACAAAAAATTGCAATTGTTTTTTCTTTCTTTCAAGAAAGTGGTAATGCCTTGATTGAACAAATGATGAACCACTTATCCAAAAAAACATCATTAAATTTGCAAAATACATGATTAGAGGGGTGTGGCGTTAGTAATTTTGGGTGTGGCTTTAGCAATTCCCTAATTATTAATAAATATTTAGCAAATGATAGGGTCCTATTAGCAAGAGAAAAATGATGAGTTTACATTTTTAAATGTATTATTTGGATACTTTTTAGGGAGGGCAATGAGAGGTAGCAATAGAAAACAACGTGCAAACAAATGATAAGGTGCCTAAAAAACATTTGAGATAAATATTATACTTTTCTTTTTTATACTATAAGATAAAAAAATGCTATGACATGTCTTCAAACTACTATAGAGTATAGAAAAATAGATCCAATTAGAAGAAAATTAGAATTGGATTACCCTCCTTTTTATTCTTTTTTTAATTAAAAGTATTAAATGATGTTGCCTTGTGAGTGGCATATTCAAAGTGTTCAATAATTTTATATCTTTCTAGTAAAAAAGTGTCATTGACAATTTTTATTGAACATACAATAGTAGTATTGACTACACTTCTTTGTTAAGTTTTAGTCATAAGTAGGCATTAGTGGGGGAAAAAAAAGTTTGAAAGAGATTTAATGTAGGACAAAAATTGTAGTAGATTTTTTTAAATTCAAATTACCATATCATTTATTCATATCAATTTAGAATTATTAATAATGCAGATCCCTTCTTTAGAAACCCAAAGTGGAAAATTATATAATGATAGCATTTAAAATTAAAATAAAAAATAAAGTAGTATCCCCTAAAAAAATACTTGGTATTTGCACCTATCCCCTTATTTTTTTTACACACTAACCCTTGAAGAATATTGTGAGAATAAGTTGTGAGTTTATAAAGAGCTGACTATAAGTTGTGAGTTTGTAGAGAGCTAACTGCAATTGCACCTAAAACCAACATTAAGATTTCATGTTCACATGTTGTACATCCTTATAATTACTAACTACATCTATTCACTTCCACAAACTTTCCAAAATTTTAGAAATGATGGTTGTGGGTATAATGATGGTTATGAATATTGCTACCTTAGTATCTTTTATCCACTCTACGGATTTGGGAATGTCACACATTTTTTCCAGCAATTTTTTAATGTTAAAGTAGCTAGTGGCAAAACCGAGGCAAAACTTGGCAAAATTTGTCACAGGTTTTTTTGTTGGGAACCAATGGTATGTTCTGATTGTCATAATTGGTTCCTTAATAAGCATTCCAAGGGGTTGTTGTACAAAACCCCGAAGGATACGTATGTACCGCCATGTTTTAGCAGTTAAAGAACTTGCCTAAAACTCGCATAATATAAAAATTGACATTTTTTTTTGTTGTGCATCATAGTTTTGTAATAATTATGCAATCCCAAACGATCATATCATATTTTAGTTTCAAGAAACCTAAACTGCATTTTTAATGAATTTTTTTGTATTAAATTCATGGTTTGTATATGATAACTGATTGAAAAACATTGGTGATGAATCTTTGAGATTTGATTGCATGGGTGTATAGATAACATCCATACGCACATCCTTCATGCTAAAAATAAACACCCTAAGCAACAAAAATGTGATCTTCAAAGGATTTGGTTAATTTTAGTGTGACTTGTGATATGTCCAAAATTTTGTAAAATAGTTATTTTTATTTTTTAACTTTCTTTTCACCAAGTAAACATAATATCATATTCAAAACTACAAACTTAGTCACAATGTATACGTCAAATAGAAAAATTTGATTATCATACAAAAATATGTGTTCTACAAAATTTTGGACATATTACAAGTCACACTAAATCCTTTGAAGATCACATTTTTGTTACTTAAGGGGTTTACTTTTATCATGGGGGATGTGCATATGGATGTTACCTATACACCCATGCAATCAAATCTCAAATATGCATCACCAATATTTTTCAATCAATTATCATGTGCAAACCATGAATTTGATACACAAAATTTCATTAAAAATGGAGTTTAGGTTTTTTTTTAAACTAAATTTTGGTATGTTTGTTTGGGATTGCATACAAATTACAAAATTATAATGCACAACAAAAAAATGTCAATTAAACTTTATATTATGCAAGTTTTAGGCAAGTTCTTTCACTGCCAAAAGAGGGCGGTACATATGTATCCTTTAGGGTACTGTACTATACAATGCCGTCCAAAAAGTTCTTGAGTTCTTTCAAACTTGGATAACCATTATTTCAACTTTGTCAAATGATATAACAAGTCCCATAGCATTGCTATTTTTTTTTTTCATTAACCCCTAAAGTTCTTTGACTATGTTTCACCAAAAAACAATGAGTTTTTTTGATGATTCTATGCCATGTATTTAAAGTAACATAACATGGGGAGCAACAAGCAACATCATAAATTTTGCAACCCCTATATGTCAAAGCTAATTTCTTAGTAAAAATTCCTACTACCTTATGTTTTCACACACCTAATTTGTATAGACCAAAATATGTAACATTTTATGTATCCTATAGTAGCTCAGAATATTGTATAAAAAGTTTGTTTTTTGAATTAAATGGACCCTCAAGTAGTTTTTAAAAGAGGACTAGTGACTTCCCCAAGAATCTAGTAGTAGAATACTTCACTATGCTATAATTAAAAAATGAGATATTCTTACTACAAAGATAATGAGATTTTAGGGTTTGAAGTAAGAATTTTTTTTGGGGGCATTTGGAGAGGCTTTGCCACAATTTATTTCACCTTTTTGTCTATAGTTTTTACAAATTTACATCTATGATAGAGCTAGTCATGTGCTTACAAATTTTCATAGTATCTTGAATCATTCAAGGGATTTGGGCCCAAGAAGAGACCCCTTCTCCCAAAACCATGGGAACTTTGGGAACACCTTCCACATGGGAAGTCTGCAGCAGTTTGACGTGGCATTGAGGCAACCACGTTAGATAATATTATTTTATTGAAAAAAAATAAAAAATAAAATCATTTTTTTTGGGTCCAAATCCCTTGTAATAGTGAGGATTACATACTAAAAATTTATAATAGGAAACTAGCTTCAAAAAAATTCTCATATACTGTTGTTTTTTCAACAACTTTTATATTCCACATACAACAATCTTTTCAAAATATGAATGGTTGAGTTTTAGAATTTACCTAGCTTTTGAGGAAGGAAAGAAGAAAAAAGTTGTCAAAAAAACGTGGCTTTGACAAGCTAGATCAATATACGGCCACTTTCATTAAAGGTGAAGTAAAGGGCAGTAAGCAAAGACAATTGCCTTCATGAAATGAGGTTGGATCAAGGTTTGAAGAAGAAATAATTGTACCTCTCAACCTTTGGTAAGATCCCAAAATTTAGCAACAATGTGAACAAATGTGCCTCGCTACCTTTGCAAACAAAAGTATATTTTCTATTATAACTTTTTTCTACATATCAAAATGATTTGAAAATTGTTGCATTGGAAAGCTACTCATTGGGACATACCTTTGAAAAGAATTGAATTTATTATTCTATAAGTACTAGCTTGCCCAAAATTGCAATGTACCAAAAAATGTTGTTTGGTTCTTTAGGGGTTAGTGTGACTTGTAGATATTTGACCTGAGATTGCTAACATATGCCTCTTGCAATTTTAGTGATTTTGAAGTGTTCTACTATTGTTCACCAAGAATTGTTACCTAGGTGAGTTCCAAATGCTCAAGAACTTGTTGGAAGGCATCATTAGGAAAAATATGGGGCCCCAATAAGGCCTTGAGTTTGGGGGGGTCCTTAGCCATGAGAACCTGGTTCCCAATAAAATCATGCGCAAGCTAAGGTGGCATCATTGATGCCACCTTAGCTTTTTCAAATTTTATTATTTAAAATTTAAAAAAAAAAAAAAAAAAAAAAAAAAAAAAAAACCAAAAAAATTTCTTATTTTTTTCTAAGACTTTTTTTGTTTTTTCATTTATTTTTTGGATTTTTTTAATTAAAATTTTCTAGCCTTTTGCAAGGGCTGGTTCCCCACATTGGGAACAAAACATATGGAGGTCCAGATTTTTTTATAGGGGCCTTACGGACCCCCATATTTTTCCTAATGTGCGCATGACACTAAAGACATCCAATAAACTCATTATGTGTCTAGTAGAGTCAACAACACCCTTGACCTCCACAAAAGTTCTCTTACATGAAGGATTTTAAGCATTTTGATGCAGTGTTGTTATCTTGTAGCATCTTCCAAAATGCATGTGTTTTTAAAATATGAAGCATTGTGCTTAGATAAACATAGGTTTAGGGTTTAGAGTTTCTAGTATAGGGTTTGGGATCTAAACTTGACATCTAATACAACAAATCAATTTCTAATGCCAATTGCTACATCAAGTTAGAAAAAAATGTTTGACAATAACAACCTCGCAAATAAAGCACTTCACTCTTGAGATCATCATTGGAGCCATGGTCCCAAAAGTGATTTGTAGAATTAGCTTAAGTTGCTAAAAAAACGTTGTTAGATATGAAAAACATTCAAGTCTAACACAGATTTCTTCTTTCTTACACATTATGGTTTTTTCAATAAAACTTTAGGAGCACATTTAACAATGTGTTTTCCAGCTGTTTGGGGAGAACTGGCATTTAATATAAGGAATTGCTAAAGCCACATCCTTGTGAACATGTAATTTGAGAATTTAATGTTTTTTTATTTATTCAAGTGGTCCATCATTTATTCTATCATGGCATTATCACCTCTTTGAAAGAAAGAAGAACAAATTTCATTTTTTGTTGAACTCTTATTGCAAAGTTGCTATTATTTATTATTTATTTATTTATTTATTTATTTATGCTTTAAGTAATTCAAAAGTCCTACATTTTTAGTTTCAAATTCAAGCATCTCCAATTTTTTTGAATATAAACTTAAAATGATAAAGGTTTAACAAATCTTTTGATCCAAATATTAAAAAATTAACATTAAATTCTCACATTTCATGCTCAAAGCACACCTTCGAGTGCGGTGTTAGCAATTTTGGGTGTGGTTTTAGCAATTCCCTCAACCCTTTAAGGACCACACCCATTTTCACAAAATCAATTGAAAACACGGGATGTAAGCTTAGATGTGCAATTGACTCAAATATGGACCCATTTTCAGTAATCCAACCATACAAATGGGAAGGACACCTTGTTTATTGTAAAGCACCAAAATTTTAGCTAGATCTACCGTTGGAGGTGAAACATTATAATGATTGGGTGAGCCGTATGTGGAAAATCTGTAGTGTTTCATGCTTATGTGGTTTTGAATGTTAACATTTCATGCAAGCTTTGATTGAAAAGAGCCTTACATTTCTAAAAAGCAAGGTTTCTCACCTTTACAATAAGACCGGTTTCACACAAAATAGACAAAAGTAGTAATCACAAGGTGTAGCTAAATGGACAAAAAGGGACAAAAATCCCACTTTCTTTGCTACCCTAAAACAATTCTATAAGAAATTTGATAATTGTTCTAGAAAATCCAATTGGTGAAAACAATCAAGAATAGGCCTTAAATGTTGGAGGATGAATTTTAAAACCAAAATGACAACACCATTTTAGTAGATCTTCAAATACTACAATTATACTACTACCATATAGGAAAACAACACAAGCATATTTCTTAAGCAATTTGAATTTTTTTAGAATTGTGCAATTGAGATTTGACATTCTTCTTAAATGTTTGATGTATTGTATTGTTGCTTTGATCCATCTTTGACAAAAAATGGATACGTATTTTGAAGCCATGCCATATAAATATCATTATTTGTCAACTCACATACCTAGTTACATTGTTATTGTTTTAGATGGATGCAAAATTCTTGTGATCATATGAGTTCTTCAAAACCAAATTCCAAATTATTGAGCAATTTCAACCTACATGCCAAAAAACACTCAAAATTGCCATCATGGCAAAGAGTAAAAAAGTTTGAAAATTGGTCTTTTTGTATATCTAACCACAGGATCTTGTACTAGACGTCTAGTAAATGAATGTGTAAATTTTTTTTGGTAACACTGACTGCACAAATTGCAAGATATTTGCAATGAAAGTGTAAAAAACAAACTTTTTTGCACCTTGCATGACTAGATTATTTAACATTGAACTTTTTTGACTTAAACCTTTTGCCCCACAAAGTTTGGAGGTTTAAACCTTTATGGTGGAAAATTGAGCTGAGAATCTTTGGAAAAGAATTAAACCAAAGAAAATTCAAGTTTTCATTCTTAAAAAAAATTAGGTAGAAGAAGGTATGAGATTGAACAAAAACTTAAATTGTTAATAACCTTGCAATGGAATTGAAACACAATAATCCCAAAGATAAGATTATTCTAGAAAGAAAGCTTCACTCTTTCCAATATTTTTTAGAAAAAATGTTAAACTTGCATTCAAAAAAGAAGTTTATAAGTTATTTTTTCAAAAAGATGCTTGAATTGCCCAAAAAACAAGATTGTCCATAACTTTCTCATAACTAGTCCAAATGGAATGAATCAAAGCTTTAGATGTAGGAAAAACTAAAACCTATGAGAATTATTATTTTTTTAAAGCAGTTTTTGTAAAAAAAGTTGCAGCCTGATCTCCTCAAGTTTGTGATTATTTTAGTTATTTGGACATAAATTTTGCTCTCGAGCATAGATTGGAATAAAATTACATTCCTTAAAAGCTAATGTGTTTTTCTATCTTCAAAAATGAAAACAAAAATTGAAATTGTAGGTACTTGCCCAAAATCTCATTTGTCTCTTGAAAAGACAATACGGTTCTTTAGGGGTTAATATATTGTTAATTGCTTTAAAACCGCAAAAAATTAGTGGAATTTGAGACTACCAGCTAAAAAACTTGCCAATCTCTCAAATAAGCCCTATTATAATACATTGAAATACTAACATAGCAAATATTTAGTGCAATCCAATGAAATCTAGTTGAAAATGGAAAATGTCAAATTTTATCAGGTGAATCTAAAATCTTTCCCAAATGCTACAATTTACATACTTGCTCAAATCTGTGAAGAGCACAATTTGGATTCACTCTTTGGTAGTTGGGACAAGATTGCCAAGTAGGTCAAGGGTAACCTTCCTTGTATTAGAGCATACATTCTAGCCAATATTGTCGCACTAAAAAAATTACATTTATTTTTGAAGAGTCCTTGAAATCTTGTCCTCCACCCACCCATGTGCACAAAACTTGCCTTGTAAATGATCAAACACTATGTGGAGTATAGGATAGAGTTCACAAAAACTTAGAATGATTAACCCCTAAATGCCCAAGGCACCCAATTTGGGTGTTTGTAACACTTTGAAGACAAATAAAACCTTATCAAATCATTATTTTTCGTATTTTCTTTTGAATGCATATTTGTTTTGAAGTCTATTTTTAGTATCAAAAATCAGATTTTGAAAATGAGTGTTCATGGTTTTTCTATCCAAGATTTTGTACAAGGGTGTCCATTGCAATCTTGACTTTTTTAGTGTTGGAAGATCTTGAAAATGAGCCTCAAATACACTAGAGCTTGGAGAAAATTCTGCACTAGAAATCCATTTAAAAAATATATAGAAGTAGATTTTGAATTCCATAAATTGGTTGAGGTTAAGCATGTAATGACCTTAAACCTCATATTTTTTTGATGACCGACTTTTTAGATTTGACATGTGAAATGAGGATTAGAAAACTTGAAGTCACTTTTGCAGTTTAACACCCTCATGTTCAAACGTTACAGTCTTTCAAACTATAAGTGATATTGTTGTGTTTTCTTTTTCCATGTAATCTCTAACATGTCAAGTTTAAATTTGTACAGTTACAATTTTAAAAAACTTGATGAGATTTATGAAGAGGTTGGTTGATTGTTCACTTTCCTAAAAATGCCAAGAAGTTCAAAAAGACCTTAGACATTTAGGGATTAATGATTTCAAGGACCAGTGCTTGACAACTTAAGATTGAGTGCCATGAGAATATTTTAAAATGTTTCGGGAGTACTTATCAGTGAAGTTTGCAGTGACTCAAATCCTTTGCAAGCAAAGGTGCAGATGGGTTTGGTACACTGCACTTCCACGTTTGTAGGGCCAAAGCACAAAACCTACAAAAAAATCACCTTGCGTCGCAAAATGTACAAGTTTAGAAATTTACCACAAGAAGTTTGAATTTGAATATATTGAGTTCCTATTTGGATTTAGAGACCCATACGACCAGGAAAGGGCACAAAATTGACCAATTATAAAACATTGGTAGGTTCTTACTTTCACCTCTATTTGTAATAAAAAAAAAAGTACCTTGGACCCACAAACATGTATGTGCAATACATCAACTAATGTGGATGGCTTTAGAGAAACTCCGTTTGTACAAGAAACAAGAAGCTACATATGGAACTTTTTGGACAATATTAGCAATTAATGCATGCACATATAGTGCATGACATTTATTACCAACAACTATTGGTCCAATAAGAAATACAAAAGCACAACAAATATATTAATTAGTTCAAAAGTAATTCCATCACCAAGCAGGGCAAACCCTAAGTTTCATCTTGGTGATCTTGAATTTTTGATAACTTTTATTTTGACAAAACCATAGGCTTACCACTTGAATTGGGAGTTGTTGGTTATAAGTGTCATGAACAGTACCCAAAAGAAAATTGACACAAAAAAATTTGCAATTTCCTTGTGCACAGCATCTCATTCAAATACTACCTTTTCTTTTACAATTAATAGGTTGAATAATGAACAATGAAAAATCTATTTGCTTTTGCAACAAGGATATTTGACATTATTTGATTGAAAGTTAACTTACCTAATTAGATGAGTGAAAGAAATAAGTGCAGCACTAGAAACAAAAAACATTGCATTTCCATTGATGAAGATCTTGAGGTCAAGTGAAAATGCCCTCAACCCCTCACCAGTGTCAAGGAAGATTTAAGCCTCCTTAGTAAAGATCCTACATTTCTTATTTTCAACCAACTTTTTTTTAGTGCACAAGTTGGATATTAAATATTTATCTATACTATAAGTATGATGATTTCCAAAATTCTAACAATTTTTTTTTTAATTCATTCAAATCTCAACCAGATTTTTTTTAATGTTTCATTTTGTTGATTTTCTATTGCTTTATAGGATCTTGCCACTCATTGCCCCTTACCACATAATAGTGTCTCAGTTTACACTAAAAAGCGGACTTACTTTGTCCCCTTCGGCTCTGAGGGGTCAATGCTCACATTACTCCTACTCTTACAACATCATTTTTCCCTTTGCAACGACCACCAGCATGTCAGCTCTTTTTAAAATATTATGACATTCATCAGTTTGGTAAGGCACCTTAATTTGTAGGCCATTCTAAATGTTTTGTCCGTATTGGTTTCGACCTAGGGCTCATTGATTTCCCTGACTTACATGATTTTCAATTTTAAAATACATTAACATCCCTTGTGAGAGATGTGCATTTAGGGGCGCCTATCAATGGCAGCCTTAAGCTTAGTAGATTTAAGTTCCAATCTTTGGGATGCATATGATATATAATGATGAGCGCAAGGAAGAATTATGCTCATACGTATTTGGTTTATTGAGAATATAACCGTGTTAGTGCCTATATAAAATTTGATCATTTCTTCTTCATAAGGGTTATGTGAACGATTTGTTTGAGATGCACAAAGTGTCACTTGGCAAACTTGGGTGATACCATTGTGTGTGAGGGCCTTTGTCCTTGCAATGACAAAAAGAAAACTATAATTTTCACCCGAAGTGGTTTGTTTACATATATATATGGATTGAAGATGGTTTTGGTTTTGTAGTTGTGTATTTATTCACCAATTGTCGAATATTCATTGTGAACAAAATATCATGTCCCGTCAAACTTAAAACGATCAAAAAATGGAAACAATCTAATTATTATAATATTGTTTACAAGTAATATGCATGAATGGAAATGCCAAAGTGGGTTGTGCAACATATTTTAATTGTATTGTTAATGGTTCAAATAGTGATTCATTTATTTTGAGGTAAACATCTATTAGTAAAAAAAATTTGACATAGCTCTAACTTATTTTTCACAAATTTCACTATCTATTTCTTAACCTTTTATAAGAATTTATTTTTGACTTTGGTTATTAAATTAGTTTAAAAAAACCATGTCACACTATTGTAACCGCGGTTAGGAGATATATACTCCAAATGTTTGGGGAGATTTTTTTTGTTTCACCAACTAAAATCTAGCATTTCTCCTTTTCAACTAGTTTTTTCACAAACATGCATTAGTTTTTTGTCCTATAGATGTTCTATATTTATATTATTATTTACTATGACAAGTTTTTAAAAAACTGGTCTATTTTTTAATCTAATGGTTTCAACTTTTTCAACCAATATTTTTGCAATTTCAATGGGGCCCTAGGGTCCGGGAAATGTTTGAGATTTTTTGGTAGATTTCCTTCAATTCCTATATTGAACCGGTTTATCAAGGAGCTCTTTTAGTTGTTTTCTCTATTTCATACTATAAGTCATTTTTTAAAGATTTTTGACTGGTTTTTAGCCGAAGTTTGTAAATTGCAAATGGGTTTTTCTCATTTCAATCAGCTAGCCTTGAACTAGAGGTCGGTTCTTCCTGGACCTTGGCCCCAAACCCCAACATACCCCTTGAGGAATGTAGATATCTTAAATAAATATTTGATCTTTGATTGAATTCAAAAATGAAATTGATAGAGTAGACAATTGATGTGGCACCAATTGGATCCCCTATACTTTGAATTTTAATCCATTAACCCCTCAAGGATGTTGCCTACCAAAAGTGTTGGCTATGTTCATACAAGGACCATGTAATACTTGAAGGAATGACCTTACAACAAACGCCAAAATTCCACTAAATATATTAATTGGTTGATAGTATCCCTATGACTTGCCTCTAGCTCCAATGAAATCTATGTGCTACTCAAATGTTTCATTTGTATACAATATGGGAGAGCCTGTAACAAAATGAAAACATCCTTAATCCTTAAACAATTGAGCGTGCTGTTGTGACCAATATAATACAAGATTTTTTATGTGTATTTGGAATGGATTCACATCTTTACTACATTTGAGATCGATAGAGAAATTAGAACATAGATCAATGTAGCAAGCTATTTGAGATCCCAAATTAAAACTTCTTCTTGATAGAAAATGTCAATTGTACAATAACATATATACTATGCCCTATGATCGTATAAGGGTCAAGGGGTTAACGGTGACCAATAAGATGGTGCCTCAAGTCACTCCAAAGTCAAAACCCACCATGTTGGCATGTTGCACTTGTCCAATGTTAAGGTGAGTGGATTGTCTCAATATGAGTATGATTTTCTATAGGTCAAAGTGCGCTTCGGTGTCCAATCAAAATTGGATGTTTTTCCCATGGTCAATGTACTAGTTTCTCAACTCTTTTAGTTATAAATAACATTTTGGATCCTCGTGGAGCACCTGCAAAAATCATAAAAGTATAAGAAGCAAATTTAAAAGATACACTTCCATGCATGATCAGTCACAACAAAGAAATAACTATAATAAGTTAAATGTAGCTAAGTGGAAGAATATATAAAACACTATGATATGTCCATCTCTTTAGGAAAACTACACAATCTAGAATTTGTCAAATATTCCAAAATGAGCAAGATTTAACATAACTTAGTTTGAAAATCAGGACATATTTTTCTTTGATGTTCTATAATTATTACCACCAAAATATCCAAAAAAACTCATGATCCAATGAGAATATTTGTGTAATTAAAAAAATGACATTGTATTCATAAGAGCCTTACACAACATATGAAGACGTCATCGTTGACAACTTTTACTTGTGCGCAATTTAAAAAAAGTTGGTCACCACTTGTGACAAAAAAGCAAAGTATATACGAAAAACACATTTGTATTGAAACTATTACATATAAATTTTACATAAACCACCAATCCATGCAAATACAAAAAATGAATTTGATAGGCATTCAACAATAATGTCACATTGTAATGTAACAGTTTTTCGTATAAATTTTAGGGCATCGTCAATCCAACCAAGATGAGGCTGTACTAACAATATAGTGAGGTGGGTTCAAGCATATTGAGGGAAAAATTCATCCACAGTTCAAGAGCAAAGTTAAATAGGGAGATCATGGTTTTAGCACATGAACAATCTTAACCAGCACTCATAAGAAACTCGTAGAACATGAAGAGTTGGTTGCTGTTAGTTTGGTTGGCAAGTACAATTGATTCTCTAATAACTCTTTTTGAAATTCTTCCATCCCTCTTGCAATTAGTCTCTCCAACCAAGTCCTCCCACATTCTTGACAACTCTAAATTCAGTTGCACATTTGGGTAGCAAACTCCTCAAAGAGACTGTTACAACAATTGCACACAAAACACATAACAAGGACCTCAGTTTGTTGTTTCTAGGGCTCTTACCTATGCCTTGACTAAGGATGCCCTTACAAAGTTGATAAGCTATGCTACCTTAAATTGTGTTCTAAATTGTTATTGGTCGTATTAACCTTTAAATGTAGTTGCAGCCAATTTCTAGCTTATGGATGACTGAATATGCTATGTAGAGTGGAATAACATTGTTTTTCATTCAAGATTTTGTTGGGATATGAATAGTGCAAACTAAAGCATGTAGATAGATAGCTTTTGCATGCACAATGTTCACAATAGGGTCCCACTTGTCAATTGAGTAGTAAAGATGGACCACCGCGTAGAGTATTATAAATTTTGTGGGATCTTTTTACCAAAACTCAATGTGAGTTATTAAAATGATGTGTTTTTAGTTTGAGCATAATTAGCAATAGAAAGTTTACCAAATCTAGTTTCTCCTTGTACTTTTAGTTTTAGAAAAAAATTTAAGTTTTGAAATTTTTATTTCTATCACAAGTTGAACACCTATTACCATGGAATGGTTACTTTTTCTAATTTTACCATCATGGGAAAAAAATTCCATCATGATGATCTTCATTGTGATTCACATCCATGATTTTAAAAATGACATAATTGAATACATTTTATAATTGATATAAATTTCTTTAGCATTTGCTTCAAAAATTTACAATAATTTCAAAATTTCACCAAAATTTATAAATATTTCTTATACGTGTAATATGCACATACCTTCTTCTACTAAAATTATATGTTGATTACATTGCCAAAATAACTCCTAAAAGATGGTTGCAATTCCATAAATAATCCATGGTTGTAGGCCCGTCCTTTACGGGTTAAGCTGGTGAGCTGCTTCATGAAGTGGGCCTGACTAGCAAGGTATGACAGAAGTAAATTTTCAGTGACGTCCCCACAAATCAACAACATATGGTTTGAATGCACCGCTGCCACACACGTGTCATGATTAATTGTGGGGGTACTTTGTGCAGATGAAGTAACTTGCCTGCAGGTTTTCAAAAGGGAGAAAACATAAAATTGTTAAGAAACTAAAACCAATATCGGCCTCATTAGTTCGTGTCAGTCTTGTGAAGCCACATGATGGTTTGGCATTCACCCTTAAATGACCATAGATATAGTATATACGCTGCAGTTTAATTGACATTTGCTATCAATAAGAAGTTTCAATTTGAGATCTCAGTTAGCCCTCTAGAATCACTCATGATTCAAGGTTTTTTCTCTTGATTTTTGACCAATGGCTATGTGGCATTTTTGAAAATGGTTTGTAGCTTGCATACTCCCTCCCTATTTTTGGTTGGAGTTGAAGGTGGCTTCTATGCATGAATTTTTGCAGCATCATGGTTATTAATAATGAAATTATGGAGAAGTTGGTACAGTCAACTTTTTTGACTGTGACTTTGGATCTATCTCATCATAAAATGATAGCATCAACTTGTAATTTGACAAGAATTTTATGAAAACCTAGGCTCCAATGCAATTTTCATTATGAGTTTTTTTTCCTCCATTTTTTTTTCTATGAGCTTGAAGCTCACTTTTTTTTTTGACACAATTTGGCCTTAAATTGCCCAAAAAAAACCTTGCTTTGATCTATTCTCCAACTTCTTTGTTGATCTCAAATGTTAAGGGTCAAGCCAAATTTTAGACATACTCCAAATATTTACAAGTATTAGATTCAATGCTTAACCCAAGGCTAAATCACAAAAGTTTGTTCAGTAGTTGGTTGAAAGTTTGGGTAGGTTCCTATGAAGTCAAATTTTGGCAGATGTTCCTGAAGACAAGGTGCTCAAAATTAACCCCTTTGTGTGAAAAAAAAACAGCTATGATCAAATGCTCAAGAAAAAAACTATGCGTTTCTTCTAACTTTAGGCCCTATTATCTTGCAATTCATAAATTCAAAGTTATCAAAACCTTTTTCACATATTCCAAATGTTTGCCTCTAACTCTTCACCATTTGGGTTTCAAACACAAAATTTCTTCATTGCACAAAAAATCATGAAAAAATGACTTGTGTATTGCCAATTCAATAAACCTCCTTGCATTGCAAGGTGATTTAGAATAAGCTAGATTCTATATTTTCTCCTGAAATTTTCATGAGTGAACCGATAATACACTTATGAATGGTCAAAAATATTGTTTTTGTGTAGAGCAAAAAGTTTACTTTAGGAGGGCTCAAAGTTTGTTAACCTTATCTTGCAAGAATGAAAAAAAGTTGTTTTTCTCACTTCAAACATTATAACCTTACTATCTACATGGTCAAATGAGCTGAATTTTTTTTCACACATTACCTTACTTGTATATTACACTTCTATATGGTTGAAACTATAAAAAAATTGTTTTGAAAATTAAATAAATCATCAAAAAAGGGCAGATTTGGACTTACTTTTCTCTGCAACACCCTTCGAGCTTTAGGCGGGTTAAGAAACACTTTTGTTTCAATGCTTAGAAATGTGGTTAATTTTAGCAGTTTTTGTACAAGTTTTATCTACAGCTGCAAAGACGAAGAAAAAAAACGATTACCACAGTGCTAAATCTGAATGTTAAAGGAATTTGCTAGTAATCCAAACGTTTGAAGAAATTGGAAGTAATTCAATAATTCGGGAGTTGGTACTATTGGCAATGTAGGTCAAGTCGAATATAAATCGTTATGTAAAATATAGGTGTAGAGTAACAAGAATCTCTGATTTAACCCCTAAAGGACCAACTGTCCCCCGAGGGGACAGTTGGGATTATTGGCATGTATTTATAATTAAATTATTTTGTAAGATTTTTTGAAACTTTTATAAAAGATGAGGAATTCAAATATCTACGTATGTATTTAATTTTTTCTTCATTCCAACATTTATTGAAGAAGTTATGCATGAATTTCAATAAAATAGTGGAGATTGGGTAGCCAAAAACTTTTCTAAAAATAATATTTTTTCAAAATAAAAATCTGAAATTGGTTCTTTAGATTTATACATATGTGGGGAGCTTTGGATCATTCAATTTCAATTTATGGGTGAAAAGTTTTAGTTTGCGGGTAGGTACGGAACTCCCATACCTTCATTCCTTTTGCCTTTGGTACTTTACTTTTTTGTGCTCTTTGTGAATTTGTTTTTTGACTTTTTTTTTCCTTGTTGTAGTAAACCAAGATTCCTTGATTTTCACCATTTGGATCAAAGTAATTCACATTTCACAATTTTACATAAATCCTCCAATTTTGCCTAGTGTATATGCAAATTTGATGGCCTTACGGCATTGTAGGATTTTACAAAATATGATTCACACCTCCAATTCATTTGAAAATTCTCCCACACTTACCTAACTTGGTCTTTTACATGGGGAAGATGAACCTCACATTTGCATAGAGCATTTTTATTTATTTAGAGGCAATCAAAGGCTTCTGAAATTTTTGAGCAGCACGGAAAAAAACTTTTTTTTTCACTTCAAAAGTCAATATCTCACTCCTCTACATCTAGAATGAGTTGATTTTTTTTTCCACAAGTACCTCCTATAGTCTAGGGCAAGATCTTTTGGTTGGATTTCCAAAAATAATTGTTTTTCCTAGCTTTGTACTCATTCCCCCAAAAGTGGCAGTTTTCAATAACTTTCAATGAAAAAGGGCTTGGTCCTTTAGGGATTAAAGCATCAAGTGCCTATTTGTCACATAAATTTTGAAAGGGAATTAATATCCGTACCACATCTTTTTACTATTCTACCATACCTACTATATATGGCCAATACTTGTGATATTATAGTAGGTGTGGATCACAAGTAAAACATCACTAATTTGAAAATATAACCAAACATAGAAGTTGCAACTTTAGTTTTGTTTTTCAACTCCAAATCCTACTCATAGTACTGATTAAAATATCTACATTAAATTGAGCTTGATTTAGATATTTTAATTGATACTTTGAGCAAGATCTAGAATTAAAAAACAAAACTAAAGTTGCAACTTCTATGTTTGGTTATATTTTTAAAATAGTGATGTTTTGCTTGTGATCTGCACTTACTATAATGTCACAAATATTGGTCATATATAAGAGGTATAGTAGAATAGTAAAAAGGGTGTGGTATGGATATCAATTCCCAATTTGAAATTCTCTATTAGCATCATAAATTTGGGATCCCCTATTAGAGTGGGGAGAAAGAGGAAAAGACATGGAAAGGGAGGGAAGGGAGGTTGAAAAAGGAAAACGTAAAGAGTAACAAGTTGAATAAGGTAAATAAGACAAATAGTAAAAAGACAGAAAAAAATAATGTGAGATTGTGCAAAGCGTGGGCCCCCAAGAAGTTGTAAGCTTAAGTTAAGCTTAATCTCCTTTTGAAAGCCCAGTCCATTAAGGCTAAGAATTATCAAAGGGAAAATTGTAATTTTTTCTCACTTCGATTTTTTTCTAGATGATTGATTATAATGAGCATTGCCATTAACTATTCAAGGCCAATTCTGAAAATTTCCCCTGGGAGTTGGGAAATTTGAAATCACTAACTTATTTCTGCTTTTGTTTCCAAGTCAGAATCTGCAATGATTTTCCAGCTGGGCATCATTAACTGGCTCTAACTTCAATACAAAACGTACTGGCTACATCAAATCAGGGTATGGGGAGAACCGCATTTAGTGTATTTTGAGCCGGTTGAAATTGCAAAAAAACGGGTTGGAATTTAAAATCACCTCACTAAAATACGGTTTGATCCTTCATACAAAAAATACATATAGAACTTTACATTTTAAATTTAGGATAGACATATAAATTATGTAGTGCGTGTTTATGAAAGACCAATTGATAATGGTAAATGTTGGATTTTAGTTGGTGAAGTGAATTTTTCTTTCCAAACGTTGCATCAAATAATATTCAACCAAACTTCCTTATGGTATCACCTTTGGAGGTTTCTAAATTCATTGTCAAACACAAACTCAATTTATATAAATTGGTTAGATTTCATGGCTTTGGCGCATTTGAGGTCATTGGCCTTAACCCAAAATCTATATTGGTCCTACTTTGTTGGATTGAAAATAGACCCTTGTGAAGGATAAATGTCACAAATTTTGGCACATGAAGATAGCCAGTTAACCAAAATTGATGTTCTTTGCCTGTTTAAAATTGGAGGATGACAATTTAACAATCTACATGTGTACTTTCAATGTGGTCATTATAAGTTAACAATGTACAAAAAGAATTGCTAAAACAACATCCCCATATTAACAACGCCACACCATGAGGTTTGCCATGAGCATGCAAACAAGAATTCAATGCTAAAATCTTTGATTTGGACTTAAAGAGTTGTTTCACCTTTATTATTGTAGGACTGTATCCTAAATACTCAACGCGGGTAGTTTGATTTTCAATTGAAAATATAGGGTTTTAGAATTACATAAAGCAAAAATTAAACAACAAAAAAAGAAGAAGCAATGGTGTAGTAAAGGTTCAATAAAAATTTACATTTGTTCTTCTTTCTTTCAACTAGATGGTATTTTCATCATGATTAACAAAATCAAGAAATTTTGTATTTAATTTTTGATTTGTATGCTTGTAATTAACCTTAGGATGTGGCGTTAACAATATTGGGGTGTTGCTTTTAGCAATTCCCTACAAAAGTTGTTCCTTCTTTGGAGTTGTAAAAGGTCCCTTGTTGTTCCCAACTTCCCATGGCCGACAACCAACACTAGTAGAAAACTTTGTCCAAAACAACAGAAAACCAACAATTTCTTGTTGATTTGGGCACTTGCCCACGCTAATTGACTAATTTAATAGAATTTTGTAAAAAACTAAATACGTTCTATTGATTTGGACACCATTATCTAAATCAACAAAAAATTTGGAATCTTTTGGGAATCTTTTGGGAATTTTTAGTGAATCTTTAAGAATCTTTAAGAATCTTTTGGGAATCATTGAAAATCTTGTCAGGATTTTTAAGAATATTTAAGAATCTTTAAGAACCTTCTTGGAATCTTTGAGAATCTTTTAAGAATCTTTGAGAATCTTTGGAAATCCTTGGGAATCTTTTCAAGTTTTTTTGGAATCTTTGAGAATGTTTGAGGACAATTGAGAATCTTTGAGAATCTTTGAGAATCTTTTAGGAATCCTTGAGAACCTTTGGAAAATTTTGGGAATCTTTTCAAGTTTTTTTGGTATCTTTGAAAATCTTCTTGGAATCTTTGAGAATCTTTTAGGAATATTTGAGAATTCTTGAGAATCTTTGAGAATAGTTTGGAATATTTGAGAATCTTTGGAAATGTTCTAGGAATTTTGAATTGTTTTGAGAATTTTTGAAAATCTTTAAGAATCTTCTTAGAATCTTCTTGGAAGCTTTGAGAAGCTTTGAGAATCTTTAAGAATCTTTGGGAATCTTTGAGAATATTTTGAGAATCTTTTTGGAAATTTTAAAAATATTTGAGAATCTCTGAGAACTTTCAAGAACCTTTTTGGAATCTTTGAGAATCTTTTTAAAATCTTTATGAAATTTGTTAAAGTACTTCAAGATATTTATAGAAATAGAATCTCTTAGACTAAATTAGAGTCCTTTAGGAATCTTTTTGAAATTCATCAAAATACTTTAAAATATTTTTAATAAAAAAGCTATTACAAGAGTTTAGGTTTGTATTTGAAATCTTTCTCAAATCTTTTTGGACCTCATTAAAATGTTTTGAAGTTTTAAAAAATAAAAGAAATTTTGAAAAAATATATATATATTTTAGAAGTTTGAGTGTACATTGACTAGTTTTATTTTCTTTACTTTTCACAATTTGGTTAGATTTAAAATTAGTAGCCTTTAAAGTCAAGTAAAAACATGACCATAATAACAAAAAATTCAACAGTTTTCTGTTGATGTGGACACTTTTGGACACAACTTCACTAATTCAACAAAATTTTATATAAAAAGTACAACATTTTGTTGTTTTAAATACCAAAATTTCTTTACAAACAAATATAAAAGAAGCTCCTCAATTCTTTGAAAAAATCATATATGTCCCTCAAGGATTAAAAGTACCAAAAATATCTTTCCTTTTTGTATAAATATCAACAATGCTTCTAATATTTTGGAAAAATATTTAAAACTGCTCCTCAACTATTTTAAATTATTAATATCTTTGTGTTATATGATAACCAAGTGTATAGTTTAATGCACATTCTTACAAGAAAGCAAACGTGATTTTTACGTTTCAAATAACACAAGGATATATTTAACATTTCAAAATAGAAGAGCATTTTTATTATTTTTCTAAAATAATAGAAGTATAATTGATATTCCTACAAAAAATAAGGAATTCTTTTTATATTTCAAATATTTTTGGTGTAAACTTGATATTTTGAAAGACTTAAAGGGTGTTTTTAGTATTTTTCCTTCTATTACTAACCAAATGAATTAAAAAAAAATCTTATAAAATACTTTTATAAGCTTTAAAAGATGGGAATTGATATGCGTACGACACCCTTCCAATTACTATACCACATCCCGGGATAAATTTTAGATTTCTACCATCAAAAAGCTAAATTTCAAAATTTTGAATTTAGATTTGAATTTAGAGACCATGGTATTGTCTAGAACCATAAAAAAAGTTGCAGTTCAACAACACCCAATGAAAAAGTTTAGTTAGGGAAAAAATTGTTAATTTTACTTTTATTTGAGATAGAAGATAAGCTTTTTTATTGGGTGTTGTTGAATTGCAATTTTTTTTATGGTCCTAGACAATATCATGGTCTCTAAATCCAAATTTGAATTCAAAATTCTCAAACTCAAATTTTTGATGGTAGAAATCTAGAATTTACTCCAAGGGTATGGTACAGTAGTTCAAAAAATATCCAAAACTATTCAAAAGTCTATAGAATTTGGATTTTACAATTGCAAGGTTTTAATTCCATAACTTTTCATGATTTCATGTTATTTGAAGCTATCAAACTATGGAGGCTATTTTCACAAAATAAGGTTCTTTTTATGAAAAAACTAGCACTAAATAATAATTATTAATGAATCCAACCTTTGCCTACAACAATCCTTTTGAGATTTGTGAATTCCAATAAAAATTTATAAACAAAATCAAAAGGATGGAAATAAACAATTTATTTAAAATTTCTAAACACCTTCTCTGATTTTAGCTCATAACTTTTGATAAAAAGATTGAAATCCAAAAAAAATTGTTGGAGGTGAAAGTAAAATACATTTACCAACTTTTCTTAGTTCTAAGTTTTTTAAAAAAAAATCCCCTAATGGACCAAAATAGCCTCCAAAGTCTATTGGGTTACTAAAAACATGAACATTTAATGTACAAATAAAATTAGGATTCTGATGTGTGCATGTGTGTTTGACACATTCTCTAGTGGTTTTTGAAAATGTGGTAGAGTTGTGGAGTGTGAGCCTAGAGGTGGGGGGTTCAAATCCCATTGCCGGTAGCCCCACTCGGGGGTTTGGGTAGCCCCGTCCGGCAGTTTGGGTAGCTGCTCGAGAGTTGGGGCAGCTGCCCAGGGGTTTGGGCAGCTGCTCGGCCCCTAAAAAAGTTCACTTTTTCATAAAATAAAATAAAATTCTTTGAAAAAAAATTAAAAATTAAAAAAAATAAAATTGAACAACATAATATACGTGAAAATTAACAGAAAATCAATAAAATTTTTATAGAAAACAGCAAATAATCAACAAAAAATCAACAGAAAATCAACAGAAAAGTACCCAAATCAACTTGCCCAAATCCACAGAAAAAATCAATAGTTTTTGGTTGAAATTCTGTTGATTTTGTGCTGAATTTTCTACTAGTGCAATAGCATAGCTCTCTCACTCAATGCATAAGGAAAATTTGAGTTTCCCTTATATAAATCCTACACTTTTTATTTTCAACCAATTCTTTTAACACATGCATTGGATGTTACCTATAATTTATAATTAAAAAAATTTCTTAAAAATCTTGCTGTTTTTAGGGTTTAAACTTGAACTTCAACCAATTTTCTTAACATTTCATTTGATTAATTTTCTAGTGTTTTTTGGGACCTCCATCCCACTCATTGAACCTACCTGTATGACCATTGGGCATGCAAATAGCACACATATAGAAAAGACCATCATCTTCCTAAAAATGGGTCGCCAAGATCCTTAAATAAATTTCCTCCAAAGCAAGATAGTTCAAATTTTTTGCCATGCTCCTTACAACTTACAACTTTGTAAAAGCCCTCTACCAGAACAAGTACTAGTCACTACTTGTATGTTTTTTAGGTTTACTAGTCAACATGGTAGTTTTGTTGAACTTGTGTAAGACATTTCAGATCACTCCAGAGTCTAGTCATGGCCATGATCAGAACACATCTTGTGTGTCCTTTTTCAATTCAATTTACTAATGACTGTGCTTTGCAAATGTGGCTATTGGCTAAGTTCTGTAAAACTTATGTGTAGTAGTGCACTAGTGTAGTATGATTTTGTACTAGGCATAAATTTAAAAAAATTCATATCCAATGTGCTAATCAAGGTTTTATTTTAACCCTTAAACGATGAGCCTACAACCATGAATTTTTTGTGGTATTGCAATCATCTTCTAGGAGTTATTTTGGCAATGTAATCAACATCAAAATTCAATATTACAATTTTAGTAGTAGAAGGTATGTGCATACTACATGTATAAACAACGTTCATAAATTTTGGTGAAATTTTGAAATTATTGTAAATTTTTGAAGCAAATGCTAAAGAAATTTATATCAATTATAAAATGTATTCAATTATGTCATTTTTAAAATCATGGATGTGAATCACAATGAAGATCATCATGATGGAATTTTTTTCCCATGATGGTAAAATTAGAAAAAGTAACCATTCCATGGTAATAGGTGTTCAACTTGTGATAGAAATAAAAATTTCAAAACTTAAATTTTTTCAAAAACTAAAAGTACAAGGAGAAACTAGATTTGGTAAACTTTCTATTGCTAATTATGCTCAAACTAAAAACACATCATTTTAATAACTCATATTGAGTTTTGGTAAAAAGATTCTCAAAATTCAAAACACACTACACGGTGGTGCATCTTTACTACTCAATTGGCAAGTGGGACCATTTTGTAAACATTATGCATGCAAAAGTTATCTATCTACATGCTCTAGATTGCATTCACTGGTAGAAAAACGCGTTACATTCTTTGTTAACCACTAACAATTCCATGTTAGAGGAGCAATTTTCTTACTCAACCGGCTGAAACTAAACACACTGCGCTATAGCTCTGTTCCACTTAATGCAATACATTTTGATTTTACATTTGTGACGTATGTCACATTTTTTTTTTCCAAAAATTGTAATAGTAAATTGCAGTCCAGGTTTGACGGGAACTGTACACTATATAGCGGTAGAAGTTGGATCTATATTTAACCTTTATCCTAGTACATACACTTGTCCTACAGTAAAGGACTATTGGATGTGTTTGCATACAGACAGGTTTTGTTGTTGTTCTTGGATGGATGGTATGACTTTAAATGCCTCTTCTTAGGCACTGACACGTGGCAGTACTTGGTAGTCTCCCATACCCTCTTCAAAACTTATTCAATATGAAGACATACTACTATATGATCAAAAATTACGATGATTTCTTTGTCAATATTGTACATCTACACTTTGTTGATGTTGATTTCATTTGTGACACGTGTCATGTTAAAAAAAACTAGTAATTAATAACAAGTTTTACTTCATCGCTATTTAAGGCTATAATTTTCTTCTAGTATTAATACTATCTATTACATTGCTAAGTTAGATTTAGAACTAAGGGAATAAGGATCTTTGGCAGGTTCTGGAGGTTATTTCTTTGGATCATGATGACTATGTAATCTACACATTCTAAGATGTGGTTTAAGATTTCCCCTTATAGAAATACAAAGATTTGTGAAAAACGTTGCTGTAAATAGTATCACTTCAATTCTGCATTGTCAATATCTTTGTTTGAACACATGATAGTCTTCACGCAAAACACAACCACTACATCTGTGCATGACGCTATGTTCAGTGCAGACATGTGATTCCCTCTAAGGATTTTGGAATTCAAATGTTTTTTAATAACATTGTTGCGTATGTATCTACACATTAATTTATAATATACTTTCCGCTGCATTGGTTTCAATTACCTTCACATTTACAATAAGTGTATTGCAGATGAATTGCAAAGCCATGGACGCATTCAACTATACAATCTACACAAGGTTCTCATTTCATGTATATCTATAAGTTCTTGAAAACTCTGTTCTAAGTCCTAGCAGTAGTTTAGGTAAATGAAATCCACCTCCTACTACACACAAAAGCTTTGATTTCAATATCACTTCCCGTAATACAACCTTGTCACCATATGCCACCTCTATCCATATCATTTGTTTATTTTTATTTAATGCCCGTATCACAACACATGAAGAATATTGACAGTACTGACAATATCCTTTTAGAAACAGTTTCTTTTGCTCTTGTTCCAAGTGCTCAAGATAACGTACTCCACATGCACACATACACACACTTCATACTAAAAAGAACTTCCCATTTTCTTCAAAAGCAACATCCTGATTTCTATCAACATTTCCTGCACTACTAACATGTACTAGTGGCAAAATGAATGTAGATGGCATGTAGGTCCTATGGTACCTTGAGTCCATTGAATGCTGCATCCCAGCCTGTTGCTAAAATATCAAGATTTGGCAACATGGTTGTCAACTCCGCTCTTCGACCTCTCACCTCTGTTCCACATACCACCGACCACTTTGCTCCATTGTCTCATCTCCTCTCTGCATCTTTGGAAAAAAAAACTTGCTGACATTGAGTTGGAAAGGCAAATGACTGTGCTCCCAACGGCAGTGATGCATTCAAATTGACTACATTGAAACCAAATGTGTCTCTAATTACATTTGCATTGGATGCGCCAGTTTTAGCAAGAACCCAATCACAAACTAGTACCACACGTGAGTGTGTGCAATAGTTCAATTCAATAATTTCTTCAATTTTCCCAACAAACTCAGAACTCTTCCATCCGCACATTACTTCACTTGGTCTTCCACTTTTCTAGATTTGCATGGATGCGGCTACTCCGCTATCAGAAGTAAGTTTATCTAACTCTGCTATGTGAATATGGAGGTGCATCTCGTGCGCGATATGACATAGCAATTTTTTTGGGTAGTTTACTTGCTTCTTGAATGTCTTTTTCTGGTATGTTTGGGCCATTCATTTGTAGCTTTACCTCTATAGGCGACCATTTCGAGAAAGTAGGGAGATTTTTGTACTCTTTTGGATAAACAATTGGTTGATTTCTTTCAATTTGTAACCTGAATTCTTGAGAGAAGCACTACCTCTCTTTCAGTCTAGTAACGCTTGCAGAAGCATACATCCTGCAATTGCACATGGGCAGATATCAGCTAGAAGTCTTGAAAACAAAAGTTTATATAGAACACTGGACACATGTCAAGCACTTTATTTCATCGGACTCCTTTGTTCCTCAAAACACTTCATTACACTTGAAGAAATTGATTCAGGTCACATTGGTTGCAGTATGAATGAAGGGTGATTTTCTTTTTACATGTTTGTTAATGTACAAAAAGATTTTATATTTCTTTGAAAGTAATAAATATATGCCAATGTCACATTCAAATTACCATATCCTAAAGAAAACACAGTAACACAAGGATTTCAAATACAAATGATGATTTACTCTTTCTAGGGCT
This sequence comes from Ulota crispa, assembly GCA_963920765.1. Classification (NCBI taxonomy): domain Eukaryota; kingdom Viridiplantae; phylum Streptophyta; class Bryopsida; order Orthotrichales; family Orthotrichaceae; genus Ulota; species Ulota crispa. The sequence continues at coordinate 1,887,522 of OY987250.1, read as the reverse complement.
CCAGATCTAATGCATTTGCTAGGACAAAGTTATGTGCCTACTGGAGGAACTCATCCAATATTGGGCATGCCTATCCGTTGCCTTGGACCTCTTCCTCCTTCATTCGAGGCTCTTTTTCAGCGTCCCAGATTTTGCAAGTAGTTCCCTCAAATTGTTGCATATACTCCGTGCAATACCCCAGTGTTTTGACATTGAATACCCTTTTGCCATGCTTGCCTTAGGTCTTGTGTAGGTTCTAACATATTCTTTTAATTTTTTCATGTAGCATTCCATTGGATACATCCACCGACATTGCACTGGACCACATAAATAGAGTTCTTCAACAAAGTGAATGAGAAGATGTGACATAATGTCCATAAAGTTGGAAGGGAATACCTTCTCTAACAAACACAATGCAACAGCAGCATTAGTCATATCCTCTGTTTTTTCACTGAGATTTGAATTTCTCTCTTGCAAAGTCGTCTGAACACTCGGCTCACCTTAATGATGGTTGTTTGCACCTCCTCACTGAGTACATTCCGTATTGCTAAAGGCTATATCTAAAATTCCCATTTCACCTGTTAAGCATGCATCAAGGAACAAAATCCTTGCTGGTTAATTGCAATTAATCCACATCTTCAGACATGCTTGTCAAATCTATGTATTTTACCAAAAATGCTCTAATATACTTGGGCCTATTTCATATACAAGCATTCCCAAATATATTTTCTCTGAAAATCATCAATCGTATTAGAAGTGCACCATTCTTTTGCAGTAGGAATATACAATCTACAATAATAGAGGAAAAAATACCTGCTGCATCATGATGTGGAAATCATGGGATTTCATGTACCGGAGTTTACTATCTTCAAGGCACCTCTAAATTGCTGCAACATAGTTGCTTGGTATTTTAAGTCCCTTTATAATATCCATAATAGAAGTTTTCTCACAAGAATTAAGAATATATGGTGGTTGAGGTAGAAATGGCCCTCATCTCCCACCCTCAATTTCCTCCGGCCACAGCTGCCTGCAAATGTGCATGGACTCCATGTCTTGCCTGCTGCCAATCAAATCTTTCAATCCCAAAATTTTTTTCAATATATTTATGCACAAGTTTTTTTTGCAATGCATTGAGTCCAACAAGTGAGGAATGAGTAACTTCTGCAAAAACAAATGTTAGCAGTACATATTTTAACAGAAATAAAGCCTTCTACTTGTACTTTAGTAAAGAACATCTATATTATATTCTAAATATTAATCACTTGTCGTTAAGAACACACTTTCATGAACATAGAAATATCTGTCTATCTCAAAGTAATTGTTTAGAACATGGAAGACTCCGATATGTATGTCTACATCGTTCAATGCTCTTGAGATCTTGATCATATTGTATTCATTTGTCAAGAACCTCTCTGACTTTCAAGGAGTTCATTGATTACTGTGTCATAAACAAAATATAGTCGCTATCGTCAACAATGAAGGGGTAGACAAGAAATTACAGAGTTATGGTTTTCATACTCATATTTAAACCAATGCATACTATCACTCAAACTTCCCTCTACATTGTTTCCCACAATAAAGTAACATATTGTAATTTGCATTTTCCCTAAAATGGAAAGCAAACATACAATTTCATTTCAAAGTAAGGTCGTTGTTCTTGTAATACCAAAACATGATGACTAGACAGACACACTATCACTAACCTAGTCATGGATGTTACTATGCATATTATTTAATTAATTGTTGTACATACTTAAGTTAAGTGCTCCTAAGTTGTTCCGTATTTATTGCTGTATTGCTCATTTTCAATTTTTGCATCTCCACTTATGCTTTCTTGACAGACCCCTTGTGCACTTGGCATCTACATTTGAAAAAAAAATAAAAATAGGTCAACGCACCCTCCAGTATGGTAATTTGTGCAGACTTGTTTTCCTTTTCACGCCATGGGTGTGAATTGGGTCTTCTTCAGAGCCACGCCTTCCACCGTGGGCAATATACCTTTCACGTTCTTTGCCGCAAAGTCTCACTTTCTCACCTTCCATCTTCTTTGGAGCTACTCTTCTTTCTATCTTTCCATTAAATTGCTAATCTGTCCAATATGGGTGGTTGTTCCTTGTCCACCTACGACTCCCTCCATAAACAATTTTTCTCCCAGTAGCTTTTTTGTGGAAATTTACTTTATTTCCAAAGGATGCAGAACGAGCATCAATCTCCGGATTGCATACGGTACAAGGTTTATAGCCATGAGTGCTTATGACAAAAATTAGGCCATAAGTAGGATAATCTGAGATAGTCCATAGCAAAATTCCCCTTGGTGTGAAGCGACGCAATCCTACTGACTTTGAAAAATCTTGCGCTGGCTTACCGGTCCATAAACTCTGTAACTCCTCCATCACTGGACTAATGAAAACATAGATATTTTCACTTGTCGGAGATAATTTTCTAGAAACTAAAATGCTCAATTAGATAAAAAACTTTTAGTCACTAGAAAGGGCGGCAAAGTGTAAATTAGAATAAGCACAAGCCACATGGAATGGTTGGTAGTATTATGTGTGAATGGGTTCACACCATCTAACAATAGATCAAATCTCAAATTCCGTACATCCAAATCAAAGGTATGATTAATACTCTCATGTATGTGTGTCCATGCAGGACTATCCTTGACAAACTTCATGGACCTAGAATCCATGTTAGGTGATTGAGAGTGGAATTGGAGCAATTTTGCAACAATAGGAGACATGTACATGCACAGTAGCTTAGGGATTAGGGGGAAATGGCACACCACTCTTGTAGGTATCACTTTTGAGCTGTCGATGTACCTTGATTTTTTGCAATTCAAGTTAGGGCATGTATTGAGGTGATGCATGGGTCTGCGGAAAAGGACACACCCATCCGAGCAGGAGTGTATGATGTCATAGTTTAGTTCTAGTTTGCTGATGAGCTTCCTTGCTTCATAGTGGCTGTTTGGAAGCCTGTTGCTTGAAGGCAATAACACTGTGGACAAGTACTTCAAAAGCTCGTTCATGAATGTATTATTGCAATTGTGGATAACTCCCATGTTAATGAGAACAATTGTTGCCAAGATTAAGTTGACATTGATACCTGAGTACAGGAGTCTTATAGCGTCTTTGTACATGGAATTTGTTGCTTCTGATGTCTCCTCCTCAAATTCTTTGTCTATTGCATTATCATCTAAGTTGACAACGCCTTCGAGTAGACGATCTCCAACATCAAACACGTCAAAAACCATTTGTTGTATATTATGCATAGGATCTAGCTGTTTTGAGCAGTCGTTTGGCCAATGAAAGTCCTTGTGTATTTGATCGTCTTCAAATCTTTGATCATCTTGAACTCTTTCATTTCCAGCATCCAACCATAACCCTTCTTCTAGATAGCCTCCCTCTAGATCTACTCCCAGCATGGACTGCATCAAGAAAGGATCTCGGCCATGAAGATGCAAATGCTCTTTAATAGACCAAATAGTCTGTCGTCTGCCACCATGACATTTTTTGCATGGGCATCTATATGACAGACATCCTTGTCATGCAGCTTTGTCCAATTCTGCTTGTAAAATTAATTCCTCCTATGACATATGGGTCATGGAACCTCTCGCCATTTTAGTCCATAATGACTAAATTTACATAACGATAAAACCTGTACACATTCACTACACATCAGATTATTACTCAAGCAAATTATTTACAATAGCACATCATAACAAGTACATCTTTTATTTACTTTATAACTATGTGGTCAGAGTATGATGTACTGTTATATGAATCTTGAACATGAGGAACTTAATTTTTAAGCAATTAAAAACAATCAACAAGTAAGACCACAAAATTTACATCCATCTGAACTTCAACATCATGACGCGCATTCTTCCATTCATAAAATTGAATAATTACATGAAGTAGTATATTTATTGGAAATGTAGGAATCACATTACGTCAAAGGAGTTTACTATAATTATAGAATGCCAAAACTATATAGAGAGATACATATTTCATATAAAACTTGGTTTACCACCGTCAAACATAAAGCACCCTTCCTTTATTTCCGATGCGTTTGGTATGTGACATGTGCATATAATTTGAGAAACCCTAAACCACATTTACAATGGAAACGTTGTTTTATCATATGTGACGAGCACAATATAATTCTACATGACAGAGCTCTAAATTTACAGTTGTAGTGGATTCAAAATTGGGTTAGTGTTCATGTAGAACTCTATGTAGAGGTAGTACAAGTCATAGGTGGACCCTTACATCTTAAAATGACTAATGACATGTGGATGTAACTCTCTCTACACACGTGACTACAAAAAAAAAAGGAGCACACATCACACTTCATGCTCACTCGTTCGTGTTGCCATGTGTAAGCACTACTTTCAAGTACTCAACAATAACATCCTTGTCCCCTATAATCTACAACATTATTTGTTTAATTTATTTGAAATCTGAGCTATACTTCACTGAGAACAAATGATCATGTTTGAATCCAAATTGCATTTTGAGGACGGCCAAGCCATTCTCCAAGCAAAGTACTGATTGTCTCTTCATACTAAAAATTAATGCTGAACCTAAATAGCTCTATTAGCCCAATTCTATAGTTCAACAAAGTGAATCCTAAACCCCTATTGTGACAATCTCTTTAAATTGTACACGTTAAGAAAAAAAAAAAAGGGGCAAATGACACATGTAAGTTGTCAATTCAGCTGTCAACAAGGACATTAATGTCTAAGGGCAAGGCTGTACAACATCGCTTGATTACAAAACATCAAAAAATCAAGTGTGTTTATGGTTTGTTTATTTTCCTTGCCGCCTATAATGACGTCTATTCAAGATGCATTGTCTACACACTCTCTTCCAAATGAGTATGAGGAACTTAGAAACCAAAAGAAGAAAGTAATGCATGACGCGGTTCAGTTTCACTTATTCACTACTGGTTTCTCTGATGTTGCAGCTCTATGTCCGCTGTTCTCCACAAAAGTTAGCTCCGCTGATCCCCAGAAATCTAGACATAGTAGTCGCAAAGGTGCCCCCTGAGGAGCTGAAGGAGAGAAGGGCATTCCTATTCCAAAGAAGTCTTTGCAGAACTCAACCGCAACTATCGAGGAGGGAAGGGACGACGGCACGGTTTGCATCAACTTGGACCCGGAGAAGGTGAGAGTCATGCACTTGACTTTGCAAGTTGATTCCTCTTTTTGCATTAGTAAAGAAAAAAATCCTAAAAATGTTATACTTAGTGAGAAGTAGTAATTAATGCATGTTGAGGAATGTTTACGTGCTAGATTTGCATAGAAACCGATGAGTAACAACATGTGGTACAAAAGATACAAAAATGTGGGCATGGCGGCGCTTTTTATTTGGCTGAAATCCTTATATAGAAAGTGAAAAGGCAATTACCATAACTGCAGTTGCGTACTTTGACAACGGGTTTATCTAGGAATTATGCTGCTGCTGCGGTTGAAAGTGGCTTGTTGCAACCATGAGCGCATTCTGTCAATTTGTCTGTTGACACAGTTCTTCTTTAGTAACTAAAAAAAAAGTGTTTAGTTGTTAATGTTGTGTAAGGGATTGCACTTCCTCTTTGTTTTATACTATTTTTCACAATAGAGATGTCCTAGGTTTTCTTATACGCATTGTAATTTCAGTTTTACTTTTTGTGATATTTGTTGTAGTTGGTATTGCATGAACGATAGTTTGGGGTCTACGTCATCATGTTAGTTTATGTTTTTCTTATTGCAAGTGAAACTGACTACGCGTATGGTTGAAGGGAAGCGGTTAATCATATTTAATCTGAACTTTGTAATGGCTGATCCATGGACTAAACGTTAGTACATTGTCTTGATGTGGATTGTCTTCTATTGAGAATTAAGTGCTGAACTTCTTTTGTGTTGGTTCCAAGGATTGTTAGGTCTAAAGAGTGGTACTTGATGAATTCACTAGTTAGAGACAAAGAGTTACTCTTACCTTTAAAGTGACTTTTACTTTAGTCAATTTTTACTTTAGGAGGTTAAATCCATATTGTTTGTCTTTGCCCTAGTGACCCATAGACTACTTAAAAGGCAAACTATGAGACTTATCTCATCTCATATATCTCATGTAATGTATTTTATATTATATCTTGTTTTTATATATCTTTTAGGTGGAGAGGATACTTGGTAGACCAAACTTGATAGGTTCAAGTGCTATTGGATGTATCCTACAAGAAGAAAGTCAATAGACCAAACTTGAGAGTTCAAGTGCTACTGGACATATCCTAAAACCTTAAGAGTTGTATTTTGAAAGGAGATTATATGTGAAGGTTATTTTGTTACTTTTCTATATTTTCACAAAACTTTACTACAGCCAGGAGCCCCGCGCTTTTCTGGATAGGCAGCAAACCTCATGACAATGTTCTCATGTCCTATAACATGGATGATATGTTGAGAAACAACTATATTGCAACAAATATTGAACCTGCATTACACCCGAAGATTGTTAGTCAATCTTTTGAATGGGGCCATGACTTCATTTTTTGTATTGAATAGTACAAGATTGGAGCATGATGCATCATTGAAAAAAAAAATGTGTTACAAAAATGGCAAAATTCTAATATGAACGTTGACTACTAATGAATGATGTGTCATACCGTCATACGGTAATTATCTTCTTGAAGTTTTCCCAATTATACAGATACAGTTCTAACAAAAATTCTGGGTTGCATTAGAATGTGATTAGGTTAGAGAGACATTTGGGAAGTGGCCAAGAAGGAAGCCAAAGGCAGGCATGAAGACAAAGAAGATAGCTTCTAGAAAGAAGAGAGAATCAACTGCAGATATGGAGGTTGACAGATGTGTTGCAGACGAGGATGTGATGTCCATAGAGATATTTGCCTCTCCACATAAACGGTCATCAACCGTTGTGGGTGGAAACACAAGTACAAAGGATATGGCTTCCACGCCCCTTTCACAGGACATCTGCAAAAAATCAGTGGAGGAAGGTGAGCGTCCCCCACAAAGGGGATATCACGTTGGCAATTATAAACAAGGTGAGGATGTGTACTAGGATCAAGATTATTGCTCTTGACATAGTCCCTCACCGTTAGAGAATTGCGACTCTAAACTCCAACGTCAGTGGTCGTCGGCTCAGCATGAAGATGGATGAGATGTGCGGGGACCCAGAAGTAGGTATGAAAACTACGACAGGTAGTATAATTTGCGCCGCAACTACATTTAGTGACAAGGTAAGAGTCTTTATTAATGGTTATGTTCATGAAATTAATCAAGTTAGTATGCGTTGTTCAATACGTTTTATATAGAGTCTAGTTTTGGCTTGAGTGAAAACTATGGAAGCAGTGTTGACATACATATTCAATATAGTGAAACTTGTCAAATGACATGACAATGCACCAAATAGCATTTCATGTCAAACGGTATGTTAAAAAATTGATAATGTAGCAATTGCATGTTCAAACTAACAATTATACACATTGGAATAGTACAGGGGGAATGCCATGAATCATAGACTTTTGACTAATGTAAATGCTATTTGCATACAGATTATTATGGAGGTCAAGGGAGGGAACTGGATTACCTTGATAGAGGTGATTGCGAGTACCTCCGTAACAAGGGCGGTAGGTACAAGGGCCATGGAAGCTTCCCGGACGGAGATTATTGGCGTGGCACACCTAGACCTATGATTCAGAGCCCCCCTGTCAATGATAGCAGAGGTGGTCCGAGCACTATTCACCCTGATCCTGTTGTGGTAGCTGAAACCTTCTTGTAAGAAGAGGAGTAGAGCCGTCATTTACAATTGAATGGTAAGGGAGAACCCAGCAATAACATGGCCAAAGTTTTCCATGGCGACATTGTTAAGTTTAGTAAAGAATTGGACCCAAATGTCGCGTGGAAGAAACAAGAATCTGTAGCAAGATATAGGCTGAAGGATCAGCTAATGCACAAGTACAAGTACTACGGGGATTCTTGCAAACTAAGCAAGAAATACCTAAAGAAGGAGGCCAACGGAGTTTTGAATAATTACAAGTATTTATTGCGGAAGATGATCGACAACAATGTAGCAAAGCCGACAGATGTTCCACAGATGCAGTGGAATCAATTGGTGGAAGAAAGAAAAACTAAATCCGCTAAGCAAAATTCAAGAAAAACTAAATCCGCTAAGCAAAATTCAAGAAAAACTAAATCCGCTAAGCAAAATTCAAGAAAAACTAAATCCGCTAAGCGGAAGTCCAAGCACATGTCCAATATAGCCAAGGGTCATGGAGAAAGGCAAACAACCAAAAAGGCCTTATAGGCAAAAGTGATTGTTAATTTAGTAAGTTTTTTCATCACGTTCTGTTTTGTCACTTTTGTGGTATTAGACATTCATAGTTTAATGTTGTTTTGCTGGCATTTTGAGTTACCAGTATGAGGAATATGATAGATATCAACAGGTGATTGTATTCAATTATGAAAGAACTAGACAATTGTATTTCAAGAAACATATGATGGTGAAGGGTTTTAGGTACGCTTGTCCATATTTTGAAGTTATATTCAAGTTTGTTACGGATATTCATTAACAAATTTAGTTGGTAACATGACTCAAGCAACAGATCTACAACGTGAACCACATGATATCAAAATCAAGGAGGCAGTAGACAAGCAATGGGCCATTGTTTAGCAAGAGAAAACCAAAAAAAAGCGCGTACATGTAGCGGCAAATGCAGAAGGTGGAGCAATGCTCTTGGCCAACGACGTTTTGAAGACATTAGAGATTTTGGAGGCTCAAGTGCAAGAGTGGGGGCCTAAGAAGATGTCCTGGAAAGGGCATTTGCTTGTTCCAAAGCATAACATCCCTGTCAATAGTACGGGGAAGACAAAATCTGTGAAGCAACTCATCGCTTGTGACTTTGTATAGGCAAAGAGAGGAGAAGACAAGGAGTCCCTTGGATCAGAGGACACTGACGAGTCGGTGGAGGAGGAATCCAGCAAAGAAAGTGACTCCTCCCTAGAAGATTCATTGGATCTAAGTAGTGATTTGGACTCGTCAAAGTCAAACAACGATGAAGACAACAATGTCCGAATTGTAGATAATAACCCACAAAAACCCCCTAGCACCTGCACACATTGGTCCATATGTGTAAACTCTGAGTCCAAGTTAAGGGAATATTTGTATGATGCAAGAAGTTCTAGAGGGGAGGAACGTGTGAATTCAAAGTCAGCAATGCCAAACACGTCTCCACTGAAGCGGACTAAATATGCACCTCAACATTCTATTCCATTGAAATCATCGAACCTAAAAACCTCAATTGACGACGGCAAGGGTAAGGAGGTAAGTGCTTTCTTCATCCATTGTTTAAACTCCTCCTCATGAACAATTTGCAATGGAAATGTTGAGTAACAGCTTACCGTCAGGACATGGAATTTTTTCAGTTAGGAATCAAACTTTTTGCTTGGCAATGCAAAACCGTAGGAAGTAACTCTACATACTGGGTCAGATATGGACGTCCGCGGCTTTGGTGAGGATAATTGATGCTTGTATGAAGCACGAACAGCAACGTACGGCATCGATTGTGATAAAATTTAATTCCTATGGCAATACAAAACTATAGTGTTGTTCTGAGAAAAATTTGTGTGATTGGAGGTTTTGCTAATGTAGAGGCTATTGCTTTAGGTCAACGCATTTGTAGAAGGTGATGCATCCCCCACTCACTCATCGACTAGGAAGAAACAAAATGCAATGTTAAAGTCTTCAAAGAAGCATACCATTGTGGAGGTTGACCCCATTCCAGCGGTCATTGAGTCAAGAGAAAAATCAAAGGGAAAATGATGGAGGGCGACTGGTCCAGGAAGAAGGGGAGTAACTTGAGGAAGGGAAAGAGACTTGAGAAGGTGAAGGTGGACAGGAAAGAGGGGAAGGTTAGTTCTTTAAACAAAAATTGCCTCTTCATACATGTTTGTAATGCACGTAGTATTGTGAATTCACTTTGTGTGGTACATTGTTTGCATGTCAAATGACTATAAAGTGTAAACTGCCTTCAAGATGCTAAATTACATTGACAATAAGGTAGGTGAGAACCCCCTCTTTGATGTGTAAAATTTTAGAGTCCACCACAATCAGAAGTAGTACCTGAATATCCCCACATCACAAACAATACGTTTAGAATGGAATACATCCTCTAATAATATGTTTGTTTTGTGGTAGACTAAAAAAGTGATGAAACTATTGTAGAGTGGAAGGACGTAATGAGTGTAAGTGACATGCCATTTTCAATTTTGAAATGCAATTTTTTCTTAAGGAAGTAACATTACCACAATATGTCAAGCTGCCCTAACCAAAGACTATAAGGTATGAATGCTTGTGTTCTGTAGTTTGCATGATCATTGAAGTTTACCGTGGACAATATTATACCTAGTGTCTGTATTTTTCACAGAGGGAAAGTCTCAATCTCCGAGATATGATGTTCATCCTCAATCCTAACAATTTGAAGACCCACCAATTGTTAGGGATAGCTGACAATGTATCGGACTGTGAGGGAGACACTACCATTATGCTCAGGGTCCCCTCCAAAAACCTTATATGACTCCGGCTGAAGAAGGTGTTTTTCCCAACTATGAAGTTGCTTTACATGGATGTAGATGACAAACGGAAGGTGCAATGTATGAGTTTGGGGGAAGCATTGGAAAAAAACTGTGCATTTTGGTGGCCGGGACCTGCGTACATGCAGAAGCTACCTCAATAAATAAGAGTTTTGGTGAAGCGTAATATGTACAATAAGTTCATGTTGTATACATAGAGAAAAGTTACTTGCTAAGGTTTTATAGGGTGTTGTACCAAGTCATTGTTCCTAAACAGCAGATATCTTTTTTTGGCACTTGGTAAATAAACACTACTATGATGTTGTTTTTTGTCACTTGGTAAACAAACAGTACTACTATTTTGTTTATTGGAACTACTGCATATTGTAATTATCTATTCATAAACCCTGAATCTGCATGTCTACCCCAATCCCTTTTGTTTTTCACATTTAGACGTGGGATCTGACACATACGCAAGTAGATTTTTGTTTGCATTCCACATTTGCATCTTTGACTTTAAAGCTCAATCATAAATGCAGACCCTAATAACGGAGATGCAGATTTGTGAACAAAGTGTGTACTAAAAAAACGTGAAGGTATACAATTCAGCCAAATGAGAAGTTAATAAAGCGAATAGATTTTGTTGACTAAAAAAAAAGTGCACAGTCCATACGCAATACCCATATTCAAATTCTAAACACATGTTGTTCAAAACGCAAAAGGTGCTGGCTCTATGTAGTCCATCAATCAACAACACATATTGAGTGTATTAATAGGATTACATGTATAGTGGTAATTGTCGTGTTAAAGCAATCACCCATAACTGAAATAACAAAGCATTTGCACGGAACACTTGGTAGTAATCCATGCAATGGCTCTAAAAATATTTGCATTGACACTCTACAAGAGTCTCAATGCAGACGTTATGCAGGGTTGTTTTAAACATGAATGTCAACAAAAACCACATGACTACTTTCTGTTTGTATAATACATCACAGTTGACATGGTTTTAGCGTTTATTGCACGTATTATGTAACGGGTTTTTCTACTAGTGATTACTCATATCCCAATGGAATCTAGGATGAAAAATAGTGTTGTTCCATTGTTAGAGCACTTTTTAGTCATCCAAAAGCCACAAAATGCCTCCTATGACGTTTAAGGATTAAGCAAGTTTTGATGGGCAAGCAGCATAGACAGCACTGATTGGCGGTCTTGTCCAATGTTGCATTTTATTGTTTTTGAGCTTGAAAGGTAAGGAGATAATAATTGTGTTTTACCTTCATTGTGTGACATGGCTTTTGATTTGCCAACAGTATTATTCATGGTGGAATTAGGGCACAAAGCGGCAGATGTTAGGGCACGGATTTAAGATCAAGGTAACCACATTAAGGCGTGGATTTCAGGTTGAGAGAACAATATTTATGTCTAGACAACATTTACACTTGCTCTAGCGTCTTTGCCTAAATGCAAAGTCAATGCCTTGACCTTTGCGTCCTTACCATGACCATGCATTTGTGCCCTTGCACGTAAGTCCACAACCTCATTTTGTGTTAAAAGCCATATGTGTAACTAGTGTGTACAAGGTAAATCCATGTTTGCCTTCTTTATTGTTTTTTGAAATTAATTATGAGCTGACTACATCAAATGGGCAAAAGAAAAATGGGCAAACTCAACATAAGGACGTTTGGTCCACTACAAAAACTATGGTGCTAATCCTCAATTAACCCCTAATGGACCAGACCCTTATTTTTAGAAACATAGCAATTTTGGGCAGGTACATGTGATTGGAGCTTTTCATATTTTAGGCTGAAATGTTAGTAGAATGTGGGGACAAGGTTTATCTTAAATTTCATGACATTTGGAGTTATGAGTAAAAAGTTATGGCCTAAAATGTTGTTTTTGACGTTTGTTGGGTAGCCTAGGCAGATTTTTAAAAATCACTTTTTTCAAAAGCAAATTTTTAAAATTGGTTTAGGAGATTTATGTGAATGTAGGAAGCTTTGAATCATTCCATTTTGATCAATCACATGAAAGTTATGAGGATTTTTGATTGCGGGTAGTTATAGATTCTCTACTCTAAAATAAACTTTGAAGCCCTTTATTTTATTCAATTTTCAATACTTTGGAAAAAAAAAAAGCCAAAGGATGTAGATTGTTGACAACATTATGAACATTGGGATTGGCATTTTTCATTTCCATAATTAAAATTCTTAACAATTTAGTGTTTTGAATCATTCTCTACTTCTTTTTACTTACTAATTTTTTTCCATATGTTGTACAATTCCAAATGATTTGAAACTTTTTTGACATATACTTTATTTAGGTGGGATAAGAAATTTAGAAAAGCACCACCCACTCTTCCTTTTTTTCTTAGGAATTTCACCTTTTGAAGGGTAGCTACATGGTTTTTCACAAGACGTTTCTAAACATTCAAACCATTCTAACTTCCAATCCACAAGATGAAAAACTCCAAATCTTTTTCCACGTCTTCTAAAACTAATCTTCTACAAGATCCTTTGGTCACATATGCATAAAAATGTTTTTATTTTCAAATTTGGTTGATGCTCTAAAAATGGCATTTTTGGAAAGTATTTTGATGAAAACATTGCTTGGTCCTTTAGGGGTTAATCTACAAATATACCCAATTTTTGAGGATTTGGTGTTCACAAAAAAAATTCTTTGTTCAAGTGTACTATTTAGAGGTGGTTAACACTATGTCCTATGTCTCAATGCTGACACTCCATGTTTCACTAAAACTTTAGAATTTAATAGTTGTAAAGTCAAAAGTTGGGACTTGGCATTTTTTACTAAGCTCAAAGTCCCAAGTTCCAATTTATTGCATTTTGCTTACATGGTAGCCCTTTTTGGAAGTTTTGGTGCCCCAAAAAGTAGAACTTCTCTCATTCAAGGTCTAGGTAAACATTTTGTTGAATCCAACTTTCAACTCAAGTACTCTCAATATTTTGGCATAAAGAATTCATGGGATTTTTTTAGTACTCCTTAGGCTTTTAGCACTTGACAACTTGATGAAGTTGGAATCCCATATTGAGGTGGAACTTGCAAAGATGACTAAATGTGGAACATAGTGTGAATGACCTTTTAGTTGTGACTTGTGGTATTCTAAGCAACCAAGTGTATTTCAATTCAACTCATTGAAGATCATCCATTGGACTTAATCTACAACATCAAATTCTTCCATTTTTACTTGCAATATGTCAATATGCACACACGACAAGATTTGAAGGATCATTTGACTCTTATCCAAATCTTTGATTGATTCTCCATGTGGTTATTATTATTTTTTAATATTGTGATTGGTGACACATCCATGCCCAGCTTCTATACTTGATTTGGTTGCTTTTGATGAGTCTTGGAATTGCCCCCACCAATACCTAAAAGTTAGTTTAAGGTTTAGTGAAAATCACATTTGCAATCAAGGCTAATCATTTGTCATCAATTTTAAGAACATTAGATAGAAGACATTGTAATGGTAGCACGCCCAACAAGTGTCTCAAAACCAATGCAAGTGATCTACCAACTTGGTTTCGACTTAGATATGAATAGTGAAATAGATAATCTACAAAGGTTACAGCAAGTCCTAGTGTTCTCAATCGTGACTAGAATTAGCAAAACTTCGACAAGTACCAAAAAATATTGTCATAACATTTGGGAAGATTTGATACATACCAATATACCATAGGAAATTGATATGTGTACCACACCCTTTCAATTACTATACCACATCCCAGAGTAAATTTTAGATTTCTACCATCATAAAGCTGAATTTGAGGATTTGGAATTCAGATTTGGACTTAGAGACCATGATTTAGTCAAGAATCACAAAAAAGTTGCAATTCAACAACACCCAATGAAAAAACTAATCTTTTTTACAAACAAAAGTAAAAGTAACATTTTTCTCCCTAGCTAAACTTTTTCATTGGGTGTTGTTGAATTGCAACTTTTTTTTATGGTTCTAAACTAAATCATGGTCTCTAAGTTCAAATTTGAATTCCAAATTCTCAAATTCAGCTTTGTGATGGCAGAAATCTAAAATTTACTCTGAGGGTGTAGTACAGTAATTGAAAGGGTGTGGTACACATATCAATTCCCTATACCATATCCTCAAAGTTTGCAATGTTTGTACTAATGTTCATGTTTTTTTCAAAAATTGCACAAATATCTTCATACCATACTGATTTTGAAGCATTTCTCTTGTTGTATATGCCATTTGCTTCTTAAGTTCCCTTTAAATAGACATTGTCTTTTTTTTTACTCTATTTTGTTGCACTCTCTCTTTCAACATTGGTCATGACACATATTTCACACAAGTACAACAAACCCTTGTGCTTGCTCCTAGATAGAGGAGCTGCTATACAAATTGGCCAACGCTTTTCTTCAGTATAAGAGCTTTGTCATCATGTTACAAATATGGCCCATTGCAGCAAGAAGTGCTAGAGAATAGGAAAGAAGTAACTTATCTTGTGCACAAAAGGAAAGAATTAACTTATGTGACGTGCACAACTAAACTAAAACCCCTAAAGGATGTTGCCTACCAAAAGTGTTGTTTGTATTTGTACAAGACCCATTTAGTACTTAAAGAAATGACTATATGACAAATGTTAAAAATCCCCAAAAAATCCTAGTTAACAAGTAGGATGTTTGTGACTTGACTTGAAACTTACAACTCCAACAGGGTTCATGTGCTATCCAAATACCCCATCCATATACAACTTGGGAGTCCGTATACAAAACAGCAACATCCTTTAGGGGTTGAAAATCATGGTCCGAGGATAGTTGTGCAACTAGGGGGTATCGGTATCAGTACAAATATCGCAAATTTTAGGAGTATCCATCAAAAAATTTCCTTCAAAGAGTAGACCAGTTGCTTAGTACAGTTGCTGGAAAGCACTTGAAGCTGTATGAGGAAATCAAAATTTGGTAGCAACGCGCTTAAACGGTACACAAGCAAAGCAGGGTCAGAAACACATGAGACGACGTCCTCGACGAAGTGTTTTCCCCTGAAGTACAGAAATCCAGCCATGCCTGAACTGGACTGGACTAGACTGGTTTCCTCATGATGGCCACTAAGTTTGGGAGTTGAACTTGCAGAGCGTAATTAACAAGGCGTCATTAAGGCAAGGGGAGCTCTCACAGCACTTGCAGCAGGTTTGCATTAAAGCCACCCCCTGCTAAACTTAATGCACCAGGCAAAGCCAGCCAGCAAACAGTCGCCTCTCACTTGCTAGTATTAACTTGCTTTACTGGTCACCATGGACGTGGACTAGTAGTGGTGCCGCCGGGCTGTTCTCTCGCTCCCCCTCTCTCTCTCCCTCTCCATTGCTGGAGATTGAAGTGCTGCAATTAAATCTTACCGGTGGCCGGCTGACATCCCTGCTATATGAGCCCAGGCTCACCATTCTCGACCAGCAACCATCGTCGCTCCACTGGTCCTGTTTTGTGCAGCAAACTGGTGCTGTTGCTTGCAGCAAACTAGTGTTTGTGTGCAGCAAACTGGTGTTGTTGCTGTTGCAGTGTGCTTGCAAGCTTAGCAAGATGAGGAGCGTGGCGATGGTTGCACTGGTGGCGATGGCCATGGTGAGTTGCATGGTGTCTGGAGTGTTGGCGAGACCTTTTGGTGAAGACAAGCATTTCAAGTTACCGAAGTTGGGGTGCCCTCCTCCTCCGGCTCCAGTAGACCCTGTTTGGGTGCCACCTTATGCAACGCCGTCTCCGGTATACGACAGTCCGCCTTACTCACCTTCTCCGGTGTCGGACTCGCCGTCTTACACTCCTTCTCCGAGTTACAGCCCTTCTCCCGTGTACAGCCCGTCTCCGGTGTACCAGTCGCCTCCCTCGCCGACTTACAGCCCGTCGCCGGTGTATCAGTCTCCTCCCTCGCCGACTTACAGTCCATCGCCGGTGTACAGCCCTTCTCCGGTGTACAAGTCTCCTCCTTCACCGACTTATAGTCCATCTCCGGTGTACAAGTCCCCGTCGTCGCCGACTTACAGCCCATCGCCGGTGTATGCGTCTCCACCTTCCGGTGGATACTAGAGAAGCCTAGCCTTCCAGGTACTTTTGCATTTGCCATTGCTCTTCTCAACCCGTATACATTCCTTTACAAAACGACTTGTCAGTTTGCCGTGCATGCTCTGTCTTGCTACCACCAAAAGGTGTGACAAGTTTGACGAAATGTTCCTCTGTTTCTAGTTGACATCAGTCTAGTAAAATGTATATATTCCGGACATCCTCGGTTTGTAACATACAGTCGGTGTCACCCGTGCTGTACTTAACCCCAGAACCCTTGGGTCAAGTAGCATGGTTTCAGATGTAGCTCATTTGGACTCAGTCGATGCAGTTTTCATGCGAAGTTAAGGTTTTGAAGTTTCTATGAAGAAGTGGTGGACGTGGGAAAGGCAAGGTTGAAGGGTTGCAGTTTTATTAACTTTCTTATATTTGTGTTTACAATATAGTTTCCTCAGCACCAGGAGAGAGATAATATATGTATTCGTATGTAAAGTCTATATGTCTTGTTGAGAGGGAGTACGTCGATAATAGACTTACAATGTACTGCTTTTCTTAGAAATGGGAGGGTTGCTTATGCTTATGAACATCTGTGTTTATTGATATAGTTCTGATTAATGTTGTTTTTTGGATTAGGTGCTTGACATGAGCAAATGGAACGAAGGGTAAGCTCAGGAACTTGGTGTACAGGGGCAAGCATGCAGTTTCGGATTCTTTATCTCCCCGAATGACAGTAACAGTTTTTGCCAGGCTTTACGTGAAGGGCTGGTACCGATTGAGAAGAGTGAAGCGGCTGGATTTTTCGGTGGTTTACAGATGTGGATGAAATTAATAAAATTGGTAGTGCAGAGTAGGAGGGGCTTTTTCATCGTGTCCCAGTGCAAGTAGTGTCCTCTTTAGTGAGTTGTGTTTCAGCTGAGAAGAAGAATACTGAGTTTGTTATTTTCCTTCTCTTTTTTCCTTCAAGGATGTTTTCTTAGCGAGTGTTCGTGCTATTTGCAAAATTGATCGTCCTTGGAAAAGGACTGTTTTTTTTCCTTGCATGTATGGAGTATTTTACGTGTTTTACGAAGTGCAGTTCATGCTTTTGCGTTGGGTCATGTGGCTACCGTTACTTGTTAAGTGTAACTAATCAGACTACTTGGTGTGAAAGATACGTTAAATGTATATTTTCACAAATATGGTGTAGTACAAGTTCACAACGTTCCTATACAAGCACAGTTTCTGTAAATATCATAGCATGCGAGAGGACTGTCATTCCAAATTTAGGTAACTTACTGATATGCAGAGAACTTTATGAATTGTATACCACGTAAGAAATGTACCACATTTAGCTTAACCCTTAACCCCTGAGCGCCCTAGCGCCCAAAATGGGGTGCTAAATTTTCAAAAAAGTTTAAGTTTGACTCTTATCCCGATACCGATATAATGGTAAAATTGAAGGACTTGTATTTTTTCATGTACCTGTAGGCATGTGGCTACTACCACTCAAAAAAAATTTGAGCGATTTGACTGAACTGAGGTAATACTTTTATTGTACTAAGTACACAAGGATATGCATTTCCGTGCATTTGGCCTGTGCGCTCAGTGCGCTCAGGGGTTAAAGGACTACTCTCTGTAGTACATAGTAAACATGTTGTACAACTGACATTTGCTACCAATAAAAAGTTTTAATTTGGGATCTTGACTAGCTCAGTAGAACTGTATTACTGTATTGATCTACAATTGTCAAATATGATAAAGGTGTGGATGCATTCCAAATATAGTAAATATCAAATACTGTATTGGTCACAAAGGGTCTTTGGTCCTTTAAGGGTTAAAACAAAATGAAAGAATATGGTACACAGCTCAATCTGAGGATAATTAGTCTTAATATAAATGATATTAATCTGTAACGCATAATGTTTTTGATACTGTAACAAACCATTGACTTATAAACCTGACGTCTCTAAACTTTGTTTTTCCACCTAAAATAGCAAAGAGTCATTTTAGTTTAATTTGCAGTCTTATTGACAACACCATACTAGGTAAATTGGGCAAAAGGGTAGGATTTGGGACTTTCCGACTTGCTTTCAAAAGTTTGAGGTGATCTCCTCAAATTGAGTTCAACATTTTTTTTGTACATGTGTCCTCATCTAAGAGGAGGAATTTGTGAGGGAAAAAATCTTAGTGGCTCAGACTGTATCTGATACTTACCAATTTAACTTTTTGGGTTCGAGGGGGAGTACAAATTGGGACACCTCTTTTTCCCAATTTACCTAATATGGTGTTTCACGTGGGAATACTTAAAAACTTAATCCCCGGGTAGCCTTAGCAAGTCAATCAGACTGTTGCCATATATTATTGCCATTGAATGTTGTTAAACGTTAAGTATGCCGTTTTGACACTTGAAGTACGAATTAGTGGCTACATTCGATCGGCTGGATAATATAATTGTTAGCAATATTGTAGCATTGAAAGAGTAATATATGGAATTCCAACTGTATGATTTGGAATCAGGTGAACGACAGTAGAAATCTGTATTGAAATTAATGAATTTATATTCAATTGCAGACAACTCTGTACATTTGCTCTGTAAAATTTGATTTTTGTATTCAGAGTAGTTTATTACTGGTCTTAATTTACATCCTCTGCAGGACGAGAGCGGGTCTTTTCTCATCATTCTGTCACATAAATCCGTGCTCCAGTATTAGTCATCAAAACTTCATATTTGCTAACTTCATGTCAAGTAGATAAGTACCCGTGAAATAGAAATTAAATTTCAACTCACTCATTGCTTCTATAACTTCCATTCAAAGGACTACCGGAAGTGAAAGCTAATGTGGGCCAATCAGTTCCATCACTTCCATGCATCCACTTGGCCTCAATGAAAACCATATTCAACCCAGTACCAGTGTCAAATTACTTGCAAGTTTCTTCTTATCGAAAACACAAATAAACATTAAAGAGGTGTGAAAAAAGAACTTTCCAAAAAGTTTTTATCTGTTGATGAAGCATGTTTCCAAGAATTCTACTCTTTACTCAGATAAGGTACAGTGTGCTCTAAAAGCAACACTTTATGGGTTGGCCTACCTTTTCATGGGCTCTATTGAATAGGAAGATTTTTTGTCTGGTGTTTAGATAAAGAGAAGTAGATGTCAAATGTAACGCAATTGTTTTCTTATTTTTGAAGCATTTTTGAATTGTTGATGATTTTTTAAAGTTTTTTTTTATAGTAGGGACAAATTTGTGATTCATAGATCTCCCAAAATTCATCCCCTTTGCAACTTGTAGGGGATGATGTGAAATCCACGGGTATGATTAGCTCTTGTAATAAAATACACCTTTTTTTCTATGATGATCAAGATTCATGCAAGGACCGCTTCATAGTTCATATCCGTTCATACTTAATACTTCAAGTGTGCTACCTTCACAAAGGTCCAATTTTAGTCTGCAAAATAGAATTGGTATAGATTTTGGTTTTAAGTTGAGCAGCTTGAATTGTATCTAATAGCACCCACTTTAGATATTGTTGAAGAAGTGAGGCACATTTGAACTATGTGTAGAAAATGTGACGTGTATTTTGGCTATGACAATTCATATTGCTTTGCGGATTGGATGGATGGTGTGTTCTATTATTTTTATAAATTGTGACAAGGATAATAGTTTTGAAAATTATTTTGCAGTCTACAAAATTAATGTTAGTTTGAATTTTAAAAGCTGGTCCTAAATGTTGGATTTAAGTACTTGCGAGTTGGAACATTGATTTTCTAAGCTAATTCTGAAAATCACAACATTTGCACAAGGAATGCTAATGGATATGGATTAATAAAAAGTGAGCCTGAGAAAATGGCCAAAGAATTGATTGGATTTTCAAAATGAAAGATCCCAACTTAGGGTGTGAGGTGGTGGAAAATGGAAATGATACAATACTTGAATTTTAAATGTGAAAGATATTGGGAAGTGAATTGTGGTAAGACCAAAAATTAACTAGCAGAAGAAAAAATTTGAAGGCTATTTTACCCTTTTAACATCTATATATGCAAGGGGGGGAGATTTCCTCTAATTAGCTAGTTTGAAGATTGGCAAAGGGAAATATTCATAGGTTAATATTTTGTATGTAGAGTTGCATGGATGTAAATGCACATGCATAGTTGGACAAGTATGGGTTTTATAAAATGTTTTTAGACTTTAGCTTCAACTCTATCTCTTCTATTGACATCTTGTTCATGCTTTTGCTTGTCCAAATGATATCTTTTTAAACCGTAATACCTACTTCTTAATTCCAAGTGTCTGTGGCTAATTTACTATGGCTATGGGTTGCTTTTAAAAAGCTATTGACTTTGTCCCAAGTCCCAAAACTCTACACCAATTTTCAATTTTGTTGGTTAGAAAAAACACAAGAACTGAAAAAAAAAAATTAAAATAGTTTAAGAAAGAAGTTTCTTGCCACTCAGTTCCAAGTTGAGTCTTCATTTGAGGTGCACCCAATTCTTGAGTGCAATTCCATTTTTTTTTTACTAAACCTCCCAAACGTGCTACCATATATGCATCTTAAAGTGCACCAATACTTAAGATCTAGGACATAGTGCAAAGCAAGGTTTTTTTCGGTTTTTTGACTAACGGTTGTGTGGCATTCTTTGAGCTTGTTGGCCATCCCTATTTTTGGTTGGAGTAGAAGGTGGCCAATATGCATGAATTTTTGCAACATCATGGCTATTAATAATGAAATTAAAGAGTAAATGGAAGAATCAAATTTTTTGGCGGTGCTTTTGAATGTGTTTCATCATAAAATGACGGCATCAATTCTCAATTTGATAAGAAATGTAGGAAATCCTACGCTGCAATGCAATTTTCATTATTGCAATGAGGCATTTTTTGAATTTTGTTCCCTATAAGTTTGAAGCTCACTTTTTTTAAAATTTTTTTTGTGAGGCAATCGGACATTTAATTACCCAAAAAAAACCCTAGTGCAAAGCTTTAAGTCCTAGTTTGTAACTCTCTACTGACCAGATTCTGAGATAATTCCAATTTGGAGCTCTTTACCAACCAAATCCTGAGATTTCAAGGGGGAGAAGTGGGACATACTGTGAAATGCACCCAAGAAGCCCTGCCTTAAGTCGATGCACTTGTGGTTTGAGAAGCTGAGATTCAAGCAAGAACTTGGCATTTAAATTTTCGACATGAACCGACTTTGAGTCACCGACAAAGCTGCTCATGCAAACTGTATGATCCTGGCCATTGGCTATGTCACGAATATCTTTGGCTTTTCAAATTATACTGGCAACATCAAGAGCAGGCAGGCTTCAAGGTAAGCAACAGTCGAGAAAATTTGTCATAAAATGCTTCAATGTGCTATCGACTACAAATCCACAAATTATTTCAACAGTCAGTAGCAGATGAATAGATTACTGTCACTTTAGCTTGGTAGTTGTTACGATGTTTTGATGATGTTATGTGAAATCGGTATGATGGCAATTTAGTTGTTAACAGTATTTATTAACCCCTAAAGGATGTTGTATTGTACACGTTCTCCTGTGTTGTATACGGATGGGGGTGTATGGGTAGCACATGAAGAAATGGTTTTATGACAAATGTCAAAAATTTTCCAAAAAATCCTATAGTAGGATGTTTGTGACTTGTCTTAAATTTTAAATTTTACAAATTTAAGTATTAAATGGTCCTCATATGAATACATCCAACACTTTTAGTAGGCAACATTCTTTGGTTGTGCACTGATGCTGAGAATGTATGTACGTTCGGAGACAAACGACATGACAAATGCCGCCCATAGCAAGAAATTAAAAGTATTTGGCTCCAAGAAAATAATGTTGACATAGTAAAAACATCTCCAAGGATGCTCCAATCTTGCACATTCTTGGGTGAACTATGGCAATTGTCTTGAGAGTGGAATCAAGACAAGGTGATCTCCTAAGGCCATTGATTCAAGTGATCTTACAAAGGCCTGAGAAGAGTGGTCCAATTGGCGCAAAAGCCTACAGGGTTCTGACCATAAATTTGTGAAGGGAAAATTTCATTGATACCCCTGAAGTTTGCAATATTTACACAGATACCCTTGCTTTTTTCATAAATTACAGAAATTTTCTTGGAACAAAATTTTCAAGCGTTTGTTATGTTGTGCATGTCACTTCCTTTCTTCCTTTGTGTACATGTTGCTTCTTTTTTGTTTCATTACATAACATTTAGTAGCCTTGGAGAGAGGCTGCCTTTTCCTCTCTTTAGGTATCATCCACGAACTTCATCATGACAAACAAAATAATAATAATAATAATTATATATATATATATATATATATATATATATATATATTCTGACGTGGTTGACCCCACATCGACGTATGTGCACTAAATTGAACCTCTCTTTCATAAACTCTAATAAATTCAGCCAAGTTTCCTTGTAGCTACTGATGAGTGTGGAATATTCCACACTCTTCAGTTGAGAGAGGGTAGGCCTGCTTAGTGCTACTAAGTGTTAAGTTACAATCCCTTCTTCAACCACACAGGAAGTACCAGCATAACAAATAAATGCGTGAAAATTATGGTCCGAGGGTAATTGTGTAATTTCTGAAAAAAGCAGGGGTATCTGTGTAAATATTGCCAACTTCACCTTGAAATTTTGGCCTGCGAACCACCTTTTAGGCAGTGCATTGAGAATGATCCCAAGTTCCAACCGAAGGGGTTGGAAATCATTCCCTGTGTCAACCCAGACAAGAAGTTCATAACCGAGATTCTGTAAACTGAATTGCCATGCAATCTGCAGCTTTCAAGAGATAAATATCACCGTGATCACCGACCTCACTGAAGTGAAAAAGGATACGTGAATAGTGTATTGTACCTCTATTTGTTTGCAGCTATGTGTTTCGATATTGCCTATCGGTTTAAGGAAAAAATCCCTTCAGTTCTGAATATTCGAATTCTTGCAAATGCAATAAATCCTTGCAAACCTTGTTTTACTCTGTCGTGTAGTGAGTTGGAAATTAAGCTGTGCTCTGCATCGTCCTTTCCTGTTGACCATTTTCTGTTGCTCCATCTGGAAAAGATTCGATAGTTCTCTCAAACAATGCGCATAGTTATTGCTGCGACCGAATATAAGAGACGACTCGTCAGGCTTTCTGCTATCTAAGGTAGGAGGTTCTGAAAGCGTGCAGGCTCTAAAATGGTGCACCTCCTCAAGCGTACTTTGTTTGTACATGTTGTTTTTCATAGTCCTTCAATAATGCACAAGTAATGTACATTTGAGAAGGTGCACCATTTTAGAGCCCTATGACTTTTCCACTTCAAAATTTCATAATTAATTTCACAAAGCTCCAAAAATTATGAAACAACTTGGGTTAAGTTAAATACAAATTCCTCTTTATCTTTCAAGGAAAATTTACTGAAAAATATTTCAAGAAGTTTCACCTCCCAAAATTCATTCAGTTTCAGCCCTTAGATGCTCCATTCATGAGTCTCTTACCTTACAGTAAATTGCTTACCTATTCGGGATTTTTTGTGTGAAGGCAGGCAGCCACCGTTGTGCTGAGAAAAGGGACCAACCTGGAGTTTCTCTCTTAATATCACTGAAGCTGCTCCTTCAATCTTATCAATCACTGTTCTGAAACACGGGAGATTTCATAACCATGACATCGTCATCAGAAACTGAGGTTCAAAGAAATTCAAGAACGCTTTTATCATCAAGAGCCTTTATTCATCAGCTACAATTCAAGATAAAACCTTCCACGGCATCTTACGAGGTATCTCTTCCCTCTTTATGGCAGTTGCATTCCTTCACCAAATGTCTGCGCGGCAACTCAGTGGTCTGATCAGGAATCCCTGCGTTAGTGAGAGGCTTCGGTCGGTACTCGCTATAACTTGCAACACGACTCAGAGCACTCGGGTGGAGCACCTCCTCCACCTGTTTCCCAAGTACTCGGTTAAACCTCCTACCTAACCGGTAAATTCTATACAATCCATACAAGAACTCCGCAAAGCTATCAGATGGCGCATTCCGCCACTCTTCCCCTGACTCCAAAGTCGACCTAAATCTTAATCCGGCAGCTAGTGCTTGATCTTGCATCCAAACATAGGCCAGCCTCCAGAGCGGATTCGGATCACCACCTCCAATGTTGCCGTGATCGCCGATGAACCAACACTGCTCCACTTTCTGGTTGATCTCCGTCGTCGCGTCCCAGAGAGATGGCGCAAAATCAGCACGGTACTCGTCAATCGCGAGCGCCTGGTACGCCTCGTCCACGATACACGAGAGGTTTAGATCGTGGAATCGGTAGTAATCTCTTGTGCCGGGCAACGTCAATGGCAGTCCTGATACCGGAATTCCGAGCGATCCGACCGTCTCCCAAACTCCGATCATCTTTACCCGCGCTGCCTGAACATACGAACATGATATTCAGTTTTCCGGTTGCCATTAAAAGAGATGCAAAAGTATATAAACTACGAATTTTTTTCATGAATATCTCTGAAGTTTGCAATACTTGCATAGATATCCCTGCTTTTACAGAAATCATACAAATACCCTTGGACAATCCAAAAATTTCAGGCGTTTGTTTTGTTTGTGCATGCTACTTCTCTTCTCCTTTTTGCACGTACATAACAAGAAAGAATTTGTTCTTTTGTGCGCACGCATAACAAGAAAGTAGTGTGCGCATAAAGGAAGAAGGAAGTGACATGCCCAACAAAATAAATGCTTGAAAATTTTAGTCCAAAGGTATTTGTGCAAGGGTATCTATGAAAACATTGCAAACTTTAGAGGTATCTATGAAAATATTACAAACTTCAAAAGTATCCATGAAATTTTCCCTATAAACTAAGGAAAATTTCATGGATATCCGGGTAGTTGCAAGAAACACCTGTCCTACTTTTTGTCCCCTTGCTGCACGGCGTGTGGTTTTAGGGGTGTATCTTTTGCTTACCAACTTCTCTTCACGTGAAAATTTAGAGGAAGGTTCACAATGAAGTTATTGACCTATTATGTTTTTTTGGGTTTTTTTTAAAATCATTCACTAATTTTAAATGGATTCCAATAATATGTCTACTTTGGTTGTTTTGTGGGTTTTCACTACTGCATTGAGGCAAAAAAAAGGAATTTGATGCCACAAATTTTGGGGAGTTGTTCATCATTGTACATTACATGGATTTACCAAGGGGTTTTAGAAAAATGTAAATTATATACCCTCCACTTTCCCTCAAAGTGGGCATCCATTGGACAGGCATTAGGGTTTGGAAACAAACATTTTTGAAAAATTATTTGCATTAGTCAATGCTCCTCACAATGGACCAAAATGGCTGTATTTTTTTTGACTTTTTGAGAATTTTTACTATTTTCTAAAAAACAAGAAAGAAATTGGCTTTTTGTTGGTGATTTTGTTTTGAGCATAACTTTTAGAATAAATTTTTTCTAGGTCTGAATTTTCACAAGTATGCTATTTTAAGGGCTTTACAAATTTTCTATATTTTATTTTATTTAAAAAAAAAATTATTTCAAAAGCTCATAGGTACTACGTAGTACTACTTGTTTGAAGGGTTTTGACACAAAATTGTGAAGTGTTTCTTGCAACTACCCATCCCTTAAGTTTACAATATTTACATATATATATCCTTGCTTTTTCAAAAATTACACAAATATTCTTGGACCAAAATTTTGAGATGTTTGTTTTGTTGTGCATGCCACTTCTCTTCTTCCTTTGTGCGCACGTTGCTTCTTTTTTGTTTCATCACATTCCCTTTCTTCAACATTGGTCATGAAGGAAGTACAAGCACAACAAATAAATGCCTAAAAATTATGGTCTAAGAATATTTGTGTAATTTTTGAAAAAGCAAGGGTATCTGAGTAAATATTGCAAACTTCAGAGGTATTCATGAAGTTTTTCTTATAAAGTAAGACAAGCTTAGATTTGAGTTTTAAACGATCTTTCTAAACTTTGCAAAAATGAGCGCATGCCATTTCCCTTCTTCCTCTTTGCGCACGTTGCTTCTTTTTTGTTTCATTATATTCCCTTCTACAACTTTGGTCATGAAGGAAGTACAAACACAACAAGTAAATGCCTAAAAATTATGCTCCAAGATAATTTGTGTAATTTCTGAAAAAGCAGGGGTATCTATTTAACTATTGCAAACTTCAGAGGTATCCATGAATTTTTTCTTATAACCTAAGAAAAGCTTATATTTGAGTTTTGAACGATCTTTCCAAAAGTTTGCAAAAATGAGGGAAATATGGCAAGAGAAAGAGTAGTAATACCAGAACATGTTGCTGTCGAAAGCTTGTGGCGTTGCTGTTGGCGTCGCGGTAGAGGTCATACGCCTCTTTCACGAGCGCTGGTGTTGCGTCCTTCAGTACACCGCCGACCTTGTGCATGAGCCCGACCAAACTTCGTGCCGAATACGCCCCGCGGCTGAATCCGAACACGAACACCTCATCGCCAGGCTTATAAGTTTGAGAGAGCCACTGGAAACTATCCGTGATGGTCTCGGACAAGCCGTAGCCGAATGCTCCGCCTAAAATCTTACCGAACATACCCGTACCAACGCCAGGAAAGTACTGCTTGATCTGTTCCACTCCGTCACCTCCATTGTTGCCTGCGTCAATGTTGTCGTTAAAGAGAGCGACGTTCGTCCGATTGGCAAGCACCTGCCATGTGCCGTCGAGCAACACGACTAACCGGCGTTGCGGAGTGGTAGTAGTGCTCATTCTGTCAACAAACGGCAAGCACCTTAATTATGTCTTCTCCCCGAAGATAAACATACACAATCACATAAGAATCGTTATCTCACTCACACATGAACGGCTCCAAAATATTTCACAACAAACAACATTACATCATTCTCTACTCTTACTCTATCACTTTCACAATCTCCAAGAAACCAAAACACACTCTCACCTACACCTTCGTAATGCCAGATCTACCACTTTTCAAGTCAGGCATTCGATGTTCCAAATTAAATACACAATCACATAAGAATCGTTACCTCACTCACACATGAACAGCTCCAAAATACTTCACAACAAAACACCATTCCATATCACTCTGCTCTATCGCTTCACAATCTCCAAGAAACCAAAACACACTCTCACCTACACCTTCGTAATGTCAGATCTACCGCTTTTCAAGTAAGACGTTCGATCTTCCAACCATTCGAATTTACATCAACCATAAAAAGAACCGCAATCACAACGGAAGCAATGAACAGATCGAGTTTCTACGATTGATAGGGCCAGAGTGCTCTTCTCATACATGTCTGTCTTTACTGAGATTGAATTCAAAAAAAGCTCGCTCCGCTTGTAAGCTGAGTTTGATCCGCTGTCTTTCAGAGCATGCAGGAACACCGATCTCCACAAGAAACCACACCTGGTCTATTGAGCGCACCGAAATGAGAGTTCCTGACACTTGAAAGACTTGCAAAAGTAAGGGATAGCGCAGAGATTTATTTCAATGGTGCTGAATCCGCTGACAAAGCTAAGCGTCATGATCAACTGAGGAAAATCGATGAAGTCCGTGCACTTGTGTTCCAAGGAACCATATGGCGCAATCGGTAGAGAGAATCCAGGACCTTTCACGAGGTCACGACTTCTCGAGCAATTGACAAACAAAACGTGGTTCGGAATTCTCGCGAGTGGCCAGTTGTGCACAAAACTGATGAGGATGGCGTGGTGACGATCTTTGAAAATCTTTAACACCCTACCAACGCGGAGAAGGGCCCACCTCTGTAAACACGGAGAAGAGGCCACCAGCTCTGACAATTCAAAACCACCTCGTTCAGATGCTGTGAATATTCTTACAACTAAGAGCATCGCCACCCGTCCTACAAAATGCAAGCCAATTTGCAAGCATGTCAATCCAGTTTGCAAGCCATGCAAGAAGGGTCGCTCCATCCACAGCTTTTAGCTTTTTAAGAGGCCATCTCCATTCAATTGACTACGTCCTTATTCATGGATCAAGTTTTTGATTGTTGGAAAAGTGCAAAAGGTGCTTATTTCATGCAACTTGCAAGCTGGTTTGCAAGCCACCCTTTGGCAGGCTTGCAAAAAGTCCAATTTTGCAAGCCACTAGAGGCTTTTGGCTTGGCCTCTCAACAAGTTCATCCATTAGAGCATCACCACGCATCCTCTAAAATGGATGACTTGTTGCCACTAGCTTGCAATATTGCCCCACTCGTCTTGCATAATGGATGAATTTGTTAAGAGGCCAAGCCAAAAGCCTCTAGTGGCTTGCAAGACTGGGCTCTTTTGCAAGCCAAAGGGCTGCTTGCAAATTGCTTGAGACAAGCACCTTTTGCACTTTTCCAACAAACAAGGACTTGATCCTTGAATGTGGAAGTAACCGATTGGATGGAGATGGCCTCTTAGAGCATCTCCACTGGAGTGAGCAGATTTAGAGACTAGATTGGTCGTTGCTAGGGTCCGGGGAGTGCTCTTAGGCCGGCCTTGGACTTCAATCTCCACCAATGTGACACAAACCGGGAGTTTGATGTTTGTGGTGCGGGTTCTAGGGCCTGTGATGATGTGGCCTTGTTGCCACGCAGGCACCGTTTATGGTGGGCCAGTGAATCTAGATCTCAAACAACCTAGAAAAAGCAAGTTGGAGCTCATTTCTAGCGCGCTACTTAAAATGCAAAACCCAGGAGCTCCCTGTCCCCAGACCTCTACTTGGTGAGGCTAGAGGAGCTACTGCTCGGGGCGAGGGACCAGTGGAGATTCATTTTGAAAAAGTCTTGCTGAGGTCTCGCCATCCCCCAGCTAGAGGCAACTGGTGGAGATGCTCGTAAGAGGCTATGGGTAGGACAACCCTTCTTCCTTGACTTGCAAACTAGATTGATAGGCTTGTAAATAGGCTTGCATTTTGTAGGACGGGTGGTGATGCTCTTATGCAAGACGGGTGGGGCATTCTTGCAAGCCGGATGACAACAAAGCCATTCATTTAGAGGACAAGTGGTGATGCTCTAAGGTAAGGGCTACTTTCCATGGGGGGCTAGGGAGGTCCGGCCTAGATGTCTAGCCTTTGATTCTACAAAAGTCAAACTACATCCTTGGAGGGCATGGACCCAAAATTGGAGGTTGCTTTCTAAACTCTACGCTTCGAGAAGATTTCAGAATTTTTTCTTTGTTCTACTTGTGGTCACCCTGGATGGGCCTGTGATTCCCATCATCCATGGAAACTAGCCCTAAGGCTAAAGGCACCTTGCTATGGGTGATTGGAACCAGAGGCCCATTGAGGTAGACCACATGCAGAGAGATTTTTTTTTGAAATCTTCACAATGCATAGGGTTTAGAAAGCGACCTTCAATTTTGGGTCCATGCCCTCCATGGAAGTAGTTTGACTTTTGCAGAATCAGAGGCCGGATGTCCAAGACAAACCCCTCCAACCCCCCATGGAAAGGTATACTAAGGTGAGTACACCCAATGCTGACTCTTGCACCTAATGTCGTCACATGCACACTGTAAAAACATTTTAAACTTGAAACGTAAACAAGCCATAGATAGCTTATCATCTATGACACAAATGATAACTATCTATGGCTGGTTTACATTTTAGACTTAAAATAATTTTGTAGTGTACACTTTTTTGTAGTAGACACCTATTTATGATTCTAGGTCTCCCATATACTCTATTCTACTCTAACTTGTAAATAGATGAAGTGCAACCAAAAAATATGATTGACACTTGCAATAAAATATATCTGTTTTCTTTATCAATTTAACGACTAAAGAGGTCCATTTCAGAACCACTTCATGCCCATTCTTGAGCTATTTGTAGAGTTACTATGAATCACAAGGTAGCCATTTGAGCATACTAACTTATCTAAACTCTTACGTTTTATAGCTGGCTAAAATCAAATATTTTCTACCTTGGTTTCACAAACACGTATACATATGTACAACAAACCAAACCCCAAGCAAGGTACAAAAAAGTACAAACATGGGCCCTTACGTGGAAAAACAACAAAGCAACCTCTAAAAATTAATGTTCTTTTATGAAAAAAGAGGTTTGAATGGAAAACAGAAAGCTAGATTTAGCTGCGAAGTGTAACTTACGCAGCTTTGAAACCCCTTGTCGATAAAGATTCACATAAATAGTAATCTTACGGAACAGGAAAAGATGCTCGGTTGTGCCGCCACGTGGCATCATCTCACATGCATGACTCCGATGCATGGCCTAGGTGCACTCTCAGCCAATCTAATAAGGTAGAAGCACTCAAATGCGACACTTATCTCAGATGTGGTAATTGGGAGGGTCTTCTGAGAATTTGATGGCATGGGCTTGTTAGGAAATGGATATATATGTAAGGAAAATTGTTTTTGGAATTTTCTGAGATCATATGAAGAAATTATGAATTGTTGCAGATAACTCCCTAGATTTATCTATTGTAAACACTAGATCCCTGAAAAAGCGACAACAACAAGACCATGTCATGCGCATGTCACATCCAATCAAAAATTGCCACCTACACAATTTCTATCCCCTTATTTCAACTTGTGTGTTTGGTTTGGGTGCATTTGTGTCTTGTTTGGGTGCAAATCTATCTATGTTAGATTTAATTTTAGATGTTGGAGAATGGCTGGTGTTGCAATTGGGTGCTCCTACCTTACTCCCTTGTCATTCCCTCATTTGCATTTTTTTGCACCCCTCCAGGCCTCCACCTACTACCACAACGTTTAATTTCTTAACGGTTACCTAAATCTTACCTCAAAAATTTGCTAGTGACCTTCACACTAAGAATTCAGTGTGAAAAACCAAATGAAATTGTCAGATCCTTCCTAGAGTAGAATCTCAATTTGCCAAATTTTGGATGAAAGTGGCTTATATTAGCAATTGTTTGGATGAATTTGCGTAGATCATTCATTTGTTCAATTTCAGCCAAATTTTTTGTACCTGATTGCATTTTGGGGTGTAGGTCGCTCTACCCTAACAAAATTAAAAATTAAATCTTGACTATCAATACTTATATAAACAGCACTTTTTATAAACCACACTAACAATGGTATATTGTGTTGGCAATACTAATTACAAACCCAACACTAATCATCAACAATCCTCTTAATGTTACCAACACTAAATGTCAATGTATACACTATTTGTCAACTATAGTAATTTTTGGAAAAATAAAAAAATTCCAAGTTTACATTTAGTGTTAGAAATTGGTTCACTTTTATAAAAATAAAAATAAAAATAAAAGTTTATGAGCTAATATCTAAACAACTAACACAAATTCCCATATTTGTAGCCAAAATTGTAGTTATTGAAGTGGCATTGACAAAAAACAATAGCTTTTTTCTTGGTGTATCAAGGTGCTTGAGAAATAAGTAATAAGTAGTGAAGAAGCAATGGGTTTCTTCCCGTACCAATTGCATGAGAAGGGTTAAGGCTCATGGAAGGCAAGGGATTGTATTTACCTTCTAAATTTGATCAAACAAAAGCACAGCACCCTTGAAAATTGGAAGAAACATAACAGAATTGAAAAAATTCAAGAAAAAAATCATCTATTGAACATTGTGGCTCTCTAGCAATGCGAGTAATGCAAGGCATGCAAATGGAGTGACGTGGAACAACATGCATGCATAAGTAGATGCTCACCTCTTTTACTTTTTTATAAAAAACAAAACTTTTCCACCCTCAACAATATTACATATCTTTCTATTTGTACATATTAAACAATATTAATCCCTAAACACCCAAGGGTTTAACCCCTCACCACCCATGGATGTTCCAAAGTATCTCAAAATCTATTCTTGGATATATAGAATGGCAACATTTTGATAAGTTGCATCATTTATAAAAAAACTGTAACCGTACAAATTCAAACTAGACATGTTGGAGATCACATAGGAAAAAAAAATCACAACAATATCATTTATGGATTGAAAGATTATAATGTTTGATCATGAGGGTGTTGAAATTGCAAAAGTTATTTGAATCCTTTCAATCCTCATTTTGCATCTCAAACCTAAAATTGAGGGTGCCAAAAAATATGAGTATGTAAAGTATAACATGCGTAACCCCAATCAATTTACGGTTTCTCAAAATCTATTCTACAATTTTTTAAATTGAATTTTTGATGTGATTTTTTCTCTGAGTTCTAGTGTACTTGAAGCTCATTTCCAAGAGCCTTCAACACTAGATAGTGAAGATTTGCAATGGGGACCCTTACACAAAATCTTGAATAGACAAATCATGTTAATTCATTTTTCAAAATCAGACTCCTGATGCTGAAACTAGACTTCAATAAGAATTTAAATAAAATTATAGCCACTAAAAAAAATCTTGAGAAAAGCTTGCATATCTCTGAGTAAAATTCATAGGGGCCCGGTTTGGGCCCCTTGGGCGATGAAGGGTTAAGGGCAAAACATAGATGCTTCATAAAATGATACTTTTGTAACTTCAATGAAGTTTATTTCAAAAGAGAAAACAAGAATCATGATGTTAAGTAATTATCCATATGGTCAAATATTCAAAAAAGGTTTTGGACTCTTATTTAATGAATTTGGACTCTTATTTAATGAATTTGGAATCATTTACCATTTAATATTCATCAAAATTACAAAATTTATTCATAAAATTTAAAATTTGGTTTGATTGGTTAAATGTAAACATTCTATTCTAAAACCCAAAAATGAAATATTATTGAAGGAGAGAACATCATTAGTTTCCTAAAATAGTAAATTTTGTAACACTACCAACTATTGAAATATTTGTCTTTGGAAAATTCTCCTTGGTGGATTGACATGATTCAAATTGGGTTGGAAAGTAGACTTGCTTTCCTATTTGAAAATATTTTTTACTTTTTAAGATTTTTTTTAATGTCTTGGGCAGCCCACAAAAAAGGGCAGCAACCAAAAAATGGTCAACTTGACGTTTAGGGGTTAACCCCTGAGCGCCCCACAGCCCCAAATATTGCCTCTCACAATTGAAAAAGTTCCATGTTTGGCTATTATAATCTTTTCATCAATAAAGACAAATCATGTGTCCATTTTTCCTGTACTTCTGGGCCTATGTCCCCTACCAATCAATATGGTTAGATTTTATGAATCTTGTTTGTCATGATCAATATGACTGGATTTTATGGATCTCGTTTGTCATGATCAATAGGGCTGGATTTTATGTATCTTGTTTGTCATGGCAAATTAGTTGGATTGAGTATGACTAGGTCTGCATTTTGGTGAATGTGACCTAGGCGCTCACGGGTTAAGCAAAACCCAAGTAGACAGAGGCACAATTGCACATCTTACCACCCCTTGTTTGCTAATCATTAATCCAAACTTCTTGAAAATATCATGTATTTCAATCCAAAGCCTTCTTGCACTACCCAGGGGATTGAGAAGGACAATGTTAATGTATTTTTTTAGCTTAATTTTTCAACAGAGTTTTGAGTCCAAGAGGTGAAATATAGATTGAAAAAACCCCATTTTCTCTTTTGGAAATATAAGCATGAGTAATCCAACTTAGTAAAAAAGCTAGGTCTTTTTCCCACCCAATTGTTTTTTGTTTAAAATAGATATTTTGCCATCAACCCATTAAGGACCAGTTGACCAGTTCTTGGTAGATTTTGACTCTTTTTAGCTTGTAGAAAGAGCATGTCAAGGAATTTGATGACATGCCAAAGGGGACAAGTCTGGGGAATTGGAAAAGTGAAGAGTTTAGGACAATAACCAAGCCAAGTTGAGGTGGCATGTGGCTAGAGGGTTGAAAAAACTAAAAAAGTACCAGCTGAAAATACACCAATAAATGCAAAAAGATGGCCATAACTAAAAAGTGAGCATAATTCATGATGCATAACACTAAACCTTGCAAAATACTTCCATCTATACGCTTAGATTTGTGATAGACATATGTATTCAAAAACCCTAAAATTTCCTCCAAATGGAAATACCAAGGATTGCCCACCCCAAAATTGACCACGGTTGTTAAAGGATTAAGATTGATTTGCTCCTCCCCTCCCCCTCTCATCCATTGCAAAACCAAGCTAGCTATTAGTTCTACAAGTTCTGTTTCTATGTCTGGATTGTGTATTATTTTTCCGTATTATTTAACAGAAATCTAGCCAAAAAGAGCAATTCATAGCTCACGCCCTTCCCACACAATGGATTCTTCACCAATTTTATAAATCTTACTGGTTTTTTCATATACCGTATAGGCTTGGGGTTGCATAATACTCTCAAAAAGTACATATAGTTGCAATGATGCGTTAGTTTGAGTTAGTACAATAAAAATATGGTTGTCAATCTATAACAACCACCACTATATTTGTCATGATCTGTAATTAATGAAATCAAAGTTTTTTTTTGCTTTAGCATGCACAGACATTGCACATCAATTTCTAATTGATGTTGGTATGCAAGTTTATAAAAATAACGTGATTTCAAAATGAATAAGCTAAGAAAGTAGAGTGAATCGTGACAAAAAATAGTGCGTCATAAAATCAGCTTTAACTAGTATGCAATAGTCCACTCTAGTGTGCTTTTGTTCAAAGCTCAAAGTAGCCGGTAGAATAATGGGATTGTGATTGAATTTGATGTAAGTTATAATGTAAGGTAAGTGGAGGTCCATACCAATGACGTGGATTTAAACAAGATAATTCTCTAAAATAAATTTATAGGCTAAACATGATACTCTTCCTAAGCCCTTGACATCATTCAAAACTTGTAAAAAATGTGAATTGTATGAACATTTGCAAGTTCAATACATTCCAATCCCCAAAAATTAAAATGCAACCCAAACAATGATTCTTGTATCTTGGCAATTACATTGCATTGCAAAATAACATTATGCCTTTTCTAGGTTGTTGTAAAATGCAAAAATCATAGAAAATTGACACGTTTCTCACCTTCAATCTAAAAAGAAAGTCTTGTACACAACTCCAAATCATATAAAATGTTGTCAATGTACCAAGGCCTCAAAGAACTCAATATCAAATAGTATAAATCCTCATTAAAAAGTTCAAATAAGTCTACAATCAGGGTTCTTATAACCAAAGGTCCTTTTTGATTTTATTAGGCCTTGTTATCAATTGAAAGTGGGTTTGAACACATCTTCTTCAAACTTATACTTTTTGAAAATGGTACAAGAAAATTACAAAATTTGAATTATAGGTTATAAATGTGTCCAAAATCAATTATACAATCACATGATCACGCTATGTACAATACCCTAAAGAAAGTGTATGTAAGTTCATTTTTTGCATTCAAAGAAGTTGGTATAACAAAGAATATAATTGGCATTTTGTCCTCATACTGTTTTGTTTTTGATCCTTGTGCAATCCCAATCAAGCATACAAAATTTCAGCTTCTACTAACCAAAATCCTATTTTTGGTGAATTTTTTAAATTAAAATTTATGGTTTTACATAATAATTGATTAAAAAACATTGATGATGAATTTTTGGGATTAGATTGCACGGATATGTAGGAAACACCCGTACACACATCTTTCCTTTTAAGTACCATCTTCAAAAAGTTTCAAAATTCCTTCTTTAGGGTTTTAAACTTTTAATGGTAGCATGATCATGACCAAATTTAGTAAAATATGTATTTTGATTTTATACTTAGCTTTTGGCAAAGTAAACATATCATCACGCTCAAAGGAACAAACACAATATATGAGTCAAATGGCAACACCTTATTACCATAAAGAAATATCTATTTTACTAACATTTGGGCATGGTCATCATATCATTAAAACCTCTATAGAAGGAATTTTGAAACTTTTTGAAGATGGTACTTAAAAGGAAAGATGTGTGTATAGATGTTTCCTACATATCCATGCAATCAAATCCAAAAATTCATCACCAATGTTTTTTAATCAATTATTATGTAAAACAATACATTTTAATTAATAAAATTCACCAAAAATAGGATTTTGGTTACTAGTAGTTAAAATTTGGTATGCTTGATTGGGATTGCATGAGGATTAGAGACAAAAAAATATGAGGATAAGTTGACAATTGTATTCTTTGTTATACCAACT
Organism: Ulota crispa; assembly: GCA_963920765.1. Lineage (NCBI taxonomy): Eukaryota > Viridiplantae > Streptophyta > Bryopsida > Orthotrichales > Orthotrichaceae > Ulota > Ulota crispa. The sequence goes on along the minus strand of OY987250.1, from coordinate 1,851,008 downwards.
TCTTTGTATGCAAAAAAGAGGACTTATGTACACTTTCTTTAGGGTACTATACATTACATTTCAATCAAATTTCTAGAGGATGCTATTTTATATTAAAAGTTTAGATGAGAATTACACAACTGAGGATATGCTCACACAGTAAGAAGGGTATTAGGGAAGAATAATTAGATGCGTTTGGACACGCCTTTACACTAAATTCATATTACTAATACCCCTCCTACCATACCACCAAATGTGAAGATACCTTTACAAAGCACAAATTGCTCCTTTACAAAAAGGGCTCAACTAAACATCATATTTGAGCATGTGAGGATTCTTAAGCGAGGTTACAAAGATGTAGAAACTCATGCACAATTGTATATATATACCGGTCATCTACAACAACATGATGTACATAATCTCACAAAAACTGACGAAGCCACCGACACACTATTCTCTTTAAAAAAAATCTTTCAGGATGAAGCCAACCATATCAACAGCTCCTTTTCTCTTCCGGAGTCAATATGCCAGGGTAGGACCACCAATTATTCCAGCTCCTTAGCAAAGTCAACGTTGTCCACAAAAACCTGAAAACGCCAATCTCGGGTTAATAATTTGTTGCTTGGATACGGTCAACCTTTGTAAGAGAAACGTTTGGATACTGTAGGTTGTTAGCAGATTTGGCATAAAATAATTCCCCAAAATTTTGTCTAATTATGCTTAAAAAATGCCCAATGTCAAACAAATCAAAAAATTGAAATGCTGAATATTATAAAAATCATTAAGCTTAACTAACAATGGAAGGTCAAGGTTGATTCCAAGATGGCTCAATCTAGTGCAATTTTTTTATCAAGGGCTAGTTTTAGAAAGTGAAAGATGCTTAGAAAAAGGCTTAATTCTACTAATTCTTTTGGTTGAATGTCAAATAATAGCAACTTTTTTGACAATTCCTAATCTTGTCTAATTATGATATTTGATGCCAAATTGATTTTTCCTGAAAAAATAATCAATTTGACAATGAGGAGCCAAATTTGCTTCCCACCTACAGTAATGTCAAGGTCCACCTCTTTTTTATGTGTTCTAGGCCTAGTTAAGTGAAGAGTTTGTTTAAAATCATTACTTGGATATGGTCAACGTTTTTTTCTTGCCCAAAGCATTGACCTTATCCAAACATCACTGTAACTAAGTATTTAAATTCACAAACAAAAAAATGAACAAAATTTAACCCATAAAGAGCGCCAAAGGGTATTGTAGAAATGATACTTGTAAAGCAAATAGATTGAAAATCCGTAACCATGACAAACCTATAACATAAATGTATAGAGTACAGCTCATTTACTTTTGTTTAAGGGTTGACTAAACAAAATTCATCTAGTACAATGAACGTAATGTTCTTTTGGAGCATTGTATTCATCATTTGGACACTAGCACTCTTAGGGGTTAATTAAAACAAAGATATAAATAAATTCTTGAGAAACTAACTTAACACCTTTCAACACACAATCTAATTCAATTCATGCAGAATCTTGAACTCATTTCAAGTAAGATATAGCAGTTGCTACTAGAATAATAACATGTGATAGCCACAAGCTAAATGCCATGTAATCTTTCTACAATAAATGTCAGAGTTTTGAGTTTTTATTTGGTTACAAATCTCAGTAGGGAAATTTTTTTTTTTACAACTGCTACAAAATGCTATACATGAACAAGAGAAATACTTTTCCAGAAACTGTACGAACAATTCAACATCTTCTGTGGCTAGGGTTTAGAGTTTTAGGGTTTTAGGATTTTAGGGTTTAGGGTTGAAGAGTTTAGAGGCGGTCACGTACTGATTTCCAGCCATCAGGATCTAAAACAGCTGTAATTTTGGTGTTAAGGCCAGGAAGAGGGCCAGGCTCACGAACAATCTTTCCTCCAAAAGTCTTCACGGCCTCTGCAGTCTTGTACACGTCATCTGTACCTACAGCAATCTAGAAATCACAAAGAATATGCAAGTAAGAACATTATATCAAGCGTCTATGCCATAATGATCTAATCCTAGAAAGTCCAAAGTCTAGAAATAAATAAACTATGCGTTAAAACTTAAAAGGCAGAGAGACTTCGAAAGTTTTTGCCAATTTGTGATCCTCATAAATTGCATTAAAAGTTCAACAACTATGGAAAGAAGGCCCAAGTCCATGCTTGGAGAGTAGTTCCAAAGGGAGACGTGAGAATATCTCCCAATTACCAAGACCTAGTAAAGTCTAGATTTGCCTTCACAATACAAAATTAGATAGACATAGCATGTCTACAAACGGGTGAGCTGAAATCAAGATCACGGGTCTTAAAAGCTTTGGGCTTCAAGAATGGAGGAACAAAATTTGCTAAATTACCTCCTCCAAGTATTTTGTACAACAGAACCTGTGTAAGTTAAACATGCTTGGACTAGTTGGATGTGTTTAATTTAGAGAGGTTTTTTATTATACAAGTTTAATTTACACGTTGTGGTTAAGTCAATACCGTGGTTTCTATTCGTTAAAATGAGGTTTTAGTTTATCCACATTTAATTTAGACAGGTTCTGGAACAACTAGCTCAACTCATTTTATTATAAGCCATAACAATAGAACAGCTGCCAACTAGGCTCATACCTGGCCATAACCGTTGCCTTTGGTATACTCAGTTACACCGTAGTTATACGTCAACTCCAAAACAGTGGTCTTCATTTCATCATCACCATAACCTACCATCGCAATTGTGTACTGTGACAAAAAGACCATTGGAGAACCATCAGGAAGAATATACAACTTATGAAAATAAGCAAATCAAAGTTTAGCAAAAACTTCTAACAAATTCCTATGTAATAGGGAATGCTGACTTTTACCTTCTGATCAGGGTTATCCTTTCTACGCAACTCCTTCATCCCAAACGCCTGGATAGATTGAAAAAACCATTTTTATATAGTAAGAAAGAGTCCTTTAAATCAGAAAAATAAGAATAAAACTTCCGGATAACGCCGTTTATGTCAGCAAACAGACTAACAGTAAAAATATGCATTGCTCTGCTCATATTTAACTTTGCCATTGAACTCAGTTTTTGATATAAACCCTGCCAGTTAGAAAGATATTAATATATAGGCATGCGCTTTGTGCAAATTTGGTGTTCTATACCTGAGGCATCCTTTATTGTTTCAACTTACATAAAAAAATTCTAGAAAATTCTAGAAAAGGGCATGGAGTTAGGAGGAAAATCCTCTAGCTTAGTAGTATATAGATTAAGGGGCAGTTCACATATGTTCACAGAAACCTCAAAATCTGGTTTGGTCAAGAGCTGGAAAATTAGAACTCAATAATTCACACTACGCCCCAAGTCTCATGTTAAGAAATGAAATGCCTACGTGGCAACAGTTACTGAAAATTTTGGCGCCAAGAAGGTGGAACTTTACTCAAGAAGCAGGTTGAGCAAAAACAGAAACCCAGCTTTGAGCCACAGTCTCATCAATCTAATTGCTGAAGGTTTTTTTACAGTATTTATTTTTGCCGTCCGTAACTCAACAAAGCTGGAAAATTGCATTGAAGTGGGCGACGTGGAGTATAGTGTGAACCGAACCTATGTTTCCTTTTTCTTGTGAATAGATTCTCTGTTATTGTATAGTGCAAGACACCATAAACCAACAAACATTTGGTCACAAACCGTCAAATAGTGGTTGACTTTGGGTGTTATCAACATCTTTTTGACAAATGATAGTTCCAATCTGTTTTTGTAGCTTTTTCCCTTGCTTATAGTTACAAAAAGTTTCAACTTATTGAGGGGTATTATAAATAGCTCATATGGTTGATAGGTCTTTGTTGTTTTATGCTATAACTCCCTTCAATAAGTTGAAACTCCTTGTAATTTTAATCCCCTTGATATGCTGAAACTATTTGTAACTATAAGTAGAGAGATCTTAGGAAGACGTTGATAGCACCCAAAGTCGACCACTATTTAATACTTTGTGGCCAAATGTTTATTGGTTTATGGTGTCTTGCACCGTATGTCAATTCACAGGTAGAAATTGAGGCTAGAATTAGCACCTTCTCATAAAACTGAACTGCCTGGTCGAGGTCTCCAACACGGAACATGACCTGGCAAAATGGCTCTTTTGTTACTGGTCTCTGAATAAGCTCAAACTTGTAACCATCCGGGTCTTCAACAAAAGCAATGATCGATTTGCCCCCTTTCACAGGTCCCGGCTCTCTTGTGACCTTTCCTCCCTTTGCCTTGACAAGATCAACCACCTTCTGGACCTACAATTGTGAAAAAAAAAAACTCTACAATGTTAATACCTTAAGAAGAGTGAGAAATTCATCTAAATTAGCAGAAATGAATATTGCTACAAATCGGTAATAGGCAATTATAGAAACTTGCAAAGCATGTTTGTCACTCAAACTATTGGATATGAGTTCTTCTTTCTATTAATATATTTTGTTTGTAAATGATTCATACATTTCACCTTCGTATGGATATGTAAGTGACCACTTTTGACCCCAAATTTAGCACTTGTTGGCTAAGGACTTTCACTCTTAGGCAGCTTTAGGGTTTAGCCATTAAATAAAGAAGTACCTTAGTTAAGCAAGATTTTCAAGACTACACTTGAACTCACAAGGTTACACTTACATCCTCCACGGCAATGCCAAAGTGCCCAAAGCCTGTGCCGATGTCATATTTATCCACTCCATAATCTGTTCCAATTCAAAAAAACATATGGTTAGAGACAACCTTCAATGCCACCGAGGATGTCACAAGTAATAAAATATCAGCTAACTGTAAGAAAAAAATATTAAATGCAGGATACTCTAGAGAACATACAAAGCTCAAACCAGCATGCAACTAAAGCATTAAAAAAACTTCCCTAGTAGTATTCTAGAAGACGTAAATCTTGTCAACCGCAATGCTATTTAAAGCAGTTACTAATGCCAACCGTAAGGCAATTAGGTTATCCAAAACAGCTGTAAGTATGAATTCTCAATGTTGATAAAACGCCAGTTTGAGAAATGTTTGAACAAAATGGCCATGTTCACAGATGTTCTAGGAAGTGAAATGCTACATTAGGTCTTGTCAGAAACTACAATGTGTTGTACACACTCACTGTAGGTTAACTCCACCACAAAGTTGCTGTCCTCAGGGCCGTAACCCAGGAACGCATTTGTGTACTTCTCTTCCGTGATGTCTCTTTTCCTCAGAAGTTTCATCCCCAAACACTCAGTGTAAAACCTGTAAAAGAAATATTGAGCAAAACCCAATGCAAAAAAAAATACCACAATTCAAGCAAATGCTGAGAATAGGAAGGATAAAAACTCTTCGGTGAGACACGTGTCACATCTAGAAAGTAAACCAAAAAAGGAATTTTGACGCCCCTATAGTGGATCCATGCAAGATTTTCCTTTTTCTTTCAGTGACAAGGGGAAGAGGCTCAACGAAAGGGATTCCAAAAACCCAGAAAGATTCTCAGCATCCAAACCCTCCTAGTTTAAAAAAATATCTAAAACATAACAAAGAAATCTTCAACAACACCGTTGGTCATCCTAATTTTCAGCAGACCTACTTTGAAAACCTGGTTTTTCTTTCCATCTTTCAACGAAAGTTACAAACTTTTATAAGAAAAGTGGAATTTTTAAAGAAAGAAGTGCACAGTACTTGATGGTTTTGTCGAGATCACCAACGCGGTACACAACATGCAATAACCGGCGATTATCATTCTTTGCGAACTCCAAAACCTCATTCTCCGTAGATGAAGCTGCGTTTGCAACGTTGCCTGAACCTCTAGCTTGTAACAATTGAGGTACTCCAGCAAGACGTGGGATTTGCCTACCTGCACAAAAATCCAGTAAAAAAATAATCTGTAATCAGAACTTGCAGCAACTCTACATACTTTCTTCAGAAGAAAACCCATGAGAAAATTCAAAACAATGGAGAATTCATAGCAACAGGAACAATCCCAAGGAATCTAAACCATTCTGCGGTGGTTAACTTGATTGGAGAACCGAGAAGTGGACACAAAACTCTACCCTACGACCTACAAAAGTGTCAATTGTAAGGTAGTATGCTCTAAATGCGACCCTTTCATGTAAAGGGTGCCATAGGTAGCTCAAGAATGGATATGAAGTGGTTTTTGAATGGTAGTTTTTGAATGGACCTCTTCAAGTTATAGAAAAAAATGTGTATTTTATTGCAAGAGCCAATCATACTCCTTGATTTTTCCTCATCTCTTTATAAGTTGCAAGGAAATAGTTTATGAAAGTTCTGGAGTTGCAAATAAGTGTCTAACTACATAAAACTTTGAAAAATCATCCAATAGTTCTTCAATAATGCTTCAAAAAAATTGAAAAAAAGTTGCGTTACATTTGGCATCTATTTCTCTTTGTCTGAAAATTAGACAAAAAACCTTCATGTCGTGGAAGCCCATGAAAAGCAAGCATATTACCTTATTCATATAAGGACAGTTTAGTACTTGAAGAAATGGCTTCATGACAAATGCCAAAATTCCCCAAAAAATCCTAGTTGATCAATAGTATGTTTATGACTTGGCTTAAAACTTATAGCTCCAATGGGATTCCTGTGCTACCCAAATACCCCATTTGTATACAACACAGGAGAGCCTATACAAAACAACAACATCCTTTAGCATCCTTTAGGAGTTAACGAGGTCGGAATACTGCAAGATTGAAAAAAAAGCTCTGACCAGACAGGAGGTCCATGGGCAAAAGGGAGAATGATGAGCCAGCCAAGGCCAGCAAGTTTATTATCAGCCTCCTTTGCACGAGATCCACTGGTGTCTGACTTGACGACGCTTGTATTAGTCCTGTTCGTCCATACTTCAACCGGTCTCTACTTCCACCACCATCATCTACAATCTCCACATTCCCCCCATGCTTCAATTCTGGGTTACCAAAAAGAAGAAGAAACAGTCGAAAAAGCAAGATCCCCGGAAAATAACAGCAAAAAAGATAGATTTACAACAGCAAGTAAAAACCTTAAGATTCCTCAAGGGAGAGCTGCAGCAGAAAGCAGAGAGTATTCATTAGATTATACTCTCTCTGTCCCTCTAAAAAAAGCTCCAAATCAGACACATTTCTTGTACCACTCAAAAAGCTCCCTTAAGCTCCTTTTTGCTGATTTCAAACGCTGAGAAAGCGTTTGCCATGTTCAATGATCTCATGGGGCAAGTTCAGCAAATTTAGAGAGCATTCCTCTCCTAGCAAGCTTGCTACCATTGTTGCTACTAATGTTTAAATCATCAATAATGAGGAGCTCGCACCATGCACAACAAATATGGTACTTTTTTGCATGGAATTTGGGTACCCAAACAAGTGACATCAAAACTGGAGGTTTTGCATACATTTCGTAGATGGTATTATTGATTCTAGAATGTATGTATCATTAGCACAAAGACTAATAAAAACGCAGTTAACCCTTTGCAAGGAAGCTTTTTAGGACGTTTTTTAGAGGGACAAAACAGAGGGAGTAGTTTCTATGGGGGTATAGTAGCTTAGATACTCGTGCTTGGACAATGTGCCGTGGTTGCAGAGAGTAGTTCACAACAGGAATCAAAGCGCAGCTATGGATTGATAGCATTTGGTTTAAATAGTACCAGAGCTCGCTAAATCAAAGCCCAGCTATGGATTAAGAGTATTGAGCTAGCTGAATCAAAAAGCGCAGCTATGGATTGATAAGCATTTGGTCTAGAGAGTACCAGAGCTCGCTAAATCAAAAAGCGTAACCATGGATGGACAGCATTTGGTCTAGATAGTACTAAATTTCGCGTCAAAAAATCCGCGCAGTTACAGAACTGAAATAAATGAAGCTACAATGCTGTGAAGAAGAGAATTAGGTGATGTGAATTAGAGATTGCAAGCACTATAGAGAGAATTGTCCAGAGCATTGAGAACAGAGACTGGCAATGGTGGTAGACTCACAAGAAAGAGGAAGAGCAGTGCCGAGGAGAGACGATGAGGACAAGCGAGGAGCTGCTGCAAGAGTATTGGGGCGAAGTGCAGCGCAAGAAACGGACGGGGAAGCAGAAGGCGAGGCAATAAATAGGGTTTTCGCCATAGCTATCGCCATTGTAGTCATGGCCATAGCCTAACGTACCTTGACAACAACACTCTCTCGCCAAACGGGACGAAGAACCGAAGCAACAAAGAGACGAGTTTTGCTTCGCGATTTGCTGCAACGAAAACTGGACAAGTCAGCTGCTCCGTGATTAGTGGTGCTTAGCTCTCATCAGTGGTTGCCACCTCAACCCCCCCTCCGGATAAGGCTCCTCCGCATTCCTCGCTCTGCAATCTCACAAGATCAATCGTCTGCAATTAGATTGTTTCAACTTTCGAGTGAAGTTGAGATTTCTTCCGAAGGACGAACGTTGTGGGGACATTCGTCCATGTCCATCAAGCGAATCATGCATGCAATACTAGTGATCTCATGTGTAAAAGTATGAGCTTTTTGAGTGTCACGCGGACGAGGTGCCAAGTCAGGCCATCCCCACCACCAGTTCCACCCCCCCCAATCCCCCATCCATTCGCTCCTCCTCCCAATCTGAGTCGCTGTGTTTGTCCGTCTACTTTTGGCCACTTTTCCAGGGGCTCCTCTTGTGCTCTGCACACCGCAGCACACTCACCCCCTACCTCGCTGTCAATACCTCTCCTCTCTCTCCTCTCTACTCCCGGTCTTTTCACTCAATTTCAACACTGTGTGCTTCAATCGCTCAATTCTGTGCTCACCCTGCATTGCAAGAGAAAAAAACCATGGCAGTAGCAGCAGCAGTAACAGCGGCTATGGCGGCCTCAGCTGGAACGAGAGCAGCTTGTACTCCGACATGTACCATCTCCTCCTCGCAATCTCGCCTCGTGAAGGCCGCTCCCTCTTCTCTCTTGGTAATGCACTCTTTTTCATATACAGATCAAGTCCCGTCCAGGATTTCTTCAGACCTTGTTCAATTGGTGCTTCTTTTGTTAACAAGAGCTTGAAGGCCGTGCCCTTGTCTCTCTTGGTAACGCACTCTTTTCTAATCAAATCATGTACTGCCAATCGGTCCAAGATTTCTTGAGACCTTGGTGCTCTTGGAGGGTGTTCAATTGGCGCTTCTTTTTTTTTGTTAACAAGTGCTTGTGGATGTGCAGATCACCTCTTCGGTTGGAAGTCTGAGACCGAGTTTGCAGCTGTCGACACGGCGAAGAAGAAGTTCCAACAGCAGAGCTCGAGTTGGAATTCAAACCAGCGCAAGGCTTGTGAAGTCCAACGCGAGCCTCGAGAATGACGATGTCGGTGAAATCCAAGCTGATTTTGATGAGAGTTTCTTCTTTCAACGCGCCTTGCTCACCACCACTGCTACTCTCACCCCGTTCCTCCTTTCTGCCCAGGCACTCCCCTTCATACCCCTTGCATATGAATTTATTGCATTTGAAAATCTGAAAAAGGTGTCTAGACTGCAATTAAGTCATTTGAGAATCATTGTAGACATTTACAGTTGTTGTGGACCAGTTGTTGTGGACACATGCTTTTTCTATTGATTTAATTATGCATGCTTTTGTGGCACTTGCCAATGTGTAGGATAAGGGCCTCACGCAAGTGCATTCTCATGTTTAAGCCAGTTGGAACAAGGGCAGAGCTTGAGTAATTAGTGGTGCAAAAGTGAGAATGCACTCATGTGAGGTCCTTAGCCTGCACACTACTTGAACAAAATACTGCCATGTATCCTTTTCAATGGCAAGAGCGACAGTTACAATCTGTGACACCACTTAGCAATTTCTGTTGCTACTACGTTCACAAAGTATTAGGTCAACCAAAAATGCAAAGGATTTTGTTCAAGCAAACCTTTATAAAGGAAGAGAAAGAGCCAAACTCTCTTGGAAGGACTAAATCCTGAATCCCATTAGTGGGCATCAGAGTTGGAACTTCTACCAAAGAATAGAACTCGAGTGACACAAGTGCCACATGCAAAAAGAAAGGGAAAAGGACGCTCTTGTTATTGCTCCATGCAGGTTTATGTCTATTTTCTTAGTGACATGGAGGAGAGTTTCAACAAAATGAAAAAAACAATTCTGAAATCCAAAAAGATTCTCAAAATTCAGCCTCTCCCCCCTGGTTTTTGAGAATGACTAGAAGAAGGAAATATTCAGTATTCAATAACACGGTTGGTTGTCCTAAGTTCCAGACCTACTTTTCGAAAACTTGGTTCTTTTTCAATCCTTTGGGCTAACTTGAAAAACTCCGGATATTTTACTCTGAGGTGAGGTTTTTGGAGGTTTTTTGATGTGGTTTTTTTGTTGGCCTTGGAAAAGCAGGATGCGTATGCCGCTGGTGGTGAGTATGGAATTCTCGAGGGGCGCATTCTGGCACTCGTGCATCCCATTGTGATGCTGGGCCTCTTCTTTGCCACTGGATATGCAGGATACCTTGGTTGGCAATGGCGCCGTGTGCGTACCGTCCAAGACGAGATCACCGCTTTGAAGAAGCAGGTGCCCGTGGCAGCCGAGGGGCAAACCTTGGATTCTCCCATCACAGGCCAAATCAAAGAACTCACCGAGGTACTCACAACTTTTCTCCACCTCTCTTTCTCTCTCTCTTTGTTTACAAACAAACATTCACAGCATTTTTCAAAACCTCTAGCTCCTTTGATCATGTTTCGAAAAGTGTATTTTACTTCGTCTAACCTTTTTATTACCAAGAATAATGAAGACCATTGCTCGTGTTCAGTAGATCATAAACTAGTTCATTCACAGCATTTTTCAAAAACATCCAGTTCCTTTGAATATGATGTGAAAAGTCTACTTTAGAAATGTTTTACCTTTTTATTTATCACCAAGATCAATGAAGAATACTGCTTGTGTTCAACGAATCAGAAACTAGTTCATTCACAGCATTTTTCAAAGTTTCCAGTTCCTTTGGGTCATGTTGTGAAAAGTCTACTGTAGAGATGTCTAACTCTTTTGTTGTTAATAAGATCAATGAAGAATGTTGCTCATGTTCGGCGAATCATAAACAAACTTTTAGCTCAAAGGAAAAAGTACAAATACTACCTACTCAAAACTACTGAAAACAACACAGATTTTAAGTTTGGACGTTTTTCTTCATGATGAAGTTATTCATAATTTCTGCAACATGTTCTTTGTAAGAGCAAAGCCTTGAAATGTACTTGAGGTACGCCATATGGATGTTTATCTACATAGTATTTGCTTTCTCTGAAACTCGTTGCCATGGCTTCCTTCAAAACTTGTTCCGAATTACTTTAATATTCAAAGCACATTGTCGGTGAAAACTGCTTCTAACAAACTATAGAGTCTCCATCGTTGTATCCCAGGATCTGAATCCATTGTAATTTTATCCAATATCTGTTGAAAAGTTTGTATTGTGGCGTCTTGGTTTGTCAAGTTTCTAAATTCACCACATAGTAAGTAGTTGTATGGGGGTAGGAGAGTGTTTCGTTAAATATAGGAAGCTTAGCTTATGTTTTAGAAAAATGCCGGCGTGGATTTCGAAAGGTGCAGATTTGAAAATGGCGAAAGAATGGATGTGATGTGATGTGATGCAGGTCAGAAAGGTGCTTGTGAAAGGGGGATTTAAGGATCGTCACTTCAACTGGGGCTCCATTTTGCTTGGTGCCGGTGTGTTGTTTTCCGTGTATGGAGCCACAAATACTTATTTGCGAACGGGGAAGCTCTTCCCTGGACCTCATCTCTACGCCGGCGTAGGTATGTTTTCATTTCTTACATCAACTCTCTGCTTTGTTTTGCTCACTGCAAAATTCAAACGTAATGTTACGTCACTTTAATATGGGTCAGTTTGAAATTGCAGTAGAAGTAGCAAGTTTAGAATTTGAACCAACGTACTTACAATGTGCTGAAATAATAAGTGTTTAATCTGCGGGAAGCTTGAAATCTTGGTTTCTTTTAATATTCTCTGTAACGTGTAAGAGCGTTTGCTAATCAAGTTATGAGAGTTGGTTTTCTTCAATTTGAGTAGTCGTTAGTATCTATAAGTTTACTTCGCTGAGTCAAGCTTCCCAATCAAAGAGATGCTGAAACCACATCTAATTGCAACTCCTGCTTAAACGCAACACTCCAAAATTCAGCACAATGAAGAAACATAGATTGCTCAGAGTGATCACCACCTTATCAGGACTTACTAACAAAAATTCTTCTATCATTGATGATTATATGTAATACTTAACAGTTGTTGCAATAAGGTGTAGTTATTGTAGTTATCGTACTCCTCCATCAGCTTAATAAGAAAGTATCTCGGTTGTTTGGCTTTGTTACACACCTCTTGTATAGCACTTTTTTGATAGTTCTCTACGGCAGCTATTCTTGTTTGTACTAAAAATTGCCAGATGTTGGCATATTTTTTAGTCAAATTACAAGTCACCAGGATCATTAAAGAAGAATATGCAATTGTCCTGCTGTTTTGCCAGATATTTAACGAAGATATGTTAATACTGACCTGAAATTGTTCTCTAGCTACTCAAAAGCAAAATCTTTTTATAAAATTTGTCAGAACTGCGAGAAGTAAAAGGCACTATTATTATAAAAGATGTCTGGTTCTCCGAGTGATTTGCTAAACAAGTTTTTGGATTCACTAAACAAAGTTTTTGGATTTGCTAAACAAAGTTTTTGGATTCGCTAAACAAGTTTTTGAACTTGCTAAACAAGTTTTTGGAATTGTTGCAGGAATCACGGTGCTGTGGGCTCTTGCGGCAGCGCTGGTGCCACTCATGCAGAAAGGCAGCGACACAGCCCGGAGTCTGCACATCGCATTGAACGCTGTCAACCTGCTGCTCTTCGTGTGGCAGATTCCAACCGGATGGGAGATAGTCCTGAAAGTCTTCGAGTTCACGAAATTCCCTTGAAAAAAAGTGCCAGTAGCGAAAGTGGAAACATGTGCACATAATTGGCTACTACTCTCGGCCTTGATCTCAGCTGGTTTTAGCACCAGTGTTACACTTGTTCAGGTTCCCCCTGTCAGTAGCATTTTTCCTGTAAAACTGGCATACCTCGCAGAGACCTTCATGTCAAACTTGCAGAATTTACTTTTTGTCAAACTTGCCACAACGTCTGCAACCATTCTTACAGAACTCCTCAAGAATCTTCGCTGCTGCTCCACGTTGCTCCTGCATAATTTTTCCCCGAGTCCTCATCGCTTGTTCTTCCTCACCAACTTTGCCAAACAAATCAATCCATTCCACTATAAGCTTCCCAAGTTGGTAAATATCTGATCCCTTCGTGTATAACTTCTTCCCATTGCGGTCTGCCAACGTTCCCGCATCCCAACTACGTAATTCTTCCCATTCTTCTTCGTCGCGTTCAGCAGCTTCCAAGTCTATGAGCACCCACTTCCATTCCCCCTGGGCATTCACTTTAATACAATTCTCCCATCTTAGATCCCTATGGGTGTAGCCTTGTTGGTGCAAATCCGCAAGGCCACGTAATATGTCATGAGTGGCATTTCTCAAATCCTTCAAATCATGAGGCCGAGAGTTTGGGTCTCCAACAGGTTGCAGCTCCAACACTGTCCTGGTTCCCTTATTTTGGATGCTCAAAAGCTGGATGAGGTAACTGGATGAGGTAATTGAATCATACAGGGCTTTCACCTTTTCTACGTCCAATGGCGGGAATATCTTTTTGATCACCTTGTACGGACACACTACAACTTCTCCGCCATTACTACGAGGAATCGGCTTATATAAACAAATAGGAGGAAAACCAGTAAGTTTTTCCTGTAACTTCTGTAGCAGACAGTGCATCCGAACGGTACTATGTAGGAACAAGGCTACACCACGGGGCGTCGACAAATCGTACTGTAAGAGAGGATCAACAACGATTTCCTCGCCACGTGGAGAGAGCTTAAGCCACATGAATGATGCCCCGCCGCAGCACCCTCCAATAATAAACGGGAGTGCACCATAGTACAATGGGCTCCAAACCTTTAACTTCTCCGCGTTCTCATCCAGGGCCTTTGCCATCTCTGACGGGTCAATCTTATTCTCCCACCTCAACATGAGAACCTGTCGCACATAGAGCAAGCAATCGGGTCTCAACTTCGATGCAAGTGCTGACATTGCAGATTTGCTTGATGTGCCGGCTGAATCCAAGAGTGTCTCTAAGTTTTGTAACGCACAGCCTGCCGGAGCAATCTTGTTCAAAACGTTAAAGAAGTGTCCTGTGAGATAATTAAGTTGAGATGAGCTTGTCGCCTCACTGCCTGGATGTTTGAAATCATAAAGGAACGCAGTTTCGACAACGGCCAGGATCGACATGTCCTCTCCCTCTTCCATACTGCAACGCATGACGAGGTCATGCAGGTTAACACCAAGAGTAGAGTGAGTTTTCCCTGACACTGGGAGCTGTACTGTTGTCTTGGACAGGAATTCCTTGATGTCGTCGACACTTCGCGGAAGCTCACCCTTGTCTTCTAACAGTGCCTTGTAATAGTTCAATTGAACAGCCTCCGATGACCTCTTCTTCTTTGAGGGTGGCTCTTCATTCAAACACACACGGTGCACGAACCCTCAGAAACACGCACTATGATTCCACCAAAAAGATCATCATCATCATCATCATCATCAAGAAGACATACAATCTTCAAGGAGATAACGAAGAGCTGCGTTCACAGCGAAATCGTCATGATTAGAATAGAGCACACCGATAGTCTTGGGATTTGTCGAGCAACTTCGCCGTGATGACCCCCTCTCCTCGCCAAAGTGGATGTAACCAAGTGGACAACGCATTAACTGTTAGGACAAGTGATTTCACCTGAAGTAGCAGCCTTGAGCAGCAGCTCCTTCTCGTTCCGCAGTTGCTCCTTCTCGTTCCGCAGTTGCTCCTTCTCGTTCCGCAGTTGCTCCTCCTTTTTCCGCAGTTGCTCCTTCTTTTTCCGCCAGTAAGCGACATCGTCCTCTGTGGCAGCCTTCATCAGCCATCCTTCCGCATCATCAATCTGTTGCTCTACTTTCCTGATATCTTGCTCTACTTTCCTGATATCTTGCTCTACTTTCCTGATCTCTTGCTTCACCTCTTCAATTTCGGTATCCATTGTCTTGCAATGCGCATAATCCTTTCAGCACGCCTATGCCGCCTACGTGACCACCTCCTGTAACATGCAACCTCAGCAGCAATTCATCAGAACGCTGTCACATGTAAATGCGAGCAGTGCTCGAAATGCATTCAAAACTCCGCATACAAAACTCCGCTCAGCCAAAACAAACCCCGACAGAGACTAACAATCAGAAAGAACAAAATCAGCTGCCAAACCACAAAACTCCGCATACAAAACTCCGCTCAGCCAAAACAAACCCCGACAGAGACTAACAATCAGAAAGAACAAAATCAGCTGCCAAACCACAATCAAAGCCCACGGCGCGCACGACAGCCTCTTCCAAACCCTCCCGAATCAGGCCTCACAACTAATACTCCAACAACATAAATAATCACCCAGACGTTCACCATACAGACTCGAAATTCACCGCAGAAACACGAAACAGGGACGGGCGGCAGACCCCGGCAAAGAAATCAGAAAAGCAAACCGGCGCTGGAATTGCAAGAGGAAAAGAAACTGGTCAAAACGGACTTCTGTTCATCGCCCATCACAAAAACTGGGTACAAGTACAACCAAACGCTGGGTCAGAACATTAATCCCGTAATCCAGTAAACCATAACCTCGATGCCACCCCACCACCCCCGGACGCAGTGCAAACTCCGGACGCCTGAGTCAGACGACGTCTTGGCAGTTGCAAGTGCGGTACAGCTTGACGATAAGTTACGACTCAAATGAGCCGGATACTTACCAGAGAGATGAAACACCTTGAGTATGACAAAACCTCCCGCACTCCAAAACCGCCACCAAGCCCGCATGAACTCTTCACCAAACACAGCAGCGACAACGACCGAAAACCCCACAAACCGCAACTCTGAAGTTCCAACCACCTACAACAAATACGCAACCACTCACGGCTCAAACCTCCTCACGCCTCAAATCCCAAACCGCCAAGCCCCTGCTCTTCCAAGCCGCCCTGTTCCACACCATCCATTCACCTCGAGGTGAGGGGGTTGTCAAGAGGAACTCCTCTTGAAATCAATTCCGTAAAAAGATTACCCTAAGATACAAACTCAAACTCCATTCTACCTTCACAAAGTCCAACTGACACACAAAGACATATGCATCGACCAGGCATCGAGCACGAACACAAGCACCAAGCACGGAAGGTTATCTTTCACGACCAAAAACTTACAAGAAATACGCAAAAGATAAACCGAAAATCTTTTAAAGACCTTGACAAAACTTGACTCAGGCGCATGCGCTCTCGCGGCACATCAGAACACAAAGCAAACAGAGACAACACAAACCAATACAATATTCCAAAGCCAATCCCCTCACCTCGATGCCAGCCCACCACCAACACCAAACCCTAAACCGACCGTGAGTCATTGACGGCCTAATCGCTAAACCTCCTCTCCGCGAAACCCCTCCCCTCTCCCCGAACAGGACAGCAGCCTACCGAATAGGACAACAGCCTATCTTGCCGTTCACAACCAGTCCTCAATGCAACGATCCACGTCAAAGATGCCGCATCCCGCTTACACCGCAGTGTCCGCAGTGCGAAGGAGAGAGTTCCAAAGAGAGCATAAGATGCTTCAACTTCCGCAATTCACCCTGAAACCCCTGAAATTTGTGCAACAGTCCGCTTCGCTTCGAAACTTGTGCAACAAACTGACTGCCAGGGACATGATCAAGAGAACAGACGGAAAAGGCCAAAACCTTCACACACGCTGAAAACCGAAACGAGAACACAAACAAAATCGAGCCCGCGCACAGCAGAGAGGCGCACAGTCGCAGGAAAGTAAGCGACCCGATCACAATATAAGAGTGCACTGCGATCGTGATGACCACCACTACCCTGAACAAGATGGCATGGCCATGCGAGGCTCTGTCCTAAGTACTCTGTATCTAATATGTGGATACGGCTTATAGAGCTGTATAAGTTGGTATACGACCTATGAGGGGAGAGGATAAGGATTCCCGTGTATTCAACATGACTGGCATAAAAAACACTGTTTTTTTTCTCCTCTGATGGAAATCTTGCGATGGACTCTAGGACCGCGAGGAGTAATGGAGTATGCTTCAAATATTTTTATAAAAACACACACTAGTGATATGTCTAAGGCTTACTCTATAAGATTAATGGGATACATGGAAACATGACTTGAGCCACGGGTTTTTTTAAGAGCTTTTCAAGTTCCTACAAGCAAAAGTTTCAGTACTAGGCTTTTGGAAAAATGAAAGAATAGATAAGTGCCCAGTTTTCTGGGTTGTACCAGAAAAGCCCCTTTTTTTTGACATGGCTGGCTCCCACATCGACGTATGCGCATTAACCTGAACCTCTCTTTCATAAACTCTCTGACAAATTCAACCAAGTGTCCTCTTAGCTACTAATGGATGTGGAATACTCCACACTCTTTCATCCGGCTAGATGAAAGAGTGTGGAATATTCCACACTCTTCAATTGGAGGGAGGGCATGCCTGTTGAGTGCTAATGAATATTATGTTGTGTCCAATAGTGCCTAGATCAATGGAAAGCTGTTGATTTTCTGTTGTTTTGTTTTGTCCAAAAGTGTCTAGATTAACAAAAAACTATTGATTTTCTGTTGTTTTGGTCATGTTTTTAGTAGACTTTGAAGGCTACTAATGTTAAACCATACCAAATTGTGAAAAAAGAAGAAACAAGCCACACTAAAATTCTAAAAGATTCTCCTTTTCTTGAAAACTTCTTGTACTTTTCAAAACTTGAAAACATTTTCATGTAGTCCAAAAAGATTCTAGAAAGATTTCAAAAACAACACAAACTATTCTAATAGTTATTTACAAAAAATTATTTTAAAGTATTTTAAAGAATTGCAAAAAGATTCTAAAACAACTCTAATTGAGTCTATGAGATTCTATTTTTATAAAGATTTTGAAGTCCTTTTAACAAATCTAATAATTAAAGATTTCAAAAAGATTATCAATGATTCCAAAATTATTCTTAAAGATTCTTGAAAATTCTAAAAAGATTCTCAAAGATTCTCAAAGATTCTTTAAAGAATCTCAGAGATTCTCAAAGATTCTTAAATTTTCTTAAAAGATTCTCAAAGATTCTCAAAGATTCTTTAAAGAATCTTAGAGATTCTCAAAGATTCTTAAATTTTCTTAAAAGATTCTTAAAGATTCTTAACAAATTATGAAAAGATTCTCAAATATTCTCAAAGATTCTTAAAGATTTCAAAAAGATTCTTAAAGATTCCCAAAAGATTTTTCAAAGATTCCAAAATTTCTCTTGATTTACATAACAGTGTCCAAATCAACAAAATGTATTTATTTTTTTATAGAATTTTGTTAAATTAGTCAATTAGCATGGGCAAGTGCCCAAAACAACAAGAAACTGTTGATTTTTTGTTGTTTTGGACAGAGTTTTTTACTAGATGAAATTTGTTAAAATACTTCAAAATCTTTATATAAAATAGAATCTCTTAGACTCAATTAGAGTCGTTTTAGGATCTTCTTGGAATTCATTAAAATACTTTAAAATATTTTTTCATAAATAACTATTAGAATAGTTTGGGTTGTTTTTGAAATCTTTCTTGAATCTTTTTTGCACTAGTAGAAAACTCTGACCAAACCAACAAAAAATCAACAATTTCTTGTGGATTTTGGACACTTTAGTACACAATATGACTAACTCAACAGAAGTTCTTACATAATGTACAACATTTTATTGTGTTAGATACCGCAATTTCTTCATAAAAATTTATAAAAAAATGCCCTTTGATTCTTTGAAAAAATCCATTACATACCTCAAAGATTTAAGTTATCAAAAACACTTTTGCCTTTTTGAGAAAATATCAACTATACCTCTAATCTTTTGAGAAAATATGGAAAATGCTCCTCAACTATTTTGAATTATCAAGTATATCTTTATGTTATTCGAAAAATAATTTTTACATATGCTTCTGTGTAAAATGCTTGTTAATATTTTATTCTTGGATTTTGAAAATACCATAAATACCTCTTGTTTTTTTTTTGGGCCTTTTTCTTGCAATTCTATTTTAAATATTAAAAAGACAATATAAAGCACTATGTTGTTGATGCAATTGTTGTTGCAATGATAAATCTATGTGCAAAAATTCTACAAAGAATTTGAGAAACTTGGCTATAAGATTGAGTTTGCATTTAACTTGATTCTATTTTTGTAATTTTCATTGTCTTTCTAGTAATTACAAAAATTTGAAATAAAAAACAACAAATTATGGGAACTTCCAATATCCTCAAAAATAACTAAGGATATAATTCAACTGATATTTTTATACAAAATTGAAGGTAATTTTTATATTTCAAATAACACAAGAATGTATTTGATATTTCAAAACAAAAAAGCAATTATGGTATGCAAGTAAAAGCATCCACCACTCTTTTACTTAACAAACATTTATACTTGAATTGCAAATAAGAGCATTCACCATCAAGCTTCTACCCTCACAAGTGAATCCGCACTAGAATTTTGCATGCTCAAGCTTCTACCCTTGTAAGCCAACTTTGTAAAGAGACACACCTTGCTTAGATTACAACCACAAAGTAGTGTTGATTGATGCAACCTATACTTGCAAAAGCAGTTCGGGCTTGCAATTCCACCAGCGACGGAACATCCAATCCAATGAGCATCCAACTCTTTCCTTTCTGGTAACGGCAGCAACCCCAGTCCCTAATACATTTGTTAATTTTAGTTAGTTCAAGACTAAGCATCTGCATAACTCAAAACATGTTCTCATCTTCAAATATTGTCATAGAAATAAACAGCATCACTAAATGCAAGACATTTCAAACAATCTTAAAGACCGGTACTCCAAGTACGATCCAAGACGTGGATTTTAGCTGCTGAGAATATAAAAAGTAACCCTATAAGCTAAGCCTCACAATTCAATCTGCAATAAACAGACGACCGTTTCTTTACATAGACTTGCAACAACTCTAGACCTAAAATCAATAAAGTTGTCGATTACAAGTGGGCATCCACATAACTCCTAATCACAAGAACATATTGTGAAATGCTAATCAAATGAGATACAAGATAGAGGGTTTTCCTCCTCACCAATCAGATCCAGCACGCACTCAAAAGGTCGCAATCAACTTTAAAACCAAAGGAATACGCAATTCGCAGCGCGCACCAGAAAATAATTCCGGTAACTTTCTCACAATTTTTCACATCCTACAAAACGAAACAATATACATGAAAACTAAATACACGGCAAGTAAGCAGCCACGCTATGAAACGCTATATCATTGTCATTGTAGCATTGTGGCATGGACGATAGTTTTCTTCCAACTTTTATTTTTTTTAAATAGAATGGCTGACTGGCTTTTTTTGTAAGGCACCAAACTAACTCTTCTTCACTTTATACAAAGCCTCGATTCCTGCAACCTAGAGCCAAATAAATGTAGGGTTTCTCCTTTTGACCACTCAGAACTAGCAGCAAGCACTTTGTGAGATGCAATCAAACTTCACATACCATTATAAGCACACAAAACGAACAAAATAGAATAACATGTCATCATTTAAAAACATGCGTTCTTACCAAAGCGACACGTACTTAAAATTCAAAACTTTGACATATGTTCATATCACCAAACTTTGTAGTGCAGCTGTTTGTTTCTTTGAAGTGATGACTGCAACCCTAGTTGTTGCATTTGAACCGTTTTTTGTTGCTTCTGCCTCTTGTAGTGTCTTTTTGCATCAGCCACCAATTTCAAAAACTTTTTAACATTCCAACGTTTCTTTTCGGACGATGCTTTCTTTTGTTGTACATAAGACTCATAGACTTCTACTTGTTGTTGAAGCATTTGCTATCTTTGGAGCTTTGTGATTGCTTTGTAAGCAAGAAATAAGGGCCCAAAAATTTGCAAACGTTCATCATGAGGAACTAAAGCAGAGTTTATAGATGAGTTTCTTCTGTCACGCATGCTGAGCTTTTGCCTCAAGTTCGACTTGATCAAAAATCCGTCAAGTGATATGGCACCTCCATGAAGCGCGTTTGAGTCTCTTGCAAACTTCATGTTCTCTCCAATATTGTGTACTTACATCTATTGTAGATGATGATATAACAGAGACTTGCAAAGATTAAATGATAAAAAATGTAATAAATCAATGAAGACTGAGACGAAAGTTTATTAATATAACGTCAATGTTGAAAGCATTTTGAATCACTTGTAACTTGACATGTTTACAATTTTTATTAAAACTACTTATGCGCTTCCACTTCTATTCATGTGAACATTTTAAAAATTAACACATTTTTGCTTTTATTGTCTTCCAAAATTTGGAAAGACGTAAATACTTTGACACATTTTATATGTGATGTTTAGAAAATGATTTATTTAGTTGAAAATCAAGATTACGAATATGTTATTTTAGTGTTGATGAAATGCTTTGGGTTAAAATACTTATTACTTGTCATTGCAAAAACAAAATCAATGTCATAGTACGGCAGTTTTTTCTGAAGCTCATGTTACATTTCTCCTTTTATTCAAATTGTAATGTTTTTATTTGAATATTGTTTAAGACAATATTCTTTTTATTAAATTTTGATATTCATTCAACTTATAAATTCATAAACTTCAAAACTTATTTGTAGATGTAATTTATACTAGATTGTAATTCACTATTCCATCATATGATATAAACAAAAATATTTTGGTTAATTTTATATTTTAGTATTCATAATATATTGGGAAATATTTATGCATATCTATGGATTTCGCATGAAGGTCATAGATATTTTGGTCTTTATTGAAATTTCAAAAATACCCTTGAATGAATTTTATTGAGTGTTTTATTGTTGTGGATTTCAGTCTTTTAGTCCGTTTTTGCGCTCAGTACCTTTGTCTTCTAATGAATGCATGCAAATATAGAAAAGAAATTGCACATACACACAAAAAGAAGTTTATAACCTTGTTCAACTTTTGATAAATTATAAAATAAACAGGTTTATGGATATAATGATGGCTACCTTTACAACCTTATAAGAAATTATTCCTTTTAGTTTTGTTAAATAAACTTCAATTTTAATATTTATCACATAAAAATTTCTTCTACAATACTCATCTGCTTGTTTAAATTGATAATAAATACAATAATGTATATATGACAATTCCAATCTACTACTATTATATACGTTGTAAAACAAAGCAATGCCTTATAGTTATAATGTATTAGTATAAGCACTCGTCGGTCCGACGAAACGCAAAATGAGATCAAATTCAATTAATGCAAACATTTCCTTTGCAAAAAAACAATTCTTACTTTTTATTTGCACACTCCAATTTCAAACTTTACTTATGCACTAAACATTTTTTTTGTTTACAAAACATTTCCTTGCTGTACTGTAAAGTATTTTTAGTTCTATACCTATAGAATTTTTTACCCGCGCAGTAAAAGAAATGTCACAAAATTTTCAAGCAAGAAAATGTTGTTTATTTTCTACAAAAAAAATCAATTATCCACATAGTAATTATTCACTCAATTCTTATATATTTATATTTTTTACCCACACATTTTATTTACACATATAATTTTTTACTCATACATTTTATTCTCACGCAAGATTTTACCTACTCAGATTTTTACATGTGCAAATTTTAACCTAGCAAATTTTTTATACTAAGATTTTTTTTATCATGCATGTTTATACCATGGGATAAAAAGATCAGAATAAAAGGATTGCCAGATGGATAAATCATATTCTGTTATTATATAGAGATTTAAATTTTGTATATTAGGATCACCATTTTTAATGCATATTTAATTATTTGTAGGTGTTTAAATAATTTTATTTGAATGTAATAAAATATTTGGTTTCCTAAGTTGTAGTAGACTCAGTCTTGTGATACATTAAGTCAAAATCTTGTGGTTTTTTTTTTCTTTCTATTTTAAAATTATATTTGTAGTGTACCTGTATTACATATATTGCATTAAGCATTTAAAATGTTCTATAATTTATTTAGGATTTTGTAAGAAGAAATATCTCAAATGAAAGAGGTTCACGCAATAATAGATTATGATACATATAGTCATGTACAGAGGATAGGTCCATATCTTTTGCGCTCTTATTACTTGTAAAAACTTTATTTCTTCAACTTCAGATTATACATGTATTTTTGATACTAGAAGTTAACATTTTCAAGTGCAGTTTTTCATTGTTTGTATTAGTTTAATTTTTGTATAGAATTAATAAACTCAGCATATAATCCAAAATAATATCATTTAAGTATCAGTATATTTAAACAGTCATTATGCATTAGTGTTTGCCAAAGAATAATTAACTTTCACAAACCTAGAGAGAACCGGATGTAACATGCTTTGAAGAATTATACATGAAACATTATATCAAGAACTCGTTCATGAAGACGCTCACAAAATTGAAGAATGGATTATCCTTCCAAGTCCATCACCTACTGCAAGATCATCACAAAGTTTATGAATGAGTCATCCTTTGAGTTCAAATTTTCTTCTTTAACATCATCATCAACGTACAGAATGGGTCATCCTTCCAATTCAATCATTTACTACAAGGTCATCACTAAATTCAAAAATGGATCATTCTTGGAGTTCAATCATCTATTGCAAGGTCATCAAGATCATGAGTTGTGCAATTTTACCTATTTCATGTAACAATGAAGTACACATAATTCCTTAATTTCTTAAATAATTACACAGCAAATACGTGCCTAAAGAAGGGTGACTTCTTGATTTTTCTTCACATTTAAGATGTATAGTAGAATTTGAAGTGTATGTACTTTGAGGACATGAGAAGTTTCCATACTTATCACATGTGTGTCTTTGTTTAGGGTTTGATGATGATAATTAAAGTGATATTAAAAATAAAAAGTCACACTTATCCGCAAACAAAAACTTCTCATAACTTTCATCTCATCTATGAGAATTGAATGGTTCAAAGCTCCCCACCTATAAATAAGTCTAAAGAACCTATTTCATATTTTTGTTTATTTTTAATACAAATTTTGAGAAATTTTTGGGTTGCCTCATTTGCACATTTTCCCGGAAATTCATTTTTAACTTCTTCAATAAATGTCAAAATGAAGAAAAAATTAGATGCCCAAGTAGATATTTGAATTCCCCATCTTCCATAAAAGTTTCAAAAAATCATGCAAAGTAGTTTAGCCATAGATAATTGCCCAAAATCCCATTTGTCCCCCAAAAAGGGGCTTGGTCCTTTAGGGGTTAAACAATGGTGTCCAAATCAACAAAACGTAGGTAGTAATTATGTTAAATTAGTGAATTAGCGTGGTCAAGTGCCCAAAGCAACAAGGAACTGTTGGTTTTCTATTGCTTAGGACGTGGTAGTTTGGATATTTTTTAATAAGGGTTTTTTTTGTTGTTGTTGATTTTTTGCTGATTTTGTGCTCATTTTCTATTTTATTTATGTGATTTTAATAGTAAACGTTCAATAAAGTAAAAAAGGCAAATACAATATCAACCAAAGTCACGCCACTGTCAACCAATAAGTCCTGGCAATCAACCACTGGCTGGGTTGGCCACACCTCGAGTGCAATCAGCTGGACCGATTGGCAAAGCCCGCCAAGATTGCAATTCAAACCCTAAACCGCATGGGTGCCATCCACAACCTTAGCCACTATAGCACTCCATGTGGACATATGCAATCTAGAATAAAAACTATTATATTTCTATACTATGTGTTATCATTCTTTTGCAAAACCAGCAGACTTTGAATGCTATTTTGGCTGACGGAACAATTTGTTTTCAAAAAACTTGGAACTACAAATAATTGGCTAATATGGTGCAATTTCATCTCCAACAATTTTTTCTAGATTCCAATACTTTTATTGAAAGTTATGAGCAAAAAATCAAGCCAAGTGTTTAAAATATTCAAGAATTCTATTTATTTCCACGTCTTTGATCTTTGTTTAAAAATCCTTATTGGAACACATAAATCTTAAAAAGATTGTTGCTAATGAAAGTTGGCTTCATAACTATATTTTCTGAGTTTTAGCTTTTTTGAAAAAAAAACCCTTATTAGGCTAAAATAGTCTCCATAATTCAATTGTTAGCTTTAAAAAACATCAAGTTGTGAAAAGTTATGGAGATAAAACCTTGCAAGTATTCAATTAAAATTCTAAAAGATCTAGAAATATCAAAATTGATTTTATAAGATTTTTTTAAAAATTGAGTTTTTTTTTAAAGATTCTAAAAATGTTTCATAAGATTATAAATTTTTTATTGACCTAGTCTAGAGAGGAAGGAAAAATATCAAAATTGCCCTTCAATTCTTTAGAAATATCAAATTTATCCAATAACAATTTAAAATACTAAAAGTCATCATAGTTTTGGGTAGGAGTGTCAATTAAACCCCTAGTATTTTGCGAAAATATCAAAATTGCTCTACCATTTTGAAATATAAAATATGCCCTTGTATCATTTGAAATTTAAATATTACCTTTGATTTTGTGCAGTAATGTTAACTAAATTATACCCTCAGTTATCTTTGGGAATATTGGAAGTATCCCTAATTCACATATGTCTATTATTGAATTTTTTCGTGTATACTAGGATGACAATGAAAATTCCTAAAATAAAGGTAAATTGAATGCAAAACAAATCTTAGAGTGAAGTTGTTCAAGCTCTATATAGGGTTTTGCATGAAGGTTTATCATTGCTAAAACCATTGCATTGACTACATAGTGATTTTTCTTGTTAATATAATATTTAAAATAGAATTGCAATAAAGAGGCACTAGAGAACTAGCAATATTTATGATATTTTCAAAATTCAAGGAAAAATATTTATTAGCATTTTTACACAAAATCAAAGACTCAAAAAATATTGTATATAACACAAAGATATATTTGACAATTCAAAATAGTTAAGGATCATTTTTTATATCTTCCCAAATATTAGGGATATAATTGACATTCTTACAAGAAGGCAAGGGTATTTTTGATAATTCAAGTCTCTGAGGGATGTATTTGATTTTTTGAAAGAATTGAGGGGCATTCTTTGCATGTTTTCACAAAGAAATTGTGGCATCTAAAGCAATAAAATGTTATACGTGTTATATGAAAAATTATTGAATTAGTCAAAGCTCTGTCCCAAAGTGTTCAAATCAACAAGGAACTTGGGTTCTTTGTTGTTCTGGTCGCGTTGATTGATTGCGCTTTTTTGTTGGTTTGAACAAAAATTTGTTGATTTAAAAAAAAATGAACTTTATCAATACAACCAAAACAATAGGAGAAAACCAAGTTTTCTACTACTGCATATTTCTAGTACACTTTAAAGTCTCATAATTTTAAATCATATCAAATTGTGAAAAGTGAAGGAAAAAACATTCAATATATAATGATAACTCTATAAGATTTGAACAGATGTTGAAAGAGTCCTTCATTTTTTAAAATTGCAATATAGTTCAATGAAGTCCAAGAAGATTCTTTCAAAATTCACAAATTTTGAAAGATTCTAAAAAGATTCTAGAAGATTCTATTTTTATGAAGATTGTGAAGTATTTTAATGAATTCCAAAAAGATTTCAAAGAATTTTTGAAACATTATCAGAGATTCCAAAACAATTCTCGACGATTCTCAAAGATAATCAAAGATTCCAAAACGATTCTCCAAGATTCTCAAAGATTCAAAGGAGATTCTCTAAGATTATCAAAGATTCCAAATAGATTCTTAGATTTTCTCAAAGATTCCAAAAGATTCTAAAAGATTCTCAATGGTTTCAATAGATTCTCAAATATTCTCAAAGATTCTAGAAGATTCTCTAAAATTCTTGAATATTCAAAGGAGATTCTCACAAATTCCAGGAAGAGTCTCAAAGATTCTCAAAGAATCCAAGAATATTTTCAAAGATTACCAAAGATTCCCAAAGATTCTCAAAAAAAGCAAGAATATTCCCAAACATTCCAATAAAATTCTCAAAGATTTTCAAAGATTCCAAAAAGATTCTCAAAGAGTCTTAAAGATTCCAAAAATGATTCTAAAAGATTTCAAAATTCATGTTGATTAAGATAATAATGTCCAAAACAGCAAAACGTAGGTAGTTTTTTTTCAGAAATTTGTTAAACTAGTCATGTAGCATGTGCAAGTGCCCGAAACAACAAGAAATTGTTGATTTTCTGTTGTTTGGACAGAGTTTTCTACTAGTGAAATATTTGGCGTTATGTTGGTTTTCTAGCACATGGTTGGAGGGTGCTTGATGTTCTACATGTAAGACATCCCTTGTTATTTGAACTTCCACCAAAATGTTCTTATTTATATTGGAAAAGGACAAGGCTATAGAGAGACAACGCTATTTGCTGAGCGTAAAATGGTGAGCCGTGAGTAGGGATTCAAGATTCTATGAGCAGAAATAAATTCTTAACTCAAAATCAATGGAACAACCAAAAAAACAATTTTTTTTTCAAAAGATGATACTTTGAAATGCACTATTATAGAGCCCTATGTACACATCTATAGGTGGAATTTATTATTTTGACAAAAAAGCCAGGCTCATGGCTCATGGCTCACGGGTTCCCGCTCATGAATTAGCATTCTCCAATTGGAGAGTGCTTGGTATTCTATATGTAGGGGAAATTTATTGCTTAAACTTCCACCAGAAGATTCTAGAAGGTTCTAGAAAAGGGCGCGGAGTCAATGAGGGTTAGGCTTCCACTTAGGAGTATAGATAAAAAATTTGTCAGTAACTTTGACAAGGGTAAATGTGTTGTTGCGGTAAAAAATAAATAGTGATTTTTCGAAAAGAAAATAGTGACAAATGTTCTATAATCAATGACAAATGTTGTACTGGATGGATAAGTTTTGAAACCAGAACACGTGGGAAAAAAGTAAGAATGAAGCAATTGCAAAGAAAAATCTTTACGTAATTGTGCGTAAAATTATAATACATACAGTTGGACCGGCGGGTACATGTACTAGTCTATATATATAAAAGAATCCCAAGCCCCCATTTTGGATGAAAATGAGAGAGTTTGAGTGCAACTATGAGTTGCATTCCATACATGTAGCAGTAAATAGTAGTTCAATGAGTTGCACCATTTCCATTCTATTTAGGCAGTAAAAGCAAGTAGTTGCATAATTCATGTGGTAGTTAACAATAAAGTATAACAGGTCATTGGAAGTGACACCACAATACTTTCTCTCAACCAAGCAGATTGAGCCGTTTTACCGAAAGTTAACAACAGGTCACTGGTTGTTACACCACCAAAACACTCTCTCACTCAATCAAAATGAGTGGCTCAAAAGGTTGTATTTTCATTTATATAGATTAGATTTTGCTTCTGCAAGGTTTAGGGTCTTCCAGGCATATGTAGGAGTTAGATTTGTCCAATAATTTGCACGTTCTTCTGGCAGAGGACCAACATGGGAGAGAGGGATACATGCGTAACTTGGTTTATGGTGAGGCTTTATTTTGAATTAGATTGCTAGCGTGTGTGAGTGAAACAATTTGAATTTATAAATTGACAAATTTTGTGAAAAGATTGCTATTGCACAATTTGTTTATTGCAAGGATATTTTTGTGGGGAATGCTATTTTGTGAGCGGGGGTTTGTGAGCCGTGAGCCGTGAGCCGTGAGACTATATTTTTTGTTAAATTAATCAATTTCACCTATAACCATGTGCATAGGGCACTGTAGTTGCGCATTTTAAACTTTTATCTTTGAAAACTTTGTTTTTTTTTTGTTTTTTCATTGATTTTGAGATCAAAAATTGATTTTTGCTCACCAAATCTTGGCTCACTGCTCTCAAGCTCACCATTTCACGCTCGCAAAATAACATTGTCCATATTTTTGTTGCCTCCATTGGTACAACGGGTATGTAAACTAGTGTATATATAATAGATTGGGGATGTATGTTAGTCGTAGTATTCAAAGTTAAAAAACCTTGCGTCTAGAGTAATAAATGGCAAGTGTAAAAGTGCATGGGTAAGAAAAAATAAAAGAATAAAAAAGTGAATGGTTGGTATGTGTGTAAAATGTTTGTGTGGGTTAATATATTCATATGATATATATATATATATACTAGTGGATCCGTGCACCCGCTGTACTGGCAAAAGCACGGGGGCAAAAGGCTATCTATTTACAATTTAGCCAACCCTTATCTCCGTATATACCCCACCCTGAGGATGACCACCGCGGACATAACCACCATTTACCCCTAAAGGACCAACTGTCCCCTCAAGGGATAGGTGGTACTTTGGGCATGTACCTACAAATTTTCTAGTTTTATGATTTTTTGAAACTTTAATTGAAGGTGGGGAATTGAGAGACCTACGTGGCCATCCAATTTTTTCTTCATTCCGATATTTGGTGAAGAAGTTATGCAACTATTTTTGAAAAAAGGTGGAGATAGGGCAGCAAGGGCAGGAGCTCTCTTTTGTATTGGAGAGTTGACTAGCAGAAGGGGCAGCCTTTAGGGGCACCAGAAAAAAGCTTGTTGGGCAGCAATTATAAGTGGGTTTTTGTCAAACCCTTGCTAACATGGTTTGACAAGTCGCACCTGTGGAGGGGTCCAATAGGAGCAGCTAGAGGGGATGGGAAGCTAGGGACCACAGACCACTACAAAAACGCAGGTGAGAGGCTGGGAGTGGCTCAATTCTTTGGAAACGAATGAATCGGTGTCCAAATTTGGAAGTTCAAGGGCAGCTCCCAGCTAGGGAATACCAAAAAGGCCATGGAAGGACATGCCCCGGACCCTAGGCCACCCGAGCCTGACCTGCTGGTTGAGGGCGGGTATTTGTGGGAGACCCGGGCTAGAGAGCCTGCCAGCTCAACCACTCGAGCTTAGTGGCACTGCATTCATGCTGAGAAAAAGGGTTCAAGCTCCAGGACATAAAATGTGCCTCCATTAGTGAGTGTCAAAACTTAAAGAGGTTATGGTGTGTTATTAAAGAGCTTATGGTGTGATACTAAAGAGGGAGGGTGTGATAATAAAGAGGTTATGGTGTGATAATAAAGAGGTTATGGTGTGATACTAAAGAGGTAGAGTGTGATACTAAAGAGGTAGCGTGTGATACTAGAGAGGGAGGGTGTGATAATAAAGAAGTTATGGTGTGATAATAAAGAGATTATGGTGTGATACTAAAGAGGTTACGGTGTGATACTAAAGAGGTAGAGTGTGATACTACAGAGGTAGGGTGTGATACTAGAGAAGGAGGGTGTGGTACTAAAGAGGGAGGGTGTGGTACTAAAGAGGTAGGGTGTGATACTAGAGAAGGAGGGTGTGGTACTAAAGAGGTAGGGTGTGATACTAGAGAGGTAGGGTGTGATACTAGAGAAGGAGGGTGTGGTACTAAAGAGGGAGGGTGTGATACTAGAGAGGTAGGGTGTGATACTAGAGAGGTAGGGTGTGATACTAGAGAGGTAGGGTGTGATACTAGAGAGGTAGGGTGTGATACTAGAGAAGGAGGGTGTGGTACTAAAGAGGGAGGGTGTGATACTAGAGAGGTAGGGTGTGATACTAGAGAGGTAGGGTGTGATACTAGAGAGGTAGGGTGTGATACTAGAGAGGTAGGGTGTGATACTAGAGAGGGAGGTGTGATATTAGAGAGGGAGTGTGTGATACTAAAGAGGGAAGGTGTGATAATAAAGAGGTGGGGTGTGATATTGAAGAAGTTAATGTTACTACTAACCATACTACTAAAATCTCAATTACCACTGTAATATCACATCCTAACCTCTTCAATATCTCATCT